>VXBB01014818.1:229662-315268 GCA_013399915.1 Illadopsis cleaveri
GCAGGGTGTTTCCAGCTGCTAAAAAACCGATCCGGGCAGGGATGGGGGCCCATCATCCCCTCCCCCAGCCTGGGAGTCCCCGGGCCAAGCAGGCTTGCCATGGAAGCCCGGGCCCGGGCCTAGGCAGGCCTGGCTGTCCCAGCCCCCTCTCCAAAGGAGAGAGAGCCAGGACTGCCTTACCTCCTGTGAAGCCGGAAGGAAGAGAGCGACCCCAGGCTTCCTTCCAACTTTTAAGGCTGTGTGTTTCCCAGAGGTGGATCCCTACATGCAATTGGCTATTTTGGTTGTCAGTTTAAAGGAATTCACCTATTGCACTTCACCATCTGTGCTAAACCAGCACAATCATATAATACCCTGTAAAGAGATCTTAAGGAAAGGTCATTGATGAAACAAAACAGCTTAAGGCTGATACTGTTGGTGGAGGGGAACTGGGAGATCAGCAGGTTGTGCTTAGTCAAGTGGGTGGATTTTGTACTGAGAGCTGTGTTCATCTTCCATTCTTGCCCATGTGCTCGTTCAAGGAAGGACATGACTGGGTTTGTGGCTTCACTTATCCATATGCACCAGGACCCAATACCCAGGACACAGAGCTGATAGAGAGTTAGTGCTGTGTTCTCTGCAGAGGCTTGTAACCAAAGCCATAAAACTACAGAATAATAACTCCTTGACTCATTTTAACTGTCCTCTGAGCATCTTACTGTTTGCCAAAGCTCTGCAAACTTCCAAGGAGGCTTTCTATACCAGCATATGTAGCCCTTATCCAGGTCTCATTGTAGTTGGAACCTGTACCCCTTTTGGACATGGCAGCATTTGCTTTCTTAGCAGGCAGGGAGGTGCACTATGAGCACTTCCTTGATGCTGCAAATTAGTGCAGAGAGCATGAATCCATACAGGGATATGAACAATCTGAACAATACTGGACATGAGAGAGGTGATATGTTGTGCAGCCTAACTTTTTTTCTGCAGCCTGGAGTCATACCTTA
This sequence comes from Illadopsis cleaveri, assembly GCA_013399915.1. Classification (NCBI taxonomy): domain Eukaryota; kingdom Metazoa; phylum Chordata; class Aves; order Passeriformes; family Timaliidae; genus Illadopsis; species Illadopsis cleaveri. Next base: position 230,646 of record VXBB01014818.1, read on the forward strand.
GTTGGGTGTCTAACAATGGGCTGGGTTTATTTTGGTTGATTGTTTTTCATCTACCCTCTTCACTCAAACCCATAAAACTGGGCACAGCCTTTGATGGCCAGAATTTTGCTCAGACAGATGAATAGTCCCTGGAGAGTTTGGCATTGGAGGATATTGACTAGGGAGGAGGAAAAATACCACTTTTATCTTGTGTGCAAGTCAGGTGGAGATGAAGAAACATGGAGAACCTTGTCCCCTTTACAAGTCCCTTCTAGGAGTCAAATGCCACCATTTTCTCAAGCAACCCCAAAGCACTATGTTATCTAAATTGCTAAGCTGGATGGGAATCACTTTGAAAATTGAACTTCCCATTTGTTGTGAGGACATGATGCACTTTGGCTTACTAGAAATTTTAAATATACAAAGGAGACCAGCAGGCAATTGGGAGCTAGCCTTCTGGGTGCCTGGAATACATGACATGAGCTGCAAATGGATATTTCATGGAGACAAATTGCAGGCACACCCTTGTCTCCTTCACCACTTCTTAGTGCCTCACAATGCAGTGAGGCATAATGCATCACATAGGTCATAAAAAGAGCTGATGAAATGCTATTTGTTCTATGTATTGTTCAATCATAATTATGATTTTTCATATAAAAAATAATTGGAGTAACTTTATGGAGAAAGTGGGGCTACTGACCTAACCCTGAAAAGTTTACATACAACATGGAACTGAGATATTCGTGGGCCACCACCACCAAATACTTGCAGTAGTTTGTCTCCTCTAATTAAATGCATCTGTCTTCTGTAAGTCTCTTCCAGCTCCTTTTTCTACTCTGTTTTCAATAAGGATAGAAATTAAGACTATAATTTTCTTTTTGAGATCTTAGTAGGTGCCTGTTTTAAGAAAAGTAATTTTAAAAGTGTTGCTCATGGTTTTATATTTTCATGTTTGTTCTGTTTCTTCCTTCATTCTTTATTCTCCTAGGTTTGTGTTATGCCATCTTGTTAAAACAATTGCAAGGATTTGTTTGAATGCTTATTGTTCTATACAGCTTCCTTCATTTTGAGGGTGGGTTTCCTATCTAAAGGGGTCTGTTGTTAAACTGCAGGATGAACACTGGTATTTTCTGTATCCTCTGTGTCAATTTCAAATGCAGATGTAAAAACAGATCCCTTCTTGTGGGAAAGCAAGCACACAGGTGATTTCCTCTGAAGATTCAGGCCCGCCAGACCTTGTAAATTGAACGTCAGCATTTTTGTTCTGGATAATGTTATCAGCATCCATGTTATTCTTAATAAATATTAAATATAGAGACATAAAAATGTTGCTGAAACGGCCAGCTGGGGGCTCATACATGCGTGACATCTACATGCTATTTGACCTTATTTTTTCTTCCTTTAAATTTTAAAATAGATTTTGAAGTGTTTTAGAACTCCTAGGAATGTACTAATAATTGGAAATGGCATTAACATCACAGCATTTAACACAATTCATTTTTAATTTGAATTACTAAACCAAGAATTTAACCCACCTCTAGTCTGTATCACAGGGATAAAAAATTATGCCTGCCTCACAGGCCTGTATCATGAGAAAAGTCAGATAAAGGAGCAGGTATGCAAAGTGGCTCTTTAATTAAGGACTCATGGATCAAAGAGAGCTTCTTGAATTGTGTTGGCTTCACTGAAATACACCAGGAAAAACAGGTTTTGTATTTCTGCTTGTTTACAGCAACAGCATAAGTGATGCTTAATCAGGAAGGAGGTCTGGTGACTAACAAAAATGAATGGTCAGAGAATGGAAACAGCCTTGGGATGGCAGGCATGCCCAGCCAGGTATAGCACAGGTAATATTTATTGCTTCACTTTTCTTGCTGTTGCTCTTAACTTTTCTTTTTCTTTTTTTTTTTCAATTTCACATCCTCTGTTCTCTCTGAGGTTTCTTAATTGCAGGGAACATGATGCTTGTATTTCTTTAGCATATCATAGAATCAGAGAATTCTTTGGGTCAGAGGGAACCTTAAAAATCATTGAGTTCCAGCCCTTCTGCCCTGGGCAGGGACACCTTCCACTAGACCAGGTTACTCAGGGCTCCATCCAGCCCGCTCTTGGACACTTCCAGTAACAGGACATCCACAACTTCTCTTGTCAGTCTGTTCTTTACAAAGAACATCTCTCCAAACAGCACCTACATGAGTGGGTATCGTTACCTCTGTTTGACTCAAGTAGCATCTTGGTGAGAAGAAGGAAAAGCAAATTGTCTGGAACTGTTTTAATTCAGGATTTCAGCAGAGGTCTACCCTCCCAGCAGAAAGTGTCTTGTAAATGACTTTTCTGAGCTTGGGAAAATGAGTGAGTCGGTCCTTGTTTTACTTTTGGGCATATTCACTACCAGGCAGTTGCTTGCCTTACTTCAGGCCTCATCCATTTTCCACTAAAGTCCATGAAAAGGCTTTCACTGCTTTTTAGTTACCAGAGCTGGTCCTAACATGCTGCAAAAATTCCAGAAACAGAGGTGGAACTTTTGTGACCCCGGTCAGTAAGCGTGCCTTCAGGCATGGAGTTTGTAAACAAACCCATTATTTACAGGGGTTGCATCAGTGATTTTTTAAATTCCTGTTACCCACTAGGGAGCTACTGGCAACATGCCTAGTATTTTATACCAGGCCTACATAAGGCCCTGACAGACTGACAGGTATCCCAACCCATACCCAATTCTTCACTTGGCTCATACTACCAGGCTGGCAGCTGATATAAAGGATTAACTTCAAACAAATGGCGATAAAATTCTGAACAGCTGCCATGACTCTTTCATATAGCCAAATATTCTTACTGGGACTTGGATTTTTTTTCTCTATAAACTGACTCTTGTTTATTCTGTAAAATCTGCAGGCATATTCAAATCTTCATGATAATCGAAAATATGCTGCATCTACAGTTTTAGTTTTTACTAAGTCTGCAAAATTGTGGGCATATAATTATTGAAAGAGTTTGTGTTATCATATACAGATTACAGAATGTTATGGATCATAGAATTTAACAAATGTATAAAATTAATTTGATGTTTTCAGGAGCCTTATGAAAATGTTAATGAGTCTAGTACAGTTTTTGAACGTAATATTTGAATGGGTAGGAGTGCCAGAGGCTGGAAAAGGCTGGTGCAAACTGACTTTTGGACTAAATAGCAACAGTTCCAAGACCCCTGCTTGATGTCACCAGGGCATTCTTCATGGTCCATGTGCACAGACAATGCTAAGGGCTTTAGTGACCACAATTTCAAGAAAGAACTTTGTATGCACTAAAATGTTATTTTTTTACTGGGGTCTAAACACTGTCCAAATCCTGCCCACAGTAGTTAAAGGGAAAGCAGAGACTAGAGGTTCCCAAGTGTGTCCATGTCTGACTCCACAGCCTCTGCCTCATAAGTATACCTGTCTTGAGAGGTAGGAGGGGTCAGGTCTTCCTGCTGTACAGCACCACCTTCCAAAACATGCACTGTCTCAGTACATTTACCTTAGGCAGAAATCATCAGACAAATTATGTCTGTCTCTGTCCACAGTTCTTAAGCTACAAGCTAACTGCAGGATTTAAATGAGAATGACAGCACTAAAACTTGTTAGTAGACTTATGCCTAGAGTAATTGATAATTTCCTCACCTGTGGCCAACTGTCTTGAATCACCCCTTGCGACTTTAGTCTGCTTCTTCCATCCAAACATGAATATGAAAGATTGTTGGAATTAGCAAATCATTTTTGCCCTTTAAAGTTAGTGAATTCGTCACAGTGAGGATTACAGGGTGCTTTGCAATGAGCTTCTTCTACAAGGAGCAGCATGGGTGTGTGCTTGTCTTTGGCACCACTGCAGGGTGCAGCTCTTCCACCGTTTGAAGCGTTCATGTGTTCTAACTGCTACAGGATTGCATTTTGTGAAGGCTGTTTAAAAATATTATTTTCTCTGCAAACTCTGGAATTGATGAGCTTTCCCATAAAATACACTTCCAAGTTTATTTCCTTTTAAATGTGCTAACTGCCTTGCCACTGACTAATGAAGTTAAGAGCTAGAGATTAAATATAAACTCCTGTGGATTTATGCCAATGTCCACCTACCATAGGTCTGGCCCAAAGGGACAGTTATTTCTATGTAGTTAGGTTCCTATTCCTGCCTTTTTTTTCAGTCTAGTTTCCTTAATTACTTAATTATTCTCTATTCACAATTTTTGATTAAGTCTCTACCACCCTACATCCAGTGTATTTAGGTGCAGCCAGAACACAACTGAATATTCTTTTTTCTTCTGAATGGATGGTTAAATATTATCTGTAGTTTATCTAGAATTCTCTGATCTGCCAGAGAAAATACTAAGTGTACTGAGTATACTGCCATTCAGAGGTAGATATAATTTCTTGTAATGTAGGAGGTGGGTACTGAATGAAACTCCAAGAAATCCTGATTGATATCTTTCTGGTCTTCACTTTCATGCAGTGTGCTGTCTGTCCATTTCGGTTAACTACATCTTTATGACACAAGCTGTCTTATAGTTAGGTTAAAATATGCTTTGGTGAAATAGATTTTTAGAGTGATTTGCCAGTCAGGAAAAATGTATTTATAAAATAGTTGGAAAAGCAGAAAATATCTGTGAACCAAGTAAAACAAAACTAGAATTCTGTTTGTTTAGATTTTATTTCCATCTTCCTGTTATGTATGAAACCATTGGCCTAGAAAAGGTAAAAGCGTGCATTGCATATAGGAAGCATGTATACATCGTAGTAATTTGAAGAGGAATTTTGATTTACTCCTGAACTCTGGGAAATTCAATTTTTCAGTTATTAAATGACACCTTGTAAGATATCCACAAAGTGTAGCTCACAGGCTTAGATATTAGAATGTAATTCATGAAGCTACTACTACTAACACCCCTATATTTAGTAAAAAAGCCTCCCAACTTCTCATTTGCACAGCTTTCTGCTTACATGGGCAAGGAAACAGGCTAAATGAGGGAAGATAAACTAGTAAATGAACATATTCAAAATCTAACCTATCTTTTATTTGTTTGTAAACAAAAATTCCAACTATATTTCATAAGCTAAATTTTAGTTTTTGGAAAATGGATATGGAAGGTGATATTTGCTTACATCATAATATCATCTGCTGTTAGTGGCATTTTAAATACTTGTAACTGTTATTTCATTATAGATTAGCTGGAAACACAAAAAATGGTCTAAACTTGGTGTTAAATCAGAATTTGTCTTTGTTCTCTGCCCTTTGTTTCTTATTAATGATCTTTCCTCTGAATGTCAAACAGTGCTTCTTACTTATAGTCAGAAAGAATCTCTCAATTAATATTTTTCTCTTCCAAAAATCAAATAATCTTTTTTTTGTAGCAATGAAACAGCTCTAGTTTTCTTCCAGTTGTCAGCAATGCAAATAGTTAAATAGTACACAGCAAAACTTCATCAACCAGCAAATATTTAATTACCTTACAGTGAAATCAGTGAGTAATCGTAACAGGAGTGATAAATACTCTCTTTAAATTTAAGCATAGCTGGTGATTGTCTTTCTTCAGGAAGTGGATTCTAAGATCAGTACCCTTGTTTTTGGAGTCCCGTTAGTGCCTGCTTTCATATCTGTCTGTGAAGGTTCTGCACCCCAAGAACTCTCCCACACTAGACATGGTCATCGTTATGAGGAGCTGGGCAGTAGGCAACATAATTCATACCCTGCTCCAGGCTACACCTTTAGATACCAACTTATCTTCTCAAGTCTCTCTGCCCTAAGTAAGCACAGCATAACCAGAGATCATTAAAACCAGATATATTGCCATTACCCGTCATTTAGTAGTTGTTTGCATCCATATTTTTCACTAGCATAAAATATTTTTCTTCAAAACTGCTATTATTTGGACAAACTATTGGAAAAAAGCAGAATTTAGAGGAGATTAGAGTTCATTATGAGAAAATTCTTCTAATTCTGGCCATGTAGCCCTTAAGTATGTTTAGCCACAGAATCTTCATATTAATTTCTTCTGAAAGGACTTATATAAAATGTAATTCACAGATGCAAATCTGAAAAAGATGAGTGTTTGCAGGATTTAAATTACTAGTCACACTGTCTCATGGTAGAATCGCTAACATTTTTAGAGAATACAGAATGCTGGCATCCAAACGCAGATTTTGTTAAAAAGAAGTAAAAAATAGTTATTATTTCTGTGATTCTGTAATTGTGTGATTAATTTTCATTATTAGCTCTCCATTTTGTATTATGGAGTAGATGAATTTCATTTGTAAGTGCAAAACCACTATCAGTTCCCAAATCAAGGCCTATTTTGTCACTGATTTCAGCAGTAGTGATGTATTTTGGGAATTGACTGCATACACCTTCAGAAAATGTCTGACCTTCCTCTGCAGTCCTTAAGGAAGGGCATAATTCAGACTGCAGATGCTCTCTCAATTACCTCAGGTATGCAGAGATCACAAGGCAAGAGGAAAGAGAACAGCCAAGCTCCCAAGTAAGAAACTCCTCTCCTTATAGATCAGATGCTCCTCCTCACAGCATGTAGCAGGAACCATACTCTTGCCCTCTCAGGTGAATGAGGGAGACAAGGAGAGGACATAAATTAACTACTTTTCCCCCTGGTCACTAACTGGTTCTTTTCTGGCTGCTTACATGTGCCACACAGTAAGAATTCACACTCTTTTTTCATGAGGTGTTTTTATCGATATCTCAGAGCCTTTGTATGACATTCTAAAAGCTACAACAATGAAGTTGCATTTGTGAAGGTTTGGAAAAATGCCCATATTAGATCTTAAATACTATTTTAGAAAATAATACAAAAAAATTAATCTTATCAGCCACATTTGTGATAGTACCCTCCAAAAAACTCTATTTGGGAGCAGTGCTTCTCTAAACCAGCATTTATGAAGACACAAGTCCTATGTGTTTTTGCTTGATTGATGCTCTCAGGTGCCACCACCTGACAAGTGTAATATATAGAAAATCTAAGCTTCAGACTTGCTTTCCCAGAGTTTGTTTAGGGTCATAGTCATACTACTTTGTTAGCCTTCTTAAAAATGTGTAAGGGCAGTCAGAAAAACAGAGGGAATATTGTTTACTGCATCTTTCCTGTGTCCTTTCCTTTTCAAGTACAAGATGGTCTATATTTGATTTTAAATAATCTGCTAGTCTCAGATGAATGTCTTTTCATTTAATCCATTAAAGCAAAGAGGTTTGCAATGCCCTTGGCAATCCTTTGAAACCTGACTTCACCCAGACATGGCACATCTTGCTAATGCAAGTTGCTCATTTGTTTCATTCTGCCATTAAACCTTCCCTTATTTACTGTTATTTTCTCATGCAGGGCCTCTGTTTTACTGAATAGTAATATCAAATCAGAGGAGCTGCCTATGGCTGGGCTCTATGTAAATAAGAGAAAGAACGTACTGTATGCCGTTAATTCACCATAAGGAGTCTGAACTAAGGTTGGACAATGATGGCTCCAATGCAAACACTGCTGGTAAGACTTTACTAGCAGTTAATTTCTGCATATAGTTAAGTAGTTTACCTGTTCCTCCAAGCCATTACACCATTGCATGGGATGAATTGTGTGTGGGTAAGAACAGTAGTAGCTTTTCAAACTTCAATAATCCTCAACTGTCCTTTATGTTGTGTCTGCAGGTTGTCATAACAGGACAAGGTGACATTTCCTACTGCATCTTGGGTGGCTCAAGGTTCCTGTGTGTCTTTGAGGCAAGTCTGCTTTTATTGGTACTTTTCCTATGGGTGAATAGCAACAATGTTTTTTTTACAAACTCCACAATATCTAAAAATTAGCAAAATTAAAGGAACAAGAGAGAAGTGAACAAGAACAGAATGGCAGGTGTTTATTGATGACATGATGTCTTCATTAGAGGTGTAAAGTTAAGGCTCTGGATCTTGGCATCCCTGCTGCCTGCTTTACAGGATCAACCTACAGAATCCCCCCAATTCACAAAGGACTTCTTAAACAAATTAGTCTTCCCCATACTTGTAAAAGACAAATAATGCCAACACACATAGCACGTTCACGTGAATATAAAATGCCTACATTCAACTGTCTGAGATAAGAGGTGCCTATGAGACCTTCAAATAATTAGGGAGTAACCTTTGAAGTCTGCTCTTGGCTGCTACCAAAACCGGCCTGGTTAGCTCATCTAGATAAACACATCCTTCTTTCTGCTGTTGGCTGGATTTCAGAGGCTGTTTTGGCAGAAGCCAGGAGATCTGCAGCACTCCTGATTGCATCAGGCCTTAAGAAACACCTGAAATGCTGAGATGGCTGCACGCCTTAGGGCAGGGGATGACTGGGCCTAGGTCTCTCATTTGTAGAGACAGTTTTATGCTACTCTTCAATCTGTACTTGATTTATTTGTTAATCTAACTTGGTAACACGCCTCCTGATACTTTGTCTTTCTCATGGCAGGGACAAGCTGTGGGTGACATCCCAGGCTGCCTAACCTACTCAGCTTGGCAGAATTATGGGAGAGGAAGGAAAGATGTGCAGCTGAAGTAATAATGAGATTCCCTATCTGCCACACCTGGAGTTTGATCACCTCACTGACAATCAAATGTCCGTTAAGGACCAGATCAAAATAGTCTGACTCATCTTCAAAACAAACAAGAACACTTGTGAAGACAAAACAAAGCAGCTGTATGAAGGAAAAACAAGAACAGAAATATGCCTTGTGCTCAGGTGGGTTTTATCAGATGGTAGATAGTTTTCCAACACACGTTTAAAAACTTTAAAGAGGCTTTTTAAAAAAATAATTTTATGTTCATCTGGTTGCTAAACTGTCAAAAAAGTTGTCTCACCAGAAATGTCTACTGGCACCAATTCCAAATACGTGTTCTACAGGAAATTAGGAAATTCATGTTAAAAAAAATATTTCCAGAGGAGAATAAAAATTTAGAAATACTAGAATTTCCTACCAAAAAACCATTCCTGTTTCTGAAAACTAAATATTACTTGAATCCATTTCTTTGAAGATGGAGTAAATTGCCATTCCTAGCTTAGATGAACTCTTCACATAATTCTTTTTTCTGAAACAGCTGAGGGAGTAACCCTGAACAATCTCTTAATGTAAAGCAGGGCCCTAAAACCTGAAAACCTGAGAACTCTGTGGCAGAGTACCAGGAAACTCTGTGGTATGTGTGTGACTTCTGTAGTGTTTCAGACCCAAAGATTAGTAACTACCAGAAGCTTTTGCTTCATTTGAGCAGAAATCTGTCATTTGGTAGCAGTGTGACAAAGTGTCTTTTTTGTTGTTTTGGTTTCCAGGAATCAGCACTTTCTAATAAAAATGAGTGAGAAAACATTCCTCACAGAAGCATACTGCTAGAAAATTTCCAAACCAGACAATTTTCCTTACTTAAGGAAAACTTACTTAAGTATAAACTTAGTGAGTAGTGATTTAATAAAAGACACCATCTTCCCTTCACATGGCCAGGTACTAAGGAAATACACAGCACAAAGTGTATTTGTGTAAGTCTGTATATGGAAGGACTGGAAATATGAGTAAGTTAAAGTTTGGAAAGGCAAAAAAGCAAAAGATAAGTAATATGGTGAACACTTTAAAACAAGGAACAGGGTTTTTTTGTGTCAGTATTCCCTGAATTTTGTCTGTTACCTGAAAATTTCCCAATAGAGTTAACACTGGAAGTGGTAGCAGAGACTGAACAGGCATTTTTATCATCTTGGCATAGAGGGCACAACAGTAATCATCAGTGACTTCTATATTCAAAATATTCCCCCTGCCACTAGATATGACTGGAGCTGCACTAAAATTTAAATGTCAAGAGGATTTGAGTCTGCATACATGCAGCTTCAGTACCAATTAAGGCATTCAAGTTACTTCTTTCATTATGTCTTATTTTTCCAGTTCTTGAGAAACTGGTCACACAGAAACTATCATTTCTGATTTGCATTTTAAAAGTTAGCATAGAAGAAGTGACGTTCTGGCCTTCATGAAGTCTTTGAGAGAGTTCCCATGCATTTCATCACTAACAGGATTTTTAGCTCAAGAATCAAGGGCTAAATCTGAATTAAATATCTACCTTTATGGGGAAGAAAGTAAGGATGTTTTCAGACCTAAATGTTCGTATTTTTCCTTTCTCCTGGAAGCCTGACCCAAAAACCTATTTGGGGATTAAGTGGAAAAAAAGGGCTTGTGTATTGTCTCCTCAACTCACAGTGCTGGTCCTGTTGGTTCAGTTGCCCCCTGTCCACTAATATTAGGAACATAAGATTTTGAAAGCCTAGATTCCAGAGAGTTATGACAAATCCATAAGAAAGTTGCACAGGGGTAGCTACCTCCCCTGTGCTCGCAACTATGAAGTCCAGTTTCATAAATCAGAGGAGCTGTTAATTCTAAGAGAAGTTAAATAGATTGGCAAAGAGAAATTGAGACATTTAGAGGCCCCTGTCATCAAATTTACAGTGTAAATAACAATTGCTATCTGATCTGAAAGAGAAATTTGAGTTCATAAGGGCTTATTTAGAAGGAGTGTTACTAGCTTAATTGGACAGCAAAATTTACCACCTACTTAATTACACAATTGTACTTCCCTTATTTCTTCTGGTTGTCTGGATTCCCTTCACCCTCTCACACACAGTATCAATTCTGCAGACATGTTTTCAGATCATTACGATTCCTTACTAGAAAAGAGACCTAATATAGCTCCTGGCAGGTTTTTGGGATGTTAAAACTATTACAGTCAACTTTCAGTGCCACGTCTGTGATCTGGTTACAAATGAGTGATTGCGTTTTAAGAGCATTTGAACCATCAGGAGAGCAGAATGCTAATCTTTTCTCTTCAGAAGTACTGACTGTTGTCCCAGCAGCCATGACTCTTCTTTATCTATTAGCAGTTCAGGAATTTCAATGCATCAGGTCATTCTCATTCCACCTGCAAGGGGCAAGAAGCACATCTTAGTTGCCATAGCATTAGAAAAGGAATATGATTTATATGATCCAACCATCTGTGTGCACTTAACCCCATTTCTGCTTCATCTCTGGCAAAAAGTCTTATGTGCATCACTCAACAGCAAGTTTTAGTATTTTAAAGAGTAAGAAACCTTCCATTTTCCAACACTGAGAAGTACTCATCGCAAATTAGGAAGAAGTGTAAGATGGAACATGCACTGATGTTAGTTTTGAGTACTTACATAGTTTTCATACGTGATCTGGAAACACTAGAATTTTTTGTAAGAGATTATTTTATAGGTGATTTATTCCATTAAAGTTTTGCATGCAAGGTGTACATTGCATGTTTTGAAATACATTACTGTTGTAACACTGAAGAGAGGATTCTCCAGATCTTGTTCACTCCTGTTGACAAGCTGTTTACCTCTGTTGCAAGCTGTTATTAGTCTACAAAAATGCAATCATGTTTTGCATTGCACAGAATTGCATTAAATTGGATTTTGATAATCCCCATACCTTTCCGTAAACACCAGCATAAACATTGTTTTGCTTGGTTATTTTAGTTACTTTCTCCCAGTAGGAGAGAGAACCCTCTAATTGTTGTTTGGTTATTCTTTGCTCAATTCTTACTAATGGTGAGGAATGTGCACTGCTTCCTATCTTTGCTCTGTACATATTAGTACCAGCCATGGCAATAGAACAGGGGTACTTTCTGTCATCTTCACTACAGCAAAATTAAGACTGTTTTTGTCACTTAGGAACAAGCTATTCCTGCACAAAGAAAAATTTCTCTACGTGACACCTATCTGTGATCAACCTCTCTGTCCACTGGGTGACACCAGCAGCCTATCTGACATTGTTAGCTGTGCATAGCACCACAGAACACATATCGAGAAGATTTAACCACAGAGCTGCTTTTTTCCTGGTAACACTAGGAACATTGTCTTTCCTCTCTGGTGGAAAAATGAGATAAATTAATAGGAAAACCAAAATGCAGGAAAAAACCTAAAACATCTTCCAAACCTACTACATGTAGTTTACAAGGCTGAAGGAGACAAAGTGAGAAAATACTCCATAAAATACACAATGAACTGAGGGCCTGTTGTATGAGGACATGCTTTAATCTGAATGACCCACAGCTGATGAAAATGATTGTGAACAGCTCTATCTCACATAACAAATTACTGAGATGCAGTTTGATTCTGTCCCATGTTACCTTTTTTGCATTCTCATATAGAAAGAATATATCAGTTTTGAAAGAAAGATCATGATAACATGCGGTTTTTCTGGCTGATAAACTGGTTAATCCTTAGAACAGCTTACAAACTATTTTTTAAAATAAAGACATTCTTATATATGGGCAATATTTTAGTTTGATTTTGCTGTTGATTTTGTAATTTTTACTTTTACTTTACATGTAATTTACTGCTACAAAGACTAGCCGCCAGTACATGCTCGATTTTAGTCCTCCTCTGATACAGATATAAACAAAAGATGCATGAGGAGTAAAACCTAAAACCTAATCTCCTGTCAGCAGGGTCTTAATTACTTGTTTTAAAATCTGAATGGTAAAGGCAAGGTGGCTGGTTCTTTTGCTTCAACAAGCTGTTGTTTAAGAACTGAGTTTGTTTTTAGAAGGAATGTATTAATAGTCCTTCCTATCAACACTCTCAGTGTCTCTTAGATGGTGAATAAACAGCCCATGAGCCTATTTCATCTGGTTACAACTCCTATGTCGTTCCAGCTGATAGAGCATCCCATACAAATGGAGCTCTCTTTGCTGTTTCCACGGGTGTGTTCAACCCATCTTCAAGCAACACCAGACAGACTCACCCAGCTGTTCCTATGCTCACCTGGAACAGCTTTAACCTACCAAGAGCAGTAGCAGTTCAGAACAGTTTCCCAGGACTGGCGGGTTACACTTGACCAAAACTGTACTGCAGGATATCGACATTCTCTGAGGCTAGGGGGGCACTAAGGAAACCTGCCTGAAGTAGCAGCTCCAGCTCTCCTTGTGTTCTTGCATATAGCAGTGACTTGCAAATACCAGAAGAAAGATAAGAAGCTGTCAAATGCAACTCTGACAGAAGTCACAAATTGGAAAGGGTCACAGTCATTTCCAGAGCAGCTCAAAAGCAAAGTAATAGGTAATATTCAGAAGTTCTGGATTCTAAAATAGGCTATGGTACTTTTCTGTTGGACAACAGCACAGCCTCTGCTGAAGATCTGGGAGTGGCCTGATTGCAGTTTAAAAGTAATAGTCATGAAGAATGAAGTCACTACATTTAGGGTAGACTCCAACTCCCCTTTTCAGTATTTCTGAAAAATTTGTCATGTGCCAGAGATGACAAAATTTCAGGTCACGCTTGATTGTCTGGAATGTTCAAAGCTTGTTGCAGACAGCTCCAGAAGCATTGTGCAATACTCACTAATTGATAATCAGTTGGTGTATGAAATTAGTAGTCTGCTAGTCACTAAGTGCAGAGTAATTTATATGGGGAAAAAGAATCAGAATTATTCATAAAGACGCAAAATGGAAACAATAGCTATTAACACTGAAGTAAGAGATCTAAGACTTGTTCATTGACAAATCCCTGAAAACTTTTGATCATTCTTCGTAATGCAAGCACAATGTTAGTCAAAGGATAAATAAAACATTCTTGAGATTCTGGTACACAGCACGTGACTGTCTTCACCACATCTCAATAAGGAATATAAATATAGAATGGCTGTTCATATAACGAAGGATTAATAAGCTTACAAAAGAGGCTGAGTTGAGGTAAGAGAGAGCTTTATAAAGCAAAAATGGTGTGGCAAAAGAATAAGAAATAATTATTGATTGTTTCTGAATGCACAGACTGATCAGACACATCAAGGAAGAGATAAACAGCAGATTTCAAACAAAAGGATGTTCTTTTTCTTACAGCGTGTCATTAAATTGTGGAACTCTTTGCCACAGGATGTTGCCAAAAGTGTAAGTGTGTTCAAAATGGAATTAGATACATTCCTGAGGGCTGCCTCTGTTGGTAGCTATGAAAAGTGATCGCCCAGACACAGCTTTTGGTTGAGGAAATCTCTCAGTTGTTAATCCCCTGGTAATTGAAGTCCCCTGAATTGTTAACTACTTATGGCTGATACGGATCACAAACAGAAGGATTTTCTTTTAAATATTGTTCTATTTCTCCCCCAGTTACCAGCTACTCACAGGAACAGGATGGTGGACAAGTTAAATGAGCCTTTAGTATAATCCTGCACATCTGTTTTTTACCAGTATGTGCAAAGTTATTGCTTTAATTGGGGTAAGATTTTAGGATTAGGGAGGAGAATGCAGAGAGTTCATGAGAAGAAGGTTCTTTACCTCTGAAGTCATCCTTGGCAACATATATCAAACAATTTTGTATATATTTTAATTTGTAAAGCCTCAATGAAGCAAAACTAATGTTCCCAGGAAGTGAAGGTCTCTCTCAAACTGTGTAAAAGATTAAAAACCTACTTAATTTTACATACTTTCTTCTAGAGGCAGATTACTAATTTCCTCTGATCCTTGGAATTTCCTCAGATGATCAGGAAAAAAACCCCTTCAGAATGAAACACAATTGTCTCTGTGTCTAATGCTTTAAAAAGTTACCCTTAGTACACATACAACAGAGTCCGTCCTTAATTTCCTACTAAAACTATTGTTCAGCTAAATAAATACAAATGAGTTTAAGAGAAGGAATTCATGGCCTCAAAAAAAAAAAAAAAAAAAAGTTCAAGTTTTAATGAACGTTAGGCAAGAAAGAAATGCTGTATGATATGAAACATTTGCCTTTAGACAGCTTTCTATATAGTCTCTTAGATGCCTCAAGGAAATTGTTTTACAGAAGCATCACAATAACGTAGTTGCTCCCAGGGGCAGTTGTTTCTCCTGATTGTGGCATGTACTTCCGGCCATATGGACAATCCCAGTCTCTCCCCCTGCCCCCCATCTAAAGATCTTCAGCCAGGGCTTAATTCCTGTGCTTTCAAAATGTTAGGGAGCTGTTTGAGGGGCAGGAGGCAGAAGGGAACCAACATTTTATTTTCAAGAAGTGGCTTTTCAAAAGCATTGTTTGTGCTGAGTTAAAATAACCACCAAACACCAAACATTCCTGCACTTTTCTTTCCCATAAGATTTTCATTCCTCTTTTTTCCAAAGTAGATGCCTTTTCTGTGTAGTTTGCTATTTGATAATCATGCACTATTTGTGAAGAAATGACGAGGATAACACATGGACCCTACAATAATAAAACACAGTGTGCTTACATGCATACACACATGCAAAACACAGTGTTTTAAAAGTTTAAGAATGAACTTAAGCCAAGGTATGTCTTTCCCCCATCGGTGCCATACTGCATGGAACAATGGTTAAATATCGTGAGAGCTGGCTGAGGGGCACTGGCATTAAATGATTACATTTCGAGATGTATAATCACATCTGGATGTGACTGACTCACCTCTAGCAGCACAATTCTCAGCAACTGCATTTTCCAGTTTCTTGAGCATGTCAAACTGACACCATGATGTGATGGAGAGGGGAAAGCAACTTGAAGTCTAACCCTTATCCATGGATCTGGACATGTGCTCCTGTGCTTGAAGAAAGCAACAAGGGCTGTGAAACTTACTTACACTTACTTAGTGTAAACACAGAGGGATTTGGTCCATTAGTCCAGATTCTCCATTTATCTCAAACAATGACAGAGGCCTCTCCAGTAAGCAGCAAAGTGCCTGGTTTGTGCCACTGGCAACCTGCTAAGTGTGAAAACCAGCCACAAGCTCACCAAACGTGTGAGGAAGCTAGAAGAGGAAGAATAGAAAGGAAACAAAGCAGGAAGAGGAGAAAGCTTGCCCTTGGTAACACCTGCTGCATTTGCCATTAGTGGTGAAATCCATACATACCTATAAACAGACATCTGTGGGGAAATCAGCCGTCCAAGCATAGATGCAAAGCCTGGGATGAAGAGTAGGAGAATCTGTGGCTGTTCTCACCCAAGATATGGATATGTACCAGACTCCCATAAAAGGTTAGGTGAAACCAGTCAGACCTTAACCAACCCCAAACTTCCCCATCCCCAGACAGTGTTGTAGCATGCAGGTTTGAGATGGAAAATATGACAAAGATTTCATTAAATCCACTGGTAACTTTTCACTGCTGTTCCTAGATGAGTCTAGGTTGAAAATATGGAGACAGCATAGTGATAAGGTGTAGTACACATTTATAACTGGTTGTACCAGCTAAGCTAATTTATCAACATGAGGAACTTTACAGGTAAGGTTTTCATGACACTTTTCCCTTGAAAAATAGAATATTGCCCTGAAAAAGGTGAGGGAAAATTACACCAATTCATTTCATTTCAGCTGATTCTCAGGATCTAAAACTCTTTAAAAGAAGGCTTGTAATGCCTGTAATTGCATTTGCCTTCCAGCCTTGCCAGCTTCTTAAGTGTACTCATTGTGAGACAGGCTGAATGCTTTGAGCTGATTCGGCAGCTTATCAGTAGCATGGAAGGAATTTGTGCCAGTGAATTTGGACTTCTCTGGATTGAAGAGTTGAATGCAATTCTTCTGAGAATATAATTCAAAATAATTTCTGCCATTTTTTGCTGCAGATAATCAAGATGACAGTGTTTTTAGTAATTTTTCTCCAGTAAAAGTAATGCTTCAAAAATAAGCCCAGGATGTTGAATCCTCTGTTTATACAGAGAACCTAATAATACACATATCAACTGTTTGTACAGTTTTATGGTTCACGAACGGTATTTTGAAAAGGCCAGTCAGGAACTTAGAGAGAAATCTATGCTGCTTCTGCTCTTGGTTTCTCTGATTTAGAATGGCATTTTGTTTATTTTGTGGTGATAGTGTACTCGTTTGCTTATTAACCATTAGGTTATTCACTGTCTCATTCCAAATTATTCAGCCAAGCAGCCATTAATCCATAACAAATTTTTGTAATGGTCATCCTACTGAACAGGTGATTTGGTTTCCAGTTAGGCCTTTAGTTTAGGCAAACCTGTAACAACAGTTCTTGACTTTCTCCATAGTCTAGAAATAGCCTGAAGAGGTCATCAAGCCTTGCCATTTTTACTGATACACAATCAACTATGTTAGTGGCATTACAGAGACAAGAGATGGTACAGTTCTGACAGAGCTGTAGATGTCTACAAAACAGACCTTTACACTTGAATTGATTTTCTAGAGTCTTGCACAGCTCCTGAAGAAAAACAAGCACTTTTACAGTGGAATTTATCTCCTTCCAATGTACAGTAGGAGTGGATCAAATGAATCACATGCTGGAAATGCCTGTTTCTCTTCTGTGGGATTCAGCCTCAGGTGAGTTGAAATCCACTCTTGCTGGTTAAGTGGTTTGTAAAGACTCAGTGATAAAGAAGCCACAATATCTTTACAAAAATACATCTGAATGCTTTATTCTCTTATTGCTTGACAGTTTTTCCTATCTAGTTTTAGTTCCTATAGATAAAACCTGTTCTTTCTTGCTCTGTTTACATAGACATGGAGAACAGACTGTTATCTCTCTCTCTGTAATAGCTCATATTTTTATGTCCTTTTCTGTCTCCCATAACTGTACTCCTGCACTCAGTCTTCATGTCTGTATGCTAAACAAGCCCAGGTTATGCAACCCTTCTTTATTGGTCATATTCTGGAGCTCTGGCCATTCCCTTTGCTCTCCTGTAGCTTCATGCTGGTTGACATGCATTTGGCCACTCCAGCATTGCTGAACTTACAAGTTATACTTTGTATTTCAGAGGTTAGATTGCCAGTTGCACACCCCACAATGATTAAAAGTTGTATGTCTCCATCACCAGCACAGATAATGTATAATGTGAAAAGGACAGCTCAACCATCTTGTTTGGACATTACCAGCCCAAGAAGGGTAGTACTACAAAATCCAAAGAGATAACAAAGCTTTCATTAAATGTATTTCAGCTATAGTGATTAAATTTAAATAAACTTCAGCATGAGCAAATCTTTTTTAATTGAACCTCTGAATGTGCATGCACATACACATATGAATTTGTCCAGTTGTCTCTCTAAGGGGCACTTTGAATCAACAGAATTGTTTTTATGATAAGAGCATGTGAAGTTTGGTAATCCACGTGAAATATCCCTCGACAGAAGGAAGAAGGAAATTAACCTCAAGAACGACCGTCTTGGTCAAAAAACCAAAGGGAAAGAGAACTTGAGATAACTTGAAGACAGCCCTAATTGACTCCTTTAGTCAGCTGGAATGATGCAGAAGGGCACATAAGAGGAAAAATATGGGCTGGACTGAACTCACAAAACCCCTACTGTGCATTGCTTAATGTCTGCATTTAATATCTCAAAGTTCCCATTCTTCTAAAGGTTAAAAGAAATCAGGATGAAGATATATATGCTTATAAAACCAACTGACTGTTGCAAACAATAAAACACTTTTTATTTTGACTTTTTTGTTTTTAATGTTCTGACGTACTGTTTTAATATCACTGCACAGAAGTTCAGAATTTCGTTAGTATTAAAGTTCATCTTTGACCTTTCACCTTTTTATGTGGAAGAATTAGTCAGGGAGAAAAAAAACATTCCTCTTTGCCCTGGCTTGCTTATTATGACTCTCTCAAGAATTTCAGTCTGGGGCTATTTGCCAGAACTATGTTTAGCTCTGAGAGGAGAAAAAAATCTCCTTCCCTCTCCAAAATGCCACCATCCAAATTTATCTCTCAGCTTTTACTTAAGACCTGGGGTTTAAAACACTCTGGATTAAATTTATCCCAGTAGGAGTAAAAGTTTTGCTATGCCAATTTATACTTACTGAGAAAAGTTGACCTTAAGAGCTGCTTGCTAATGAATCATCTTATTTTATAAGTTCCTGGTGTTTTAGAGGTGAAGGAAGCCAGAAAGGTGTCCTATAGAAGGTAAAATTTTTACTTATGCCATAAAATGCCAACCTGTGATACTCATGTGTCACAGAAAGCTGTAATAAGGGTGACAGGAACTTGAAAAACACTGGAAAACTTTGACTGGTAACATTTACGTACCATGCGAGCAAAGCAAAGCTTCAAGCATACTTTAATTTTATGCTTGAAGGCACAAATTCATTGCTTGTGGTGGAAGGAATAATGAAATTCCTCCCTATCATAACATCACAGAATCAACCAGGTGAATTGCAATGGAAAGGGCTACATTCCTCTGACAGCAATGGTAATTGCCAGAGGCAGACTTCTAATTTATATTCGCTTAGAAAAGTTTCAATGCAGTGTGCATTCATGCATCAGATCATTTTTGGAACAGAGGTACCTACCCTTCTATCAGCCTCTTCATTATGTACAGTTATGGACCACACGTATCAGAGCACAGCAGTGCTGTTTGTAAAGCACTCTGTAGGCAATCCCACAGTGGCAGAAGGTTTCTTCCCTATCTGCTTGTTATCATTTCCATCGTTAGCTACACTGAAACGCTGTCAGAGCTCCAAATGAAACAACATAACCAGTGTGCACCCCACCACGTTTTGGCAGTAGGATAATGCCCATGGTTACAAAGCCATCGTGGGAGCAGTGTTGAGGCTTCCTCATCCATGTGGCAGTGAAAGGCTCAGTTGGACAACACTACATGTGAGGACCAAGTCAAAGTGCAGATCCCTGGCATAGAGAGCAGAGGCAGTAAGCTGGGCTGGAAGTGGCTGGAGGTTTCTTCTCGTGTTCTTTGTGCTCCCACTGTAGTCAAGGAAAGAACATGCAGAACTGAGGAAGAATGATAAGAGAGAGAGAGAACTAAGAGCCTGAATGATCCATGTAATGAAAAAAATGATAGGGAAGGAAACGGAAGGGGAAGTTATGGGAGGCATTATCAAAAAGAAAAAAAGCAGGGAGAGAAATATAGTACAAGATATGAGGAAGAGAATGAAATAAGAATAGAAAAATCAAGAGTCAGGAAAGTTAGAATAAACGAGTAAGAATTTGCCTCAGGGGAAAGAACACAGACATAAAAGGGTCCATGTAGCCAGAGAATCAGTAGCTGAAGCCAAGTGCTAGTGTCATTTCCACTTGCTGACATACACTCAAAACTGTACCCCAAGGAGAGCTTATAGGATTCCCTTTGTTATGATGCTGACACAGCTCCTAGAAGTGAATTTAAACAAGAGGACAGAGAAATGAGGACTTTTACCATAATGTGACATGTATTATGTTGATGTAACTGTTCATCACTTCCAAATCTGTGCTGCTCTGAGTGCTCCTCTCACACAGGTAAATAAAGCTCTCATAGTAATGAGACTAATTCTATTCAACTGAAAGAAAAATGTTTCCGAGTAAAACAGTGCTTTAATAATTTTTACATATAAAACTGAAAATGCTTCCCCCCCCCCCCACAATTACCCATAAATAAAAGTAGGGTTCTATGTTACATTTGTTACTGGTTATATGACAGATAAGATGAAGGCAATTCAGTGGTCCTCTGGATTTCCTTCTAGTGAAAAATACATCCATTGTTGCTTGAATATGCATTACCCTAAAGTATTCATGGAGTCCTGCACACCAAGAGCTTCCCTGAAGTAAGCCAGAGGTTTCCAATTTTTTAACACCAGTAACATCCCACAGCAGAAGCAGCCTTGGATAGTACATCAGTTTCAATGATCCTTACCATTTCAAATCCAATTCAGTCAATTTTCTCTGAAACAAAGACTCCTTTACACTGCCAGAACAGTGACAGGGGCCTTCATGTCAGCACGGGTCTGGCCCAACTACATCACTGACTGAGAAAAGGCTATTGCTCTCACGTTCCTTCTTGTATCTAGTATTTCAGCAGGCTTTTCCTCAAGCCCTAAGTCTGACATCATCCATATGTTACATCTGTGTGGAACAGTCTTTGCAATATGCTGGAAAAGTATTTCTCTTATTTGAACTTGCTCTGGTAATTTTGAATCTGGGGACATAGGATTAGTGTCACACAATCACATAGATTGTGGGATACTGTGACTAAAACCTGAAGCAAATAGAAACACGAAAAATCCAGAAGGCTGCCTCCTTTCATTTGTTGACATCTTACTACAAAATGTATCATTAGCCCAACTTATTTAAGAATTCTAGCACAAAACAGAATTTGGCTTTAAACTCATGCTTTGTTGAGAATGTCATAAATGGCAGAAATCTATAAATGGCAGCTTCAGGAAACATTCAAATGGTTGAGACATCATGAAATTCACTTCAGAATCAAAATCAAGTTCAAAACTGTGAAAAAAAGAGTTGGGAAATGTTTCTCGATCTTTTGGAACAGCTCTGAATTAGCTTTAGTTTTGTGGTTCACTTTTCTAGGGAGAAAAAATTGCTAAAGTTTCAGATTTTGCCCACATTTTGAAAACTTTTGGCTTTGAATATCAAGCCTAGTTAATTCCTATAGGTTTATAATCATTTGTCAAAATAACCCTGGTCACCTTTCTTCTCTAGGAAAGTTTCCTAAGAGATACAGTATTTAAACAGGAAAGTTCATTGCTACTTACAAAAGTTTAGAAACAGGATATCCTACTTTACTCCTTCTTGTTAAAAAACACAAAACAACAACAAAGAAAAGCATTTTGTTAACATATGAAAACCCAAACAGTTGTTTTCCCCGATGTCTAAGGTACTTTCCTGTGTTCATCTTCAAATATGTCATATTATGACACACCTAAACTGAAATGTTACCAGGATGGATGGTGGGTTTTGAAAGTCCATGAAGCAGCATGCAAAATGTTGTTTTCTACACTCCTGTATGCTTTTTGGAAATCTTGGAAGGCCTGGAAGAATCTGAGTTTTATTTTTTAATTCTTAAGTAAAATAAAGTATTTTATACAAAAAAGTTATGAAAGGTGAAAGCTGAAAGCCATAATAAAGTTGTAAGTCAGGCTACCTAATAACCCTCTTTGTTTTTCAATCTATCATCTTCATTTAGAAAAAGAGGTTGCTCTTGCCAATTCAGCAATTTTTTTGTTCTCTTCTTTGGCAGATGTATATCCAAGGAAAGCTGCTCTTTGCCAACTCTATGATCAATGGGTACAGCCAGTCTACTAAAAACCTTAAAAAATAGCTAAGACAAAGAGTGATTATCACATGAGTTACTTCCAAGTGATTTCACGTTCAGGTATTTTATTTTCCATCAGCATTGGTTTTAATCATTTTGTTCTGAGACCTTTGGCTTCTTTGCTTACTTTCTTAAATACAAAGCACTGTGACTCAGAGCAGCAAGTCCAGCAGTCTCAGTGTCAAAGTACTTGGACATTTTCGGTGTGTTTACAAGTTCTTCATCTTGTATATTCCTTCCTGTCCCATTCAACAGTTTGGGCCGTCCAAACCCAGCTGCTGACTCACAGAATCTTTACTGGTAGTTACCCTCACGGAGGAAACAAGAAAAGAGAATAAGGTCCTGGACTCATCCCCTCTTTCTTTGTGCATGCCTGACCAAGACTTACTTGTTTTATGGGCTGTTATATTTACATTTTGGCACTAGTCATAAAAACTTAATTGCAATTAAAGGAGCAATTACATTAGCCACCTGCCTTCTAGCAATTAGCTTCTTCATTTCATTAATAGTTGCAGAGAAGCTTTAGAAACATAACCTAGAGAAATAGCAGGAGATGGTCAAATACCTCACATCCTCATACTAAGCATACAGCTCCTGGAGGGAGCATTCCCAGGAGCTAAAGCATGTGCTGCAACAGTTGGGTCTCTCATAGAAGTTTTCAAAGCAGAAATAAAGACAGGCAGGAAAAGGAAATAATTGCAACTTCTGCAATTTATTTACTTCACGGCTTTTGGGAACCATATAATTATTTTCAATTTAAAGCTGATGCAAGCCAGTAATCAAACTGAAACTTCATTGTTCCTGGAAGAATGCAAAGGTCACTGTTTTCCCCTCTTGATTTAACCAATACATCATGCAAGTAATGATGATGATGATGATGAGGATGATGATCTGTTAATCTACTGTTAGTAACTAAGAAGCAGGTGATAACAGTGACAAGAAAGAACACAGAATATAGGCCAAAATGAATTCTACAGTCTTTTGCTGGGCTGCTCTCAGCTAGCTTAGACAGGTCATGGAAAGTCTCTTTCTTTGACTTCTTTTTAACTTAACAAAACAATGTATTTCATTTATATCAAACAATGGCACATATGATAGTTGCAGTCCATTCATCTCTGAAGGAAGCTTGTTACCTCATGTGCACACAAAACAAATACTGGCATGGCAGAGAAGTCAGGGATTAAATATAATAGATAATTAACAGTAGCATTTGCAAACACGTTAATTAATGTCCTACCTTGCTTTCTCTCCAAGTTGTGTTCTTCACTGAACTCCGGACAGATCAGATTTAGGCTGAGTGGTATTGCAAACACTTTTGTGAGTGATTGAAAAGGCTACACTGGCCTGTGGAATTCCCTGTGCTAGTTCTTCTCTACACTAGAATTTTCCTTAATATTTTTAACTGTAGCATTATCCCTGAATGCAACTTCAGAAGCAAATAGCAAATGTGTGCAGTTGCACAGACAGGCATTGGCCTAATCTAAACCTATGTATAACACATGTCAGGTGTGGTCAGAACCAGAGTGGATATTCTACATGTGTGTTTCTGCTTTTTGCTACCACAACACCATGACAAGAAATCCATAAATGGACTGGGACATCTCATGGAGTTCTTTCACGCACAGATGCAGCTGTGGCACAGGAATAGTTTCAATGAAGGAGAGGGTGATGAAGTCTGAGTGAATATCAAGGTTAGGTGACATAGCTATTTCCACATACTCTACCATAATCATAAAGATGGTGCTGAAGATGAGACTAACTTCATCCTTAAGTTTCCAAGAGCAGAAGCTTCTCATATTTTCCCATCTTGCCAGCTGATCTCCTAGCCTCAAAAATTGCCGGATACTCACCACACAGGTGCATGTTCTGTTCACTTCCTTTCTTTCAATACCGTGGGCCCACTGTACAGGACCTTTGAACTTTTTCTTCCTATATATCATTCTGTGGGGAAGAGATCCTATTAAGAGCTCCAGTTTAGGGAAGACACTACACAGCTAAAAAGGAATTAGCAACAGTGAAACACTGAAAATCTTGCTTTTCACTGGCAGGATAAAAAAAGCACTATCATTTCTCTATCTGTTCATGGAGTGGTTTCTTGTGAGACAGCATTTTCTTGTTTGTAAATCAGCTGTTTCTTTAATGGAAATAAGCAAACAGGTCCTAATCTGCATTCATTTTTTTCCTCTTCATTTATCTGTAAGATGAATTAAGCATGGAGATGGCACAGATAACTGACTGACTGAAGTTGATGGCCATACTTCTAGGAAAAAATAGCCCTTGGAATCCTCTTCCAAATCTCTTCTCAAGATTTGCTTCCCTCAGGAAGTCCACCAATATCTTAGCGAATGAAAGCAGAAACAACCATCCGTAAGACTCACAGGCTTCATCATTCAGTGCATTTTTTGAGTCTTGTCCATTTGTTTATACCTTGAGAGTCCCATTACAGGTTTCTTCTTTACTATATTATAAAAATACAGACTACACTGCAAAATTAAGCTTACTACAATAAAGCTGATTACATGTTGGGATCAGTGGAACAACATAATAGAAGTCTGAATGACTGACTTTTTGGGGCTGGTCTCGATCCACCCCAGGCTGACCCACTGCACTAGATCAGGTTACTTGATATGGTGTGAGTACTTCCAACATGAAGCAGCACAGTAGAAGAATGACAAGAACAGGTTTTAATGAAAGAAAGAAGAAATACAGCAATACAACTGATACAAAAAGTACACAATATAACACAAGGGTCTAATAAATTAGCAGAAAACTTGAGAAACAGGAAGAAAGTTTCAGATGGTTGAAGAAAGAGGCTTGCTCAAAAAGATACAATCTTAAGTCTTCATAGATATAGATACATTCTTGGCAGTATAGGAAACATACAGTTCTAACATAGAAAATATTGACTGAAGTGGTAGTATCAATTCCTGAAGAATATTTGCATATGGTACATTATGAAGTATACACACAGGCAATTTAGCATTCAAGAAGTCTCCAAGTAAAGGAAAACATTATGGATTCCTTTTTGGTAGACAGACATCTCCTTCTAACAGCAGCAGTTGTTCAGTATTCAAAATCAAAACAAAAACAGAAACCTGAAAACAGCAAACAGTAAGCAAGACCTTTTGCACGATGAATTATGTACCAATTTGGCAGCAAGATTCAAAAGACAAGAAAAAATACTTCTCCCTCACCTCTTGCCTTTCATGATCAAATTGTTTCTCTTCTTCCCAGTAACCTTTTAAGCCTGCCTTCCTGGGGATGTGAATTAGGTGAGAGTGGGTCATACCTAAGTGAGAAGAGTGGTCAATAGCTGTTAACCCTAAAACCAGATCAGGGAATGCTTACAGGAAGAGGTGCACATCAGCCACAGCTTCTAACAGCAGCAGAACACAGCCTTTGGTAAGTTCTGATACAAAAGTCTGAGCATTAGGAGGGAACCAAAAAGCTCCAGATAAAAGGAGCCACTCTGTCTTGTTGCTGTTCTTTTGGCACTTTCAAAGCCTACAAAGGAAGTCTGTGTCTTAGGAGTCACACACAAATAGAATACATCTCCTGCAGAGCACCTAAGCCCCGTTCCTGGATTAAAGATCTATCTGCTACCAGTGTCCTCAACTGACACATTGTTTTCTTGCTAAAGCCCCATCTACACAGGCATTTAGGTGATGCTGAAAGGGGTTTTGCCAACAGCTGCCACAGCACAGAGGTCTCTGAAGGATGATGGGAAGGTACAACGGGAAGCATATGACACACAGAAAAACATTCTTTCTTCAGTCATCACTTACCCAGAAAAGAGTAACCAGTGCTCATTACTAAAGTGCTTGTACCAAGGAGTCAGCAAAAAGTACTTCAGAAACTATTGCCAGGATTGCTTAAAATTAATTTCCTCTTCAGGATGAAAGTGGAATTATAAATAAAATTCTGTATTAAAAAAAATCAAGCAAAGTGCTAATACAGCATTTTTGCATCCCTGTATAAGCATTCTCTATTCCATTCAATCATTACTAATTGGAGGATGGATAAGCCACATCCACTCCACCTAGGCAACTGTCAGGGATACAGGATAAAGAGAAAAAACGATACAGGCATTAGTGAGGCAGAATTTTATTACAGGTGCTGAAGAAATAATAGCAACTAAAAGGACTTTAAAAGTGGTTAGCATTACAGTTGAGAAAACTACTTCTGAAACTGGGGAAACCCAGGCACAAATTTTAAAATGGCTTAAAAATAATCCTGGTGATGTACACGATTAAATATATAAAAAAGACTTTAGGTCCTGATTCATATCCATGGGAAAAAGAATGGAGGTAAATTAAAGTACAAAAAAGAGAAACAAAATAATTCGGGAAACTATCATAGGCAGGAAACCCTATCACAACAAAAGGTCAGCATCCAGGAATGTCTTCCTGCTACTGCCTACATCCAACCCAGAACTTGAGTTCCTGGAGCCCTAGCACAGCCAGCCCCCAGGCTTCATACCTGCTGATCTGAACCTCCTTGAGGCCGATCGAGTGAACTGTGTTTAAAGCAGCATCAGCAACTGGCAGGGCGGGTGCAGGGGAGACTCCACAGAGCCGAAGCACATGGGTTTTCAGTGCAGTGGAAGGAAGGAGACTTCACACAGCACTTAAAGGAAGAGATGCAGAGATTGATTACACATAGCTTGAGACAGCAGCACCAAGTCTTTCTGTGGAAATGAAACATAGATAAAATAGAGACATTTTTTAAAAAAGCTGCTGAAGACTACCAGTCTGGTGAGCGTTTCCTGTCTCTACATGTACAAGAAACTGTGGATCCTTCTCAGTGTCTGCAAACTTCAGAATGTATCATGTGATTTCCCTCTGTAGCCCTGCCAGAAGTCTCGCTGCAGTTTGTTCTTTTGAACATTTCCTCTTACATTTTAGCTCTCATTTATTAGCCAACTAAGCAGCAGCTTATCAAGATTGTTTTCTTTCCCTTCCCTGTGGTTCTTTGGCAATCTATGCTGCCTTTAGGCCCTGTTTTGGGAAATGGTAAGATTTAGCAGGCAGGAGATGTTGAGAAACATGTATTTGTTTACATGTTTAAGACAGGGTAAAGGGGCATACAGGCACTCACAGCAGTGCAGGTGCAAAACCTTGATAAGTGAAAACAAAGTGAAGCAGCTCTTCTAATAAAAGATGTAAAATCATGTTTGAAATACTTCCACACAGTCAGCTTGGTAGAACACAATTCTTTTACCTTTGGATAGCAAGAATCAAGTTTTTGTTTTCCTTTCAAGTAAGTAACTGGATAGTTTGATATGAGAAAAATACAACCTCTTTGCTAGACAAGCCTTGCAGTGGGATACCCGGCAATACACATTTACATCACAAAGGGGTGTGTGTATATATGTATGTATGTACATATGTATGTATGTATGTATGTACACACATATATATTTATAAAGCTTATTCAAACCTCTTAAATTAAGAAATAATTTGTTTATGCTTCTCAATAAAAATTCAAAATGGTTCAATTCAGGGATATTTAGTAATACTTGTATTCTGAAAACACATGCTCTTTACCCGTGGGACAGGTTTAAGCACAACTGCTAGATCCCAGTGCTTCCTGAGCCCAAGATCAGGTCGCTGTGGAGCCAAAGCACGTTGGCATAGCAGCCGGAGAGTACATGGTCAGCCCCTACTGCTGAAAGCAGCAAGCTTGTTTAGAAGGGAAGGCACACTTAGCCATGACTGTGCCACCCTCCTGTGGGAAAGAGCAAGTAAGGCTCATGTAATGAGGAACAAGTGTTCGAGAGTCAGTCTTGCTGAGGAGGCATTACCATCTTATAATCATTCAGGAGGGAAGGAAATTCCTGGGAGTGAATGTTCTGAAGTCCAGGAAGAAATAGGAGGCCAGGTTGAAATGTAGGTCAGTGCTTCCTAGGAGGAATGTCAGGACAGACATTGCACCAGCCCCAAGAACCCTTCTGTTTATAAGTTTATGACTGAGAATGCACAGCAGCACCTTGGTGTGGATTCCCTCTAGCCTATCATTTCATAAAGTTTAGACAAAGGCCTCACAACTGAGGGTAAAAAAGTGGCCAAATTCCTCAGCAGTTAGCAACAGAATACTGGAGAAGAGCTGAGAGCAGCTAAGAGGGAAGAGAGAGACAATCAGAGAAAAGGACAGACCTAGTAAAAACTGAAGCTTTGAAAGATACCTAGCTCAGCACTCCTGTGGTCATCCACCTCAGGAGAACCCTTGGCAGAAGAGAAACCAAACCAGAAGAGCTTCTCCAGCCCAGGCCCCATCTTTTGCAGTGTGGCTACTAATGTTTAAGTTTCTGGTGGGAATAACTTACCTGGTGCATTACAGATAATCCCATAGGTGAGAAACAAACTATAAAAGCCTCCCCAACTGGTTTGTGTGGCCTATGAAAAGGAAAGATGGGAAGGAAAAAGTTCATGAGTGGGATTGCATATGGCATGGATGCTGCAATAGAGGAAGACAGACAATAAACCCAAAATGCCTGTGAAGCATCTTGTTCCTATTCAGGTTTCACAGCACTGTTCTGTGATCACTGCAAGCTTTGCAGGCCTGAAGCACACAGGTGCCTGCAGACCACCCGTGAACACCTGGGACATGAAAAACTTGGACTGCATCATACTGAGCAGTGCAGGAACAGCCAACACGAACTTGTTTAAATTTCACCAGCTGTGCTTTTGGATGAAAGATCTACAGGACAGTTTGTAGATTTCTGGCTTTTATTCCATAATATAGTTAAAGCCTTTTATTATTATTGAAACACACATCTCAAACGTTATAAATAGCCCGCATCTGTGGTGCTTCTCTTGAGATCAAATGCATGATTCTCTGTCAGTAATGGCTACTGAAGATATTAGGCACTGATGTTTCTCTTTTTGTTTGTTTAGGAATGGACCTTTCTTTATTAGCACAAAGTAACGGAAAGGACTGGTCACTCCCTCTTTTGGAAATCTGAGATTATTTTCAGTTCTCATCCATGCAGCTGGAGAAGGTCAGGAAGCAATCTTTAAATATTAAGATTTGAGCATAAATCGAGCCAACTAATGACACTTATTTTGGAACCTTGTAGTAGAGTTGCAGTTATTTTTAAAATGCAACTTTAATTTTTTTTTTCAGTAAGCCACAATTACTTATAAGAGCCAATACACACCAAGAGTGTGGTATAAATTTGAGCTGCTATACATTATTACTTCTGTTTTGATTGTATGCTCCCCATTATGGTGCCCACCTTCTGTTTCAGTTCTCAAGTGAGAAAGTCAGTACACAACACTAGATCTAGTTATTCCTGTTACAAATACAGGTAAAAACAATTTGTGTGTTATTTTAAAATGTGAACTTCTTAAAAGTGGTGGTAAAGGGAGAGGACCATGGGTGTCAGAGGGTCCAGAAGGGTGAAATGAGTAAGTAGAAAAAAACATGCACAATAATTTCAGTTTTACTGGCAGTATCATAAACAGTTCCTAGAAACTTTGGGGAATAAGACACAAGTGGTCTTGGGCAGCCTAGGCCTCAAGAACAATAACAACAACAAAAGGAATCAAAATGAGTGAGAAAAATAATGAGTGGCATCATCCTCATTAGGATTGAGGAAGCCAGCTACAAGTTAAAGCACTGATTCACTTCCAGGCCTATCCATATCCTAAATCACTGAGTGGTTACAAATGCCAGCCTAGATGAGGGACTGGGATTTCATGGCCATGAAGTGATTTAAGCTGTCATAGAACTGCATCCCCTAAAGCAAACTGTCCATGAGGCCTTTAAGATTTAAGGCTGAGAAGGTACAAGGGTCCAAAGATGCCGATCACATGAAATTATTCAAGTTTTGGTCCCATTCAACCCTTTTACAATAAGCCACTTTGTAATAGAGAAACTTTTTCCTTGTCTACTAAACTGTAGTCACTTTTTGAGAATCCTGTGTTCAATTCAGGAAGTGTAACATGGGCTAACAGTGCGCTCACCCTGTTGAGCCAAGTTGTGTTCTGATAAGCTGCCAGTAACCTGAGCCATGGCAGTTATTGTGAAAGGGGAGGAGGCACATCAGGAACAGTTTCATATCCAGCTGTAGCTCAAGCCAGATTGTTTTATCCATCTACAAAGCAAAGTTCATAGGAGGTAGATTTCACCTCTAGCTATGACTGTGTCTTATCACACTTACACTACCATTACCTCTTACCTGATTTCTGCAAATTTCCAAGCTGAATAAATCAAATGTATTTTTTAGCATTTAAAATCCAAGGTGGCAAAATAAACACATATGCAGGAAGGAATTAAATATTATGAGAAAATTAATAAAGCACACCACCAAGCATTTTAAAAATTTGCCACAAAGGCCTTTGGTTTGATCTCTGATATCCATATATCCACTGCCATGTTTCTTGTGTGATAATGTATTTTGCAATGCATGCTTATTCATCAGAGACCAAAAAAGCTGTGAAAAGTCAAGCTGAAATTTAAACAAGTGTTGTTTGGCATCTTTAATTTGTGTTAGACCAGGTGGCAGCTGTTGGGACTTCATTTTGTTTTAACAACTTTTTGTTTTGTTAGCAAAGAAAAACATTATCCAGCCAAATCCTGCTGACAGTGAATAAATATGTCTCCTCCATCAGACGAAATATTTTCATTTGCCTTCCAAATAGCTAGGGCTAAAAGATCTGAAAGTATTTTTCTTTCTATATGGACTCGAATGATATTTTAATGGTTTGGTGTTTCATGGGACGTAATTATTACTCTGTACTCCGCATGGCTGAGGTTAGTCTGGAGTACTGCACCACACTTTGGTCATTAGACATCCAAAACTGGAGAGATTTCTAAGGAAAATCAAAAGGCAGAAAACATGATCTCTGCAGAAGGACTGAGGAAAGTGGAAAATCAAAGTTTATTGACAAATCTTCTCATGTGTACAAGATGGTAATGATTGATGTAAAGATGACCACATAGTGGCCCTGGAACTAGGAATAATTGACCAAACACGAGGCTGAGCAAATCTATGGAGAAAGATTCCATCAGAACCTGTTAAGTTGATATCCACGACCACTGGGTCAAGAAGTCCCTGAGCCACAAATGGCTGAAGAATAGCCTGGAGAAGTATCACTACACATAGTCTTCCCTCAGCATCTGCTTAGTCCCTGTCACAGACAAGATCTCAGAGCAGCCTGGCCCTTTCCACTGACCACGTGCCATTCTCACACACTGCTTGCCTTTTCGGATGAGATAGTATGAAATCTGTTAATTCTAAAAAGCAATTAGCCCTGGGAATAAGCCACTTGCAGAACAACAGCCACCCTTCCCAAAATAGTTTAAAGGACAAGGGCACTTTAGTGCACTTGTCCTCTTGTTTGTTAAAAAAAAAAAAAAAAGGAAAAAAGGAAGAAAGGGATAACCTACAAGATTACAAAATTCAGTGTGGGCAAACAACTCCACACAGTCCACCATATAACTGGGTTTTTATTACCAAACAAATTAATGAGAAAGTTACAAATTTTGCATTTCTGTATATACAGTCATTTCAAATGACATAATTATGAGGAAATGTGGATCATAACACACTGTATGACATACATAGATGGAACCTGGTTATCAAATCAAGAGAAGTCAGGCTTTGTGTGCTGTACACTGTTAGCAATATTTTTCTTCAGGGAGAATATTAAATAGATCAAAATAAATGGCCTCATGGCTGTTTCATACAGAGGTGATGAGAGGCAGAGAAAACCAGTGAGTCCAGGTGTTCATATGGGCAACTTCTAAGACTGCATTAAATAAGATTATGGAAATCCGTTAAATTGCTTGTAGAAAATCTATGTGTTCAAAGTAGGATCAGGACTTCCTCCAAAAAGTCATCATTTGATCATAGCCATGTCTAATGTCAAGGCTGTAATTTCACACTACACCATCTTTGCCAATAGTGTAAACGTGGGCAATCCTGAGTCTCAGGCCAGCAACATAGTACGTGCTGATACAGCTATTTGGAGGTTACTGCTGTTACTGCATTGCTGCAGTAAGAATGGTGAAAAGCAAAAAAACCTAAAAAGGGTGAATTTTTGACCCAGGTGGACTCATGAACTGGTTTATAACATGGCAACAAACCCCCATGTTGATGCATCTGCTGGATGAAAATGAACAACTCATGACTGACGGGTTTTTTAAGGTCAGTTTCATTACCAAGACCAGCATGTAATAAAACTAGGCCCCAAGTGAGCCACCAAAGTAGATTCTCCAGGATTTTTACTAAGGACTGCAGCAAAGGAATAAAGAGATAGCAGCTTTTATAAATGTGAGATCTGTCATGGATTTCAGTACCAATGCAACTGAGGCTACTACTAACTTCATCTGAAACTGTAAGCACAGTGATAATTCATATCCTAAATCTGATCATATTTGCAGGTTGGTTTCATAGCCATACACACTGTCAACTAATATTTGGATCCCACAGAAAAAGATCAGGAGTACCCTTTCTGGGATACACATCAGATCATGAGATGACAGTGGATGAGTTCATGGAAAAATATTAATGGAAGATATATTTAGGCTGCCAGAACAATTCACTAGGAACAAAAAAATATCTGGGCACTTTGTGAACTCGAGGATCTCAAGTCAAGAATGAGGAAGACTTCTTCTTCAGAAGCACGGACAATGCTTCAAACACAATCTATCCAAAGCAGCTGTTGGTAAAAAACTTGCAAGCAACTTGGTAAAAAAAATTGCTTACCACAGAGAAAATAAAAGTGTTTCATCATCTTAGCCTAATCTTTATTTACAGAATATACTCTACCACTAAGAGGAGGCTTATCTTCTGAATACACTATGAAAAGCATCAGATTTTTTTTCTACAACCTCCTCAAGATATCAACCACTCAGCTTCCAGTCACTGACACAAAATAAAGGGCACAGAACACAGTGCTACTGGTCAATGAAAAATGGCAAACCTCTTCCCAAAACCTGTGTGTGAAGGAGAAGACAGGCATTATACAGTGAAAGAACACCGTAAGTCATACTCCCTTCTCTATCAGTTGGTATTTCCCTCTTTACCATCTGTGAAAAGGTCCACATATTTCACAGTGTTCATGCAAAATCACTAATATAGGCCAGGGAGTTGAAATGAAACACTTGTTTTCTGACATACCATCAAGAGTTCCACTCTAATCTGCTGACCTGTGTTACCTTCCCCACTTTCCATGACACCATCCTAGGAAAGATACTGCTCTGCACCAGCATCTAAAAACCCCTTTACTCTATAGAATCTGCAAAACCTAATAAATACTCTAAGTCACTGATGCAGTGTTTTGTCCCAGAAGGGCATCTGGGTCCAAGTAGAGTATTCCACACAAAGAAGTGGTGCTCTTGCCATTATAGACATGCAAGCTTTGCTTCATTTTGTGTCGGAGAACAAAAGGAAGAGAGGGCAATGAAACCACTAACCAGCTCCTCTGTGAGGTAAGCATCAGTTTCCTGCTCCTTGTAACACCACCACAGAGAAAAAAGCAACTTGCATAACCTCATACCAAACATCCAGACTTCATCATCAGTTAATTAAGTTACCAGAAACAAAATACACAACTGTAGTTCTCTCATGGATTCTTAATCCCACAGGTTAAAGTTGTGATCTAAGAAAAGTGAAAGAACATTAGTGAAAAGCAAATATGGTATTCAAGCAAAATACTGCATGTTGTTAAACTCTCAGATAATTTCCTTTAAGAAAATTACTTCAGGATGTAAGCAAAAATGTACAATCGATCATTATATCAAATCAAACAATTACATTAAGGTTCAGTTTACAAAAGGTTAACAAACAATTAATAGCTTGCTTAATAAATAGGTGTTTACTTCTCATCTCTGTCAATCCAACAGATAGCTTCTAGCTGTCTATAGTACTTTCTACTGGTATGCTTATAACCTTCCCTAAAATTTACTTACAACACATTTCTCTAACATGAATTACAACTTATAGAAATCATTTATTAACCCTTCATAAAATTCTAAATAAACCTTAATATGAAGCATGACTAACTTTATACTATTTCAGCCCATACCCCAGGACACAAATACTAGCTCTTTCAAGTTTTTATTTAAAATTCTACATTTTAGCTGGGTGCCACATCCCTAGTTGCAGAATCACAAATGCCTATCGTGGCTTAGCCAACACACTGCAGATGTAAGAAATGAAACAGAAGTGGTGGGGGAAGATCACAGGAAACAGTTCAGGTTCTTTCAAAAGAAATGTCCTGGCTTTTTTTGTTGGAACAAACACTGATACCATGACAAAAGAATCAGAAAAAAAATGGAGTCTGTTGTAAAGCAAAACATTGTTTTTCCTTCTTTTTAGAAACAAAAAACTATAGTATGTCATAATATAAATAAATAAAAAAAACAGAAAACACAAAGGTAAATTCCAACCCCCATCACTAGGATCTTAAAAAGGGAACAGCCACCTATTTCTTGGATGCAGCCTAAACTTCTCTTACCTGCAAATTTTCAATATACTTAGAAGTCCTATTTAGTGTATCAGTCTTAGGGAACATGATGTATTATATTTAGGTCTCCTTTTTTTTCCATCCAGTATTTTCAGCTTCAACCCCCCACCTTAGTTTTTTTCCATCAAACTGCCTGCTGTTGGTTTAATAAAGTTCAGCTCAGACTTCTACTTTTCCTTCATTTTCCGAGTCTGCCTTCATTTTCACAGTTCTCCACAAGGTCTTCATTCTCCTGTGTCTTTTCTTCTTCCTCCTCCTCCTCCCCATCATCTCCAAAAGTCTCTTCCTGCATTGTAGTAAAAGTGAAAGACCTGGCAGCAACTTGTGCAGCCAGACCAGATGTGAAGTTAAAATCTGTTGATATGTGGAGCTGAGCCAGCCTATCCTTGATTTTTGAATGTAATGCATCCTTAGAGGGAGACTGTGAAGCCTCTATTCCATCCACACTGCTTGGCTTGAGTTCTTCAGCATCCCCTTCACACTGATAATACATTCTTTCTTCAGCCCCCCTAGAAACATCTTTATCTGCAGTACTGTTTTTTTTTTTCTCCAACTCAGGATCTTCATACAAATATTCTGTCCTGCTTTTGTCAGCAGCATTCACTTCTGGACTAGAGTCTTTTTCTTCAGATTTATCACAACTTTGGCTGCAGTCCTGCTTTTCTGTATCTGAATTCATATGTGATTCCACATTATTTAGTAGCTTCAATGGTTCTACAGGAGACAAGGGTTTCACTGCAGCTTAAAAAGGGGGAAAAATTAAATGATAACTAAAAGCAAGCTGCTATATATAAATAATTTATTTGCCTGAAAAGATGCAAGATTATAAGAGTTAGAATTAAAAAAATCCCAAAGCAACAGAAACACAAACCACACCAAAACATAAAATAAGTGTTTTCTAATCACAAAGCTGAAGTGAAATGTGATGGCTACTTGTAACTATTCCTTAAAATCTGTGACATGAAGAGACAGCACAAAATTGATGATGTTTAAAGCCAGCATCAAACAGAGAGGATGTATTTAGTGTTAAAGCAAAACCCAAGTAAAACTACCATACTGCATACAGATTTAACTGTCTTCTTGTGAACAACAGTTTACCTAATCCACTAAAGACAGCTGGTACGTGAAAAAGTCCTTAGAGGCAATATCTGCTCTCATACACCACAACAGACAAATACAACACATATCCACACAGTCAGGTCAGATGTCCTCACAAATAAAGTGTGGTTTAATTTAGCCTCTCTTGAAGTTAGTAGCAGCAGTGAGTCCCATTGCCTGCAAAGGGATGCTTGCCAGGAAGTCTCTCCTCCCAGTGTTAAGGGTTAGTGTAACTTGGTACAATCACTCCTTGCAGAACAGACGTCTTTCATTTTAAGGAAACGATATAATGTCCATTTCCAAGTAACAGATACCCTAAACTGCAGCAGCTCCATTATAGTAGCAGCACGAATATAAATGAGAGAGGCAACAGCGGATTCCCAAGTTGCATTTCCCTTTCTAATTCCATTCTGACTTTACTCCTGTAAGCAGAGATGAAAATAACTCTGGGAAATACACAAACTTTTCATGGGAAACAAAATTTACTGTATTAGGATTTTTCAACCACATCCTATTTCAGTAATACTCACTTTGGCTAGCTGAAGGCAGGCACATCATTATGGTTGTCATATTGATAATTACTGTCATTAGTACACTGAAAGGCTGTGGCATTGAATGTGTATTGTACTGTTGTTGTTTAAAACCTTATATACCAAAGGAGCATTGCTCCAGACTTGTCTCAGTTGTTTATGGAGTAGTTCTTTCCACGTCTCATAAAAAAATATGCTGCTACTTATTTCTGCCCATTTGCTTGAAGAGACAGGAATATGCACAGTAATCTTATCATTTGGGAGCAAACTGCTTGCCTACTTCCTCCAAAGAATACTTTGAAAGGCAAAATTTCTCAAAAAATAAACAGATATTTGAGATTGGTAGCTGGCCAATTTGTGGAGTTGACAAATTAATAAACAGGGCGAAATTCCTCAGTTTTGTTAGTATGGGTTTCCAAATCTGATAAATAGCTATATAATAACTGTTGTATGGACAAGGTGGGAGAAGGGGAAATAGCTGGATACAACACAACCACTGACAGAATGAACTTTTTTGCAGAGGAGAGGTTAGGGAAAGGCTAGAAGTGATTTTGCAAAGAAGAAAGTTGTTTTACAGTGTTTGACAAATGGAAATGAAGCTACTAAAAACTTAGCAGACCTTTTCAAAAGCATTTCCACGTAGTGGTTAAACAGGAGGCCAAAGGACCAGATACATAAGCTTACCTACACTCCCATAAACTACTTACTACCCAGACTGTAAGAAGTATTACCATGGTACTGGGCCTTGGAAAACTTGCTTTAGTCTAGTGCTCTGCTAAGATGGTATTTTTTTCTTCTGGAATCCAACCATCATCTCCAGTTGACTTCATGTTGTGTTCTTAAGACATACCAACTTGTTTGGAGTTGACCTCTTATGTGGAAACCTTCCCCAGCCCCTCCTTAAACAAACCAAAAACTCTCATGTCTTCATTAGGACAAGTCAGAATGGCTAGCTGGGTGCCTTGCCTAACTGATTAAAGGCTTTGAAGATTTCAGGATTTTTTTTCCACAATAATCACAAGTTAGGAAAACACAGGATTTCTGGAATTTGATTGTCCTGTAAAAGCAAGATTCAAGAGGACCATGGAAAAGTGATATCATGGCCATCCATTGGCCTGGGCCAAGAATATGAACCTTTCTGGGTTTCAATCTTTAAGATAAGGCAAGTCAGAAATGTGGAAAGTGCAGATCACATGAATGTCTCTTTAAGAACTGATTTGTGTATGGATAAACTAAACCATAATATGCCAGGGTCCATGATATCATATTTACTGACTTGTATTTCTTTTGAAGAAATAAAAAAAACCAGCAGAAGATGTTATATCTGGTGTACATATCAGTCTGTCAGATTAGACACAGACAATATGAGCCAAAAGGAGACAATATTATTACTTTCATAAACTGCCCTCATGTTTTCCAGGTTTATATAGGATGGAAATAATCAATGATTAGTTAGTCCTATGCAGCTGGAGAAAATCATACTTTATTCCCTCCTCACCCTTTTATCTCTAATTCTAAACCAATGTAATATCTATACATGGAAAGGAAAGGGAACCAACATGAGGCACAAAGGCTTTCTGGTGAGCTGTTACTGCAAACTACAGGAATCAGCTGACTCTTTCCAGCTATGGCCACAGATGGCCTGAGGATATGGACAAGTATCAGCTGCTTTGATAAGGAAATATCCTAGGCAAGTCCTCCTGACAAAAACTCTTTCTGCAAGAGTTTCACTAGGTCTGTCAAGACTTGAACTGGACGTAGGATCTCTTCTTCCTCCAACAGTTAGGAAAGGAAGACTTGAAGAAATTAATGTGAAGAGTTGTGTGGTGTCATATCTAACACAAGAGGGATAGATAATACAGAAATCCTACTCCTGAGCAAACTCTGGTGCAATTTGATGTCTCAGGTGTTTTTAATGCAACTAGAAGAGAAATCAGTACCAATGGTCAAGTGATCTCTTTTACCACAGTTGTACCTTAATGGATATAAAGAAAAAAATTGTTAAGAACAGATATTTTTGATGGTTTGATGTCAAAAGAGACAGTCTCATAAATAGTTATGGTCTGTTACTTTGTGTTCCTAGTAAATTACTGAAAAATTGCTATCCATGGTCATTTTTCTGGTAGACACTGTCAGAGGCAGAATCTTTGGATATGGTGCCAGACTTGAGGGTTGTTTTTTGTAACACAGAACATGAAACCTTTTAGAAAGCTTTTCTTAACCTGTCTTTAGGAGGAAGAAATGAAAATAAGGAAAACACAACCTCCTGCCAATTTTAAAGACAGTAAATCAAATAGTTCAAGCAGTGAGAGAAATCAAGTTGTAACAGACAAACTGTCTTGTTGAGGCAAGAGAAATTTTCATATTCCTGCTTTCAAGTGCAAGTGGATGGAGCTACCTAGCAGGCCTCAGAGCTTCTAAAGGCTAGTTTGAAAGAACTCTTCTTCTTAGATGGTTGGGGCAGGGGGGTGGTTTGTGAACAGATTCTGTATTCACTCTCTCATGGAAACAAAAGCCGGTTTTATTATTTTATTTCTCTAACATTTCAAAGTCTAGCTCTTCACTATAACCTATATACTTTTGTATGTCCTAGGTAATTTCTGCTGGTTTATTTAAATTCTGGAAAGTAATTTATTTATGCACCCTGGTAAAAAATCATATTTACTGGAAGGCCATGAGTCAGTTCAATCTGCATGGTTTGTATCCTGACAGCTTTCTTTATGCTGTCTTAATATTTCTGTGTGTTTAATATTTTAGCTCAGTGTTTTTTTAAAAGCCAATTTCCCACTTCTATGAGTTTATTTCAATATATAGTAAAATGATTGCTAAAATATAAAGAGATGGAATGGCAACTAAGACCACATAGCTCTATCAAAGACACTACTACAGCTAAGCACTGTCTGAATTCTAACATAGTCAGAAATTCACGGCAAAGAGACACCTATGTTTTCTAAGGAAGGAATTAATTTTCAAAAGAAATGCTTACCATGTTCACTGAATAGTAGCTGTTTCCACTTCTGTCTTTCAATTTCTGAAGCTTTGAATCCCAGTACAGATTTCAATTCTTGTAACACCCTCTTAGATTCCTGTCTCTCTCGCTCTTGCCTCTCTCTTTCTTCTTGGGAGAAGCAGTAAAAATCTTCCCTTTTGTATTCATTATCTGTATCTGAATAATCAACATATGCTTCCAGTTCCTAAAGGAAGAAGGAAAGAAACAAAGGAAGAAACTCTTTATCTTCACTGTCAGGATGGCCTCAGTCCTACAATCTGATTCATGATCAAGTGATGCCAACACAAGCCAACCACAGTAACAGGATAGAGCCCTATTTGAGCAGAGCCAGTGGACCTGACACTGCTTTTGGTGATATCTGTATGATTTTTGAGCAAGTCCACTCATTAACGGGATTTACCTTCATACACAAATAGGATCAAGTGATATACCTTGAAAATAGGAGACCATTTCTCCATAATTACAGGTGGAAATAAGGAGTGCTGATGTGGGTTAATTTTTTTTTAAATTTACCCTGTAACCAATTTTTGGTGGTCAGGCATCTTGCTAATTTAACTTACATAAATCCTTATTAAGAGGATATAGAGAATAGCAAACTTCTCTTCCAATTTTAAATATATTGGATTATA
This sequence comes from Illadopsis cleaveri, assembly GCA_013399915.1. Taxonomy (NCBI): domain Eukaryota; kingdom Metazoa; phylum Chordata; class Aves; order Passeriformes; family Timaliidae; genus Illadopsis; species Illadopsis cleaveri. The sequence continues at coordinate 270,387 of VXBB01014818.1, forward strand.
AGCATAAAAACCAGAGCAGCATTTATGTTATAACAAATTTTCAATAAAGTAATTAGTCCCAGCTTTTTGATATGGAAAAAAATCTAGAGAGAATATATGTGGGGGAGAAGCAAGGGAAGGACAGAGCAGGGGATGGGTGTTCAGTGTGCTTTCAGGATGCATCTGCCACTCAGTTCTGGGATGGAGGAGGCCCACCTCTCTTCAAGACAGCCCAACCATCACCCAGGAGTTCCTCAAACAAAACAAAATTGTTCAGTGTTACAGTAAAAAGATATTCAAAAATACAGAGACTAAGCAAAGTGAAGGCAGGATGGTTTGTGCTTGAGCTTGTCACTTTTGCAGCTGTGTCAGTTTATCCAGCAAAAGTAGGACAATTTCATATACTGCCTTTTAGCAATTCTCACTTTTTATTACTCTGACTTGTGTTGCTGCTCTCCTTTGGTCACTCATTTCTAGTGATATATATGAGAATTGAATACTAGTGCTCTTTTTTCCAGGATGGGGAATACCTCCCCACGGAACAGCAAAAGGAACATACACAATTTTTTTCTACAAGTCCAATTTTGAAGTGGCACTGGCCACTTACTTGTCTGTCTCGGCAAGACGACAAGGTCACTGCACAAGCAACTGAAAAAAAGAATGGATACAGTAAATAATCCCCAATTATTATTTAAAATGTATTTTAAATGATCCTTTTTTTTTTTTTTACCTGCTCTTCAGGGATTGGATCTTTGTTTTCTATGTATATGGCAGGCTGTGTTAAAGGTACTGTAGTATGCTGTAGGTTGTCACAGGAAACTTCAATTTTGCCTTTAGAGGAAAGAAAAAAAGGGATTTAAAAAAATAAAATTGAGTATTGAATGATGTTCCTGACTCACTCAGGCAGGGTCCAGGTATTTTCGTAAGCAGGATTTGCATACATGAAAAAAACGGTGAGAAGGCTGGTTAGGTTACACTGAAACACTGTTAGAGAGCACTTAAGTAACTTGGCTGTTTTGATAGAAGCTGGGTCCAATGGAACTGTGCTGAAACACCTCAACTAACAGATCTCAGAAATTTTATAGACTTTGAAAACCTGCAGATGGCAAGGAAAATCAGTAAAACCAGAGAAGAGACTTTGTTCAGAAGTTTGAAAAAAATTATAGGTAAAACAGCTTCAAAAACTGGAAAATATTGGAGGAAATAATGAAGGAAAGTTTACCGGAAGATACTTGTGAGGTATCAAGGAGACAAGCAACAGCCAGTATGGATTTGTTGAAAATAGAAGATGTTAATTTTTCCAAGCAGTAAGAGGTCTTGTGTATAGAAAGAACCAAAGATAATCCTGCATTTTGTTTTCAGTAGGACTTTTGACATAGTGTCATGACATCCTTATAAGCAAAATGTAAAGGCCAGGAAAAGTTGCTGCTAGGTGCACAGAACGGCCTTTTGGATCATCACAGCATGGTTACCATTTTCAGACCAGAATACATTGAGTGAGGATTTGTCTCAAGTCCAGTATTCTCCAATATTTGCAATGGGTGAAAGAGAAGTGTTGCATCTCATTAAATCTGCTGATTTGGGGATAATCTGCAAGAACACTGAAGGGCATCACTAGAATAAAAAAATAACATTGGAAAATTGGACAACACAGGTAGAAATGGATTTCAGACCCAGCAGTTTGGTGACAGTGGCTGCAAACTTTTGTGCTTTGGAATAGCCAAGTGCGCAAATACATCACAACTGATTGGGGAGCACCACTGAGAAAGAGGTGAGGAGCCTCACGGTCAACTCTACTCCACTGCAAGCAAAAAGCCAAACTGCAAACTAGAACATACAAGCAACAGCACTGACTGTTAGACACATGAAATAACATTTCCACTCTGGCACTGATCAGACTGTGGATGGAACATAGTGCACAGTCTGGGGCCCCTTCATTTAGTAACACAGTAGGCCAACTAGAGGGAATATAGAAGAAAACATTGGAAATTATAAGAGGACTAAATAAAGTATAGTCATCAGGGAAGAGCTGAAGCATAGGGAGTCATGTAGAGAAGACAGAAAGAAACATAATAATCATCTTTGAGAACATAAGAGCCATCAAGAGGAAATGGATTTGCATTGTGGGTGGATCAGAAGTACTACTTTTAAATTGCAGCAAGAGGTACTTCTATTCAGTAATAACATTCTACTGGTAATGGAATTAAGTGCTGGAATAGATGCCTGGAAATATGGTAAAATGTCTCTAAAAAGAGTTTTTTAGCAACAGGTAAACAACATTTACTCACAAATACTAATTTACCCTTGAGAAGGGAAATGGGTTAAATGACCTTGCCAAGCCCCACCTACCCTATTTTCCATTTCTAATCCATACACGGAATGCTTAAGGGATGGTGAGATTGCAGCAGAGTACCATGGCCTTGCTTTTATAAATATCTAAAAAAGTTGTGTACGTTTGCAAAGACAGAGACAGTTTAAAAGGAAAAAGGATGGAATTTAAACAGTTTGAGGGCCATTGTTTCAAAGATCATTAATACAATGCTGTAACTAGCCATAAGGAGTACTCCATTCTGTAATACTAGCAATAGATTACTACGTGGTTAAATTGTTGAAGCTTTAAGTGGTAAATTTTATCAGTGATGAAAAAATGTGAAAGAATAAAGAGAAGAAGCTGAAAGTTCTAGGAAATGAGCAGAGATGTACACATAGGTGAATGATAGGCCCATCACTGCTCAAGAAATTTAAATAGAGGTCAATTCCCTTCAATGCGCTAAAGCTCCACTTGTTCTGAGGCTCTGCTCTGTACCAGACAGGATCAGTGAGTAAAGGCATTAATTCTAGAAATACACTAAATCATGTAAAGGAAGAAGCCAAACTGCATTCCCTGAAGGAACCATATGCTGAAATATAAGACACATGCTGTGTCACCACCACCGACAGGCTGACAGGAGGGTGTGAGTGTTCAATCTATTACCCTGAAAGGCTTTGCTTTGGCTGTTTCATGTACCTGTAAGAAACCAGCTCTGACATATAATGCTTCAGGGCAAAAAGCATGTACTGCTTGTTCAAGGGGACTCACCTCTTTATACAGATGCTCTACTGGCTGAACTAGTTAGTTGAACTAAGCATCTATTGCAGCAAAAGTGTTCAACGTCCACTTAGACACAATGCTCTAAGCCCATGGGGTTCTTCAAACAGCTCTTGTCAAAAGACTGATTTAATTTTGGATAATAATGCATAAACATAAATGCTGTGCTGAGCTGCTATATTAATTCAACAGGAAGGTATCTTCTCCCAAAGAGTTTTCAGAAAATATTGGGAAAAAAAAAAGAGACGATTTATTGAAGTAATTTACATAACATGACTGACAGACCAGCTGTTAAAATTTGCAAGAAAACAGCAAAAGAATTGAACTTGATTTCATGTACAGCTTGACAAGTTCAACTCACAAAAGCTGGATGGCTTAGAAATACATCAGGAAAGTCAAATGTTGTCAGATAAAAATAGTTTTCAATGACCAAAATAATTTAAAGTAGTTCCTGTGGAGTAGTTCAGTAAACCTGTTGCAAAGTAGAGGTTCAATCCCAGCACATTTCCAGGAAAGCCAGTGGGCAAAAGTGAAGGATTATTTTATTATTTCCCACGCAATCCCTTCCTTCTAGATCACACACAAGGTTATTTTTGTACTGGACTTTAAAAGGAAGCAAGTTATAATAAAAGCCCTGCTGTGAAATGTATACATAAAGTAAAAATAAAACTAAAACAACTAAACATACTCTGATGTGTAGTGTAGAAAGAACTTTTAAGTAAAGGGGAAAAAAGATTGGTGGAACTGCAGGTTGTGGAAGGCATCAACAAAACACAACAGGTCAGCACATGCAGATGTATCAGGCTACATCTAACATCCTCACAGGCTGTTTTATGCAGCACTGAGGGGGAAGCTGTAAGACTGCACTGTCAGGCTAAGTACAGGAGTTTGTTTATACCATGTCTAGACCTGCATAGAGCCTGCAAGAAGCCTCCCAGTGCTCCCAGTTCTGATGTAAGCATGAACAAGGTTGGCCTGGCTGCCTCTAGGCACACAGCAGTATTTATCCATCTACTGGATATTCCACCCATACATCATTAAGAGCACAGTGCACTTCAGATTGGGATTTCTGTAGGTAACTTGCTGATACCCCAAATTCACTCCCAATTTTCCTAATGCAGTCTCCATTACCAGCATTTTTCAGATGCTGGGCTGTGCCTTCCTAGGACAGTAAAAATGCTCCTGGAAAAAAGAAAGATTAGAAATTACAGGTTCAATTCCATGTCAGGAGAGCCTAAGTTCACTTCAGTTATCTAAGCTGGTTATGCTTCACAAGTACAGCATGGGCAGTACAGATCACTTAGGAGAGGGGCAACAAACAAAATGCTGGGATATGCTGCTCACTAAGACTTTTAAGAACACCAAAGATTAGCTACTCTCTTTGAGAGAGGAAGTAAATGGGTACTATATGCTCAACATGTCCTCCATGATTTAAAATGTTCCGGGAAATGTGATTGTCAAAAAAGTTTCATGACAATGCCATTATCGTTTCAATTAATGGCATAATTTTAATGCAGTAAATAAATGAAGATCTCGAGGACAATTCATTAAAATCCTACCCCTTCACAGGTGATTCACCAAAGGCAAAAAGCCATCATCAGGCTACACCTGAAAATGTACCCATTGGAATCCACAGGTCCAACGGACTGAGTTAAAATGTTTGCATTTTTTGCTGAAACAAAAGCTTCAAGGCCATCACAGTGAAAAAGTCTGATATAAGGACACAGTTTTACAAAGCGTATGGTTGTAAGACCTTCTTGAGCTAAAATTCTGATACACAGGCTGAATACTGTCACTGATCCATTTGACCATTTCATCTCTGACGTATATCCCATTAGCAGCTCAATCTCTCACATTTACCTTTTTTATTTGCGTTTCTTCCACTCATTTTTTCCACCTGAGAAATGGCTTCTTCCCAGCAGCTGTTGCTTGCCTGGATATGAGGCTGAATAAACTTTAGTTTTTGTTCCAGAACCTGATGGGCTTCTGTTGTCAACTCAGATGTCTCCTTAGTGCTAGCAAGCTTTTCAAGTTCATCTTCAAGAATTATTACCCTATGTCATGAGGAGACAAACAGCAGTAAGTAATAATAAATATTTGACTTCACCATTCTTTCAAGTATTTAATGTAATATACTGTTATTTTCTTCAAGTTTTAACAACCTAACTCAGTCAATTCCTCAAAGATGCCACAAAATTTAAAAATAATTTTTTTTCTACATCAAGATAGATTGCTTACCTGCATTTGTTTATAGTAATTCTTATATGTAAGATTAAAGAAGTAGGACAGTCTCAACTGTTTCACCAAGGCAGTGACAAATCTTTAAGGATATTTACTAGGTAGTTACTATGAGCTGAATGTTCTTATAAAGTATTTGATATATTGAAAAATCAATGGAAGATAATTATGTTCTCTTATTTTTTATAAGGGAGTGACAAAGGCAAGATCTTATTGCACAGCTTATCTTCAAGTGTTCACCAGATACTCAAAGAATACCTGGCAAAAATATCAGATTCCATAGTAAACCAAGGATCTTTGAGCCCATACTGTGTAAAGATACAGCTATGATTGCAAAGACTATATGTATCTGCCTTTTTTGCTTTTAGTTGGGGATACAAGCTGACAACCCAAAGAACTTCAAGTCCAAAGCCTTCTGCCCACTCTGTTAATGCACTGGTAAACTTACTCATTGAGCAGTGCCTTGAGATGCAGCTGCAAGCTCCGTACTGCCGTCTGGAGACTGTTCAGCTCTCTGGACTCCTGCTTGGTCCTGGCTGGCCATTCCAAGCCCGACTGGTGCTGAGTTTCGAAGTAGCGATAGAACTCGTAGCTCCTCTTGAGCTCCTCCAGGCAGGCGGCGTGCGTGTGGGGCAGGCCCTGGGTCACATCACACAGGATGTGGTGAGGCAGCCGCTCCGGGGACACCGAGGCCTTGGGGGATGCGTTGGCTGGGGAGAGCAGCAGCGTCAGCCTCCGGAAGAATTCTGAGCTCTGCCCTACCCAGAGCTGAAAGAGGACCTGCAGAACAGGGTAGGGTTAGCTCTGTGCACCTGGGAAGGCAGTCAGCTTTCAAAGTAAATGTACAGATACACCATAGGAAAACATTCCTTGGCCAGCAAAGGGAACTTTGAAAAACTGCAAAATCCGCTGACTGTTTTTGAAGGGTATTCCAGAGCACATGAGGTTCAGATCTTGTGAACTTTAGGTGACTGTTAATTCCTTGATGAAGGATATTAAATGCAATTATGCTCAGAAAGTTGTCAGAGTCCAAAACCTCATATTCCCATTGGCCAGTTTCATTATTTGTTATAATCTCCACATACCCTACAGCTCAAACAGCTGCCAAAATTCCAGTGGCAGCAAAGACATTTTTCTCTTTATAAGGCCAAGCTGTCATTTCTACAATCCAATAACTAACTACTGCACTGCCCCTCACCCAACCTTGAAACATGAACTCAACTGAACTGTACTTCAACAAAAAATATTCTACATCTGAAGAAAGTTGAGCTGCTAACTTATTTCTTTTTTCAGCCAAAGTAAGAAATTCCACCACTACTACTCAGGCTTTTAAGAAATGGATTGAGTCACAATGTTATATATGGTACTAAAGAGGCCAGTCCATCTGGGAGCAAGGCAGCCCAAAAATCCAATTTCTTGAGAACTTCCACTTCCAGTGAAATGAAAAGAACAGTTTTCTTAGTTTAGAGACGTTTGCACAGTAGACCATGACAGTACAGCAGCACCTTTTACGTCTAAAATGAAAAGGAAAGTCATGATACTTTTCTCTGCAATAATGGCCCTTATTAAAAGGCTGTAGGTGATTATGAGGTGCGGACTGAAACTTGTTTGCAAGCATTCCAGACCAAGAAAGACATGTCAAAAATACTTGGATGCAAACTGAAAAAGTATTTCAAAAGAAAAAAATAAATCTCAATTTACAAAAGATGCTCATGAGAAAAAAGAATACATGAATGACATGAAATTAATTTGGGGCACACATGCAAGACTGATTTGGCTGGGTGCAAAAATACAAAGCAAACAAATGGGCAGCTATCACTTCAGTGTCCCTGAATGTGTGGTGCCCTAGATAAAAAATCAAAAGCTCATGCTGTAATAAGCACAAAAGACCAATCCCTTCCACCAGACATAAATCACAGGCAGTAAAAAAGTAGCACAAAAGATAGTGGACTTCAGGAACTGATAATAATAATCAAAAACCTACCTGAAAAAAGGCACAACAAGAGAAAAGGAAATTCCAGATGCATTTATGGTTGCAAGCAGCTTGCTCTGCCAATAACTACTGCTGATCTTTGCTGACACATAAAATGTCCAACTGGTCTTCCCAGCTTAAACTGGTATTTTTTTCTTAAGTAAAAAGTTTTCACTCTTTAAATTTCTTTGCTTCAAGGACAAGGTAACCAGAAGACACATGCTACATTTGTCATATAGCTTAGCATGACCTGGATTCTAATATAAAGACAAATTCTCTCAAAGTGGAAAAAAAAAACCATCTCAAAAGGACTGCACATACATCCAAGGCTCACCACACAAATATGTCCCAAGGTTATCAAAGTATGTTATACCTACACAGGAACCTGCTTAGGACTGATGTATGTTAATTTAGCTTGGTTCAACTATACCACACCCAGCCTACATTGCTGGCTGTTATGAGTTACCATAAATTGAGATTTACTCGTTATTGTGAGCTTAACTGTATCCAGAAAGCATCCTAACCAGTTTAACTAAAACAGAGATCAGTTAAATTACTGCAAATTGCAGGTAAACAAAGGCTTAGCTTACAAGCTCGGGCACCTCTGACTGGCTTCTTGTGCTTAAAAAGAAGTGGGTAAATTAGCAGGCTTACATGGTTGCAATTAGAACTTCAGCTAATGAAATGCAAGAAAAAAAAATCCCAAAAGCTTCTATTTATTGTAACTCTTAGCTCAAAACTAATTAAGCAGAGCCTCAAAGCTTAGTAATCACTATTACTGGTAGCATCTACTGTCAGAACAAAAGAAGTCAATTTCTATAAATTAAGAGAAAAAAATGCAACAAAAGCCAACCCCATAGAAACACAGAAGTCATATAATAATGGAATTTTCCATTAAAAAAGACAATGCTAAAGGGGAACTGCCTGGGCAGAGGACCATTAGAGTATAGAAGGCTTGCATTCAAATTAGATCTTCCTTCCAATTCACTCATGCAAGTAAAAAATACCTAACATCTCAAAACAAAATAGATAAAAAGGCCATTATATGGTTGTCACTCTTTTCAGTTAAGTTTTTTAAAAATCAAAGAACCATACTTGCCCATGGCTGCAGGGATCCAAGCTTATGATTTCTACTCCTCACTGTGACTAAATGCAGCTACTCCCTTTGGCATTCACAACTAATTTGTGATTTCTGATGTCTCTCTTTTTATTCATGTCAAGAGATTAGATTAAAAAATAATTAAGTATAATTCCAGAAATTATTTTATTCAGCTGGGATCAGGTGAAATCAGAGAGCAAAAAATCATTTTTAAGGGGATTGGCCAAGCTGATTATAGAACATTGACTTGAACTTCCACGATCTGCAGAAAAAAATCCTAATGTTGTATTGAATAACTTCTCTTTCTCTACATGCACAAAGAAATCACATGAATGCTGATAAATGTAGAAACCCATGATAAGAGCCTGACTGATTACATCTTACCCTTAATTCAGTGTCTTGCTACAGGCTAGGACAAGCCACAGGACTTCATGACAACAGAAAGATTTTCACCAGGAACCTGCATGGATGCATTAAGCCCTCTAAGAGAGCTTACCTTGAGTGCAGGCAAGCTGAAGCCATCAGTCAGATTGTGTGCCTCCTCTTCGGAGACCTGCTCTTCACTCAGTCCCAGACCCAGCTCCTTAAAGGGGACCACACAGATGTAGCTGGTCACATTGTCACTCTCCGAGTTCAGAGGGTAAGTTTAGCTGGAGTTAAGGTGGTAAACAAAGCCACTTTTACATTAAACACACAGAAGAAGAAAGAAATACTTAATAAGGTTTCTTATTCCAGGCAATTTTTATGAAAGCACATACTTTCATCCTGAATCCACCTGAATCCTGTTTAATTTAAAGTTTTGCAATCCTTATTTGAAGCACAAGTTTTAAAGGGTCTTAGAAGGATGAGAGATAAGATACTGAAAAAACACCTATGTCAAAATACAAACCCATAAAAAGAAACAAAGTAAATTGATCAAAAATTCCTGCATCCCTTTTAAATGAGTGAAACAGCTCACTTTTAAATGTTGAGTTTCCAAGAGATAGTTCATGTCAATCTTAAACCAGAAATTAACTGAGGAAAGAGAATAATTGTGCAATTTTAAGTTTTAAAGGTAGCCTGTGTTATAGACTAAACTCAGGAATTCACTGAGAGGTCTGTCTGTGGATGAACTGCTCAGAGGTCTTTACAGTGAAAGGTCTTTGATATTTCAGAGAGCTCTGTGAAGAACAGGAGCTCCCTGACTGTCATAACATTAACTTTACTGATTACATCACTGTGAAGACATTATGGTCTTGGCAGGATGAGTGACAAACTGATATCTATCAACACCATTCAGCACATTTAAAATCTCAGTAGGAAAATGTACATTTCTAGTCCTCAAAAATGCTTCAAAAGTAGGAAGCAAGCCCAATATAACTGATACCAGAAGGCAGATAAAATAATTCATAGACTAGGCAGCATTATTTTAAAATAGCACTAATTTTAGGCTAACCACAGGTTGGGGAGGAACAGTTCAAGAGTTCTGCATGTTTTCTCATAGTTATTCAGTCACAAAATAGTAAAATTCATTTTAAAACAGGTATGTAAACTTACGGCTGTAAGTACAAAATCACATTGGTTCCACAGAAAAAAAATATATATTTGTAAAGCATTAATGAAAATATGATCTTCATTTAAAATATGTTTTTTCATTTATAGTTTGATCTAGAAACTGACTGCTCTCATCTCTTGCACATAAAGCCAGTTAGAAGCACTTGTCTCTGGTCCAACTAATGTTTTTTCTGGAGGAAGCTATGAGTGCCATCCGCTTTCACACCCAAATTTTCCACGTGCTAAATTCTCAAAGGATTGAACTTGCAAAAGTGATTTGCTGATTCACTCAGGAGACATTTACCAGTTAAGCAGAAGAACATTGCATGAAAAAGTAATATTCTGTATCCCAGGAAACAGTAAAGCAAAGTGCCCAGGATCTAAAAAAATACATTTCTCCATCCTTTATCCCTAATGTCCGGAAAGGAAGAAGTCTATTAAGTCTTCAGACAAAACCCTGCAATGTAAATTAATTAGGATCAGAATATCACTGTTGTCACCAGCAGCTGCCTCACATAAACGGTGTCTACTCTAAATTAACTTGACAGCATGCCCAGCAGAGGGAGCACATAGGATGAGGGATGGTAACTCCATCAGAAATTGAAAAGTCATGTCAAAACCCTTCAGGACCATGGTCTCTCATCTTAGAGACTACTGGTACTCCTTGATAGCCTTTTCCTGCAACATGGCATTTCCAACAGTATGAATGTCACAAAAAGCAGTTTGGACACATGTGGATTCCTAAGTCATGCTAAAAAAAAATTCCAGGTAACATCTCAAATGTGAGATTTGACCAAGGAGCCACTTACCCATACTGTGTCTCAGCCAGGGATTCCCAGTGGCCTTCTTCACCTCCTGCCTTGCCCTCCTCTATTGCAGCCCTTCCACTCCCATTTCTATCTGACAGATGAAAGCAAAGAACTGATTCCATGCCCCCATTAGTTTCCTAAGGATTAAACACTTAGAAAGTTTAAACATATACACACCATTATGCACAGGCACACACTTCCTTAGTGCACTTTGATCTACTAATATTTTTAGCTCTAATGCCTTCTGTTAAAGCCAAAATACTATAAAGCTTAAGTATCTTGGATTAGTTAAATTTTTCAGTGCCTCTGTGAAAATATTTTATTCATCTGTTTAACTTACACGCCTTATTAGCCTGAAAGAAGAGAAGGCAATGCTACTTAATAATGAACTGCCACATCCAGAATAAAATACCTGTACAGTGAATGTCTAACCTCTATCAGGTTAGACACTCTTATTTTCCTATAGAAAAACAAGAATGCTAATGTATCCCTGTATGTAACAATTTAACATTCATACTTTAGTCTTCAAAAGCACATTCCCATCTAGACCTAACAGGAGGGCCTCAAAGGATCCCTGGGAAATCCAAGCTGCGCTTCTACAAAATTCTCATCTGCTCACCAGGGGTGAGCTAAGTATGTGATGAACTGGCTGGTCAAGGAAGAAACATTGCACTAAAAATGCCCAAGTGTCTCTACTCAGACCTTTCAACATGGCAATTTAGGCTTTTATATTCTCAAGAGGGTATTACTTTTTGTTTAGCTTACTTGTTTTTTTGTATGAACTTTCCCTCTCCCTAGCTAAAGGTATATGTTTTTCTAACAGTTCATGATGCGATAACTAAACCTTTACAGAAGAGAAGGAGCAAGTTTTTATTAGATTTACTACAAGAAATTTGCAAATTTCCCTGTGCTCAGTACATCTCAAAGACACAGAATGCATTTTATATGCATTCCATTCTAATGGGGTAAGATACCACTCAGTTTAAAATATTACTACTATTATTTTATATTAATATATTACTATTAATATTATCCAATGTCTGGCTTTATCACTAATAAAAAAGTAGCACTATTTATGCCTTGACAGCAAAGAACATCACCTCACATCAAAATCCAAGCTTTTTAAGTTTATGCAGTCCAGTGCCCAGGTCCTACCTATCAAAATAGTTCAAGCGAGATGGAGTATCAGACCATTTTGCATCAGCTGAGGATGAGATTGTTAACATCGGCCAGTAACATAAGCTACATGATTTCCTCCATCCAGCTTGTATATAATTACATCAGATTGCCATGATGCAGAACCTACAAGGCTCTTAAGAATAAAAATATTAAGCAGTTGGCATGCCAAGAGAAACCCCGCCTGAGTTACCACACAATTCACTGGAGGACAGTGCAGAGAGCTTTTGAACTGGTCTGCATGACATCCCGTAAATACTTCACCCACAGTTCCTAATCTCTAGTTCAGGCTTTCAGCCACTGCATCCTGCTATAACCTTAGATTCTGAATTAAAAGAGAAATACTCTTTCTATGGCATTTTGTCCTGTGATTTTGAGCAATACTCTTGCTGACATGAACAAATCGGAGCAAGAATGGTAAGAAAATGCCCATGCTTACAAAATGTAAGCAACATGACTTTCCATCTCATTAAATTACTGGTCTACCAAGGTTGACACAACTGTCTGGTACAAAGCTCAAATATGACTGCATATTTTCTCTTCTAAATGGGAATAAATTTTAATTAGGACAAAATCATTTAACTGCACTCATTGAAAGCACTATCTAACTAAAAGAGGGTACACTAGGCACAAGCAAATATTGCTGAACTTCTAGTTCTACTGAATAGAAGTGAGAATGATAATATATCAAGTTTATGCAATTTGTATCACCATGAATAAAGCTGTGACCTCAAATTTTTAGTTCTCTGTCACAAGTTCATCAGACTGATCTCCTTCTATCATATTTGAGATATACATTAACAAAAAAGCTTAATTTGCTGCAGTTAATTTTGGCAGGAGAAAATCAACTTACCTTTGAACACAGGGATGTCGAGAGAAAGGCCATATTGATTAGAGAAGAGGATATTTTGGTGCAGGGGATATTTTGGGATAAGAGGAATTATAAAACAAAATCTTGAAGGGCTCTGAAACACATCATCAGCACACCCAAAGCATGGGTGTCAATAACGATGAAATGTTTTCAGTGCACTGAACCTTATCTCACACTGCACAGTACACAAAAAGGGAAATTTTAAGCATGTTCCAAACCAAACACAAATCCCAATTTACTAAGCTACCTTTTTTCCCTTTGTTTAGATACCCAATTAGATACTGTATGTTTCTAGACATCCTGACTCTACACATTGGCTGAACTGCAGGTAGGCACCTGGACTCCCTGAAGTGGTGTGTTTTCTACAGAAAGGATATTTTTTCAGCATGTACAGAGTAGCCAGTCTTGCAGCTCGGAAGTTGGCTCTGACGGATCGATACACGGCTTTCCGGAGGCCGATCAGGTGCTGGCTAGGATGCTGTCCAGCTTTATTAAATGGGCAAGCGGCACTGACCCTGTCAAGCAAACTTGAAAAGTAAAATGTGATACAACTGTACAGATGTCCTAAAGTATTTTTAAAGAACAGTACATCAGTTTTCCTATTTCATTATTTAGAAAGCTTTTTCAAATCACTCAGTAACTATGAGACTAAAAAACCTGATCATATCAATGACATATTTAATCAAAATTTCAGACAGCAATCAGGATTCCTCAGTAAATAGCCTTAATCCGTTCTCATCTGAGCCATGGCAAAACTCCTGAGCACGTTTATTTTCTCTAAAATTTTCAAATATGGTACATTAATGGTAGACATACCATAACATTATCTCAATCAGGATACAAAACTATCACAAACCCACTGTCAGCTTTGGAAGTTTTAATAAACATGTATTTAACATATACCTCATTATATCCAAATTTATTTCCTCAATAATTGCAGAAAAAAGGTGCCAGTACATAGCTTTTCATGCAAAACACTATATACTTTTAACTTTCCTGATGCAAGAAGTCTTCTAGGTAAAGAGAAATATTGTTTGAGAGGTGACATAGACTTTATCATCATGCAATGAATGGCAGCTGTATTTGTGAGTCTTAGATAAACAGGTAAACACATGAAACATATGCCACACAAGCATACTGGAAAATACATTTGGTGTCTGGTTATTCAGGTGAATATACCATTTAAAAGAAACTATGCCATTTGCCTATTAGAATATAACTCAGATTGGCTCAAATTGGCTTTAGCACTGTAAGAAATCACCTCACCTGGAAATAAAATGAATTGTGAACTGGGTGAACATTGAACAGGTCTGTGGAACTTTAAGCTCCAGCTGTACCTCTTCATATACAATCTCATGTCAAACCTGTGACTGAGACTCTGGAAACAGCTGAGGTGCACTCTACTTGCTGGGACTGTTTTTACTAGAATCAACTCAGGAGTGAATATAGTCTGGACAACAGGACAATCAGTTGTTATTAATTGTTTGGGGACTGGAAGTCTGCTTCTGCCCTCACCTTTCCCAGGGCACAGTGAAGAGGTGATTTCATGTGCAGTCACTTAAAAGGGAAAAGCATACAGGGTACCTGGTAAGCCTGAGGTGGGTTGCTGCATTGGTAACTATTTCTGTAGTCCATCTGACTAAAAAGCTGACCAAGTCAGCAGACTGACACTGCTGGGAAAATGTCAGCCCTACCCCATGTGCTTAGCTGGACTGTGCTGCACATTGACTGGGAGGGGAAATAGCTTGTGGCCTTCACTATCAAATATGAAAACCAGAGCAGCCCACCCAGTGAGCAAGGCTGGAACCATATATCAGTATGTTTAACACCATTAACACAAGCAGATTCATGCCAAATATTGCCATATATTGAAAATGCTAGCTGAAGTACAATATAAAATATCCACATACCATTCTAAATTACGTGTTATGAAAATGGTTTATATAATATCTCATAAACTACTTTAAAATCTGAAAAAAATAAAACCAAATTGTGTTCATTTCCATTTCTAAATGTAAATTTAAAATGCTCGCCTTGCTGTTTCTTTCACTAGGGAACACAGCATGTAATGCAGTACATGACAATCTCTAACCTTTCCCTAGCTTTTGAAAGTAACAACTGGAAGTGTTTATATATAAATTCTCACATCAGTTTGTAGACCCAAGCCCATGTGAATTGTCAGAAGCAAGCTCAAAGAAAAGGAGCAGAATTCTTCTACCATAAAAAAGAGACAGAGATCTATCTATGTTCTACAGTGATGCAGACTTTTCCAACTCCTATAGAGACCAAATATAGTGTAACTCATGCAAATACAGCACGTACTGCCAGTATTCAGCAAAACAATCTGCTTTCCTTCTGGAATGGATTGTTTCAGTGGTTTTTATAAAAAAATTCTTCCTTATTTTACTAATTAAGATTAGTAGAATCAATTATACATCTTTCAGGCATGCCATATCCCTAAATTCCTAGTGTTTCATTTATCTTCACAGAATCACAGAATGGTTTGGGTTGGAAGGGAACATGAAGATGCTCTAATTCCAAACCCTCTGCCATGGGCAAGGACACCTTCCACCACGGTCCTCAAAGCCCCATCCAGCCTGGCCCTGAACACTTCCAGGGATGGGTAGGTCACCACTTCTCTGAACAATCTGTTCCTGTGTCCCACCACCTTCAGAGTCAAGAACTGTCGTCCTAATATCTAATCTAAACCTGCCCTATTTCAGTTTAAAGCCATTCCCCTTTGCCCTATCACCAAACATCCTTGTAAAAAGTCTCTCTTTTATCCTCTATGTATTTTAATTGGACTTACATGTTAACAAAATGTTATCACCTTTGCATGTCAGCCACAAGCAGGAAGAATCAAAGAAAGTTTAAGGGTAAATTTCCCCTTTCCTACAGCTCCAAACCCATTTTACTGTATAGAACAACAAAATATTTGTGCATTAATTTTACAAGCCAAATTTTTAATTGCCTTTCAACTTTTAACAAGTTTATATGAACACATTATTAAAAATCTATTACTGAAGTTCTCTAAAGATGCTAATATACATCCATATGTATTTAGCTCACACAGTTAACGCTAGCTTAAAATACAGTAAAAAGAAGTTAATTATTTTGGTGATAAGCAAGGGAATAAACGCTGCTTACTGCTGCAGCCTTTCATTATGTATTCCTTCAGTTCTTGTTTTATGATTTGCAAGACAATGGGCATACTTTCATTACCCTCCAGAAATTCCAGGCTGCAACCTGTGATCAGGCTTCATTTGGCTAATTGCAAATGAAGCAGTTAGACAGAAACACTGCCCTTCTGCCTGAGTAGAGCACTGCCCTACCTTTGCTCCACAATTTCTGTAATCCAAGCTACCAAGGTGAGGCCTTGGCCATCTCTGCGTCACAGAGCTGGTACCATGCAGATACACCTGAAATTCCAACAGAGCATTAAACACTTCCAAAGGCCATGCTGGAATCAGAACAACAGGTTGCTTTTGAGAGCAGCTAACGTAAGAGAAGCCTGACAGGATTACAGAATCACAGAATAGTTAAGATTGGAAGGGACCACTGGAGGCCATCTAATCCATGCACCCTGGTAACGTTTTTAGTTCCTGATCTATGTGGCTGCAGTCAAGTTTTACTGGGTGGGAGGGAAATGAAGGCAAAAGGATGTTTGACTGTCTATTTGAGTAGAACTTAACCTATAGAGAACTGACCAAAACCTCATCAATAATAATCTACCACTTACAGAGACAGTCTGGTATCAGTTAATAAGGGGCGAATAGGGTAAAAGAAAGCAAAGCCATAGATATTTCAATGGATGTGTAAATTAGCCTATGAGAACAGCAGTGGATGGTGTCATGGGGAGGAACACCAGCAGTAGAGCACGAGGAACTTCAGGCCAAAGCTGCAGACCTGGACTTGCCCTGTCAGAGTTTAGCTAAGTACAACCAGTCAAAGTCTGCACTTGGTACTATTTAAATGACAGCTTCAGTACCTTTTCACTCAGAATGTGGTCAATGCACAGGCCAAACTATGCTGAGCTAGCAGTACCTTAAAACAGCTGCACATGTAACACTGACCAGGATGCTGTACCCGATTGAAATCTCATTCCTTCAAGGATGTAAAATAACACAAGAGGATACTCGGTACCTTTTCAAATGCAACCATTTCAATTGCCATGAGACTCTTTCTGAATAAGCACTAAGATTTTGATGACCTTACTACAGGAGAACATACTAAACTTTGTTCTGCTGAGGTTTACTGTAGAAAACTCTAGGGGGAAAAAAAAAAAAAAAAGAAAGGGAAAACTAGCATTTTGGATCATACTCAAAGAGATACCCAAAGCAAAGAATTTCACACTGCCCTGGGCAGCAGCTTCTCTTGCATATGTGTATGCAGAAAAGGACAGTCTAGAGTTAGAACTTCCTCTAGGCTAAACCAACCCAAAACTTGTATAGCACTGACTTCTTTATACTGTACAGTTATTCCAGTGAGGATGCTGGCACAGTCAGACTTCTCCCACTCCATCCATATATCAAAGTCTTTTGAAAAGCTTGCCAAAGTTTCAAGTAAAGAAGCTATTAGATCAAGCATCAGCTTAAAGACCAGTCTGTTTTTTGTTAATCTGTTATCTAAGATATGTAGTAAAAGAACAAGGCAGCAGCAATTTAGACATTGACCACAAGTTCATTTGCTTAAACTTAGGCAAAAATCCAAATGTTTTTCTAATCTGTAATTTGGACAAGCCCAAACAATAATTTCTTTTGAGAACCCGTTTGCAAAGATAAGATTGCCTATTGCTCAAGTACATGCTTCTTCAGCAAAAATCCAGACCAAAACAAAAACCACATAGCTAGGCAGACTGTAGACATGCTTATGCATTCCAAAGGGAGAATGAAACATTTCTTCAGTGAAATATATTGAAGGTATCTCTAGCTAAAAAAAAAAAATCCAGAATTTTAAGTCTAAAGTTGCACACTTACATGCAAGAACATGTGTCTGAATGCAGACTAGTTGGTCTGGCACAGATAAAAATCTTGTTGCCCCCAAGGGAAGTTTTGCTTCTTTTTTAGAAAGAAGCTGACTGTATTTTAGGTGTTGGTGTTTCCCACCTCCTTTAGCCTTACACAGAATTGGCGCACATATGGATTCATCAGAGGTGGTTACAACGCAAAAGCATCCACGGCAGTGAGAGTGCACAGAAACAGCCTTTGGAATTGGAATCACTGCATACACTGAATGCTTTCTGATGTCCTTTCACATAGCAAAACTTATCAAATAACTACAAGAGCTAAATAATCACAAAACACTTCTGCATCCCTTAAGTGGAAGAGAGGCAAATTCAACAGTAAATAATTTAAGAATCTACATGTTTCAACAACTGTGTGCAAGCAAAAAAGACTAATGTTAACTTTACTTGAGGTGGGAAATGATGTTTGATGGTTTTTGCTGATTACTGTGTTCTCACTACTTCAGACAGATTTGTTATATAAGAATAGAATGGTTTTCATGTCATCCTGTTTTCTAAAACATGAGCAATTACTTGTAGATCAGTTTATTTACATCAGTTTGGTAATATAAGATAAAAAAACTCTCTAAATGACTCTCCAAAATAGTTAACTTAGTTCAAAGTCCATTTGTTCATATATTTCATTGCTAGCAATGCAGAACATTCAAAGGCATATGAGTTTTGTGAGACTTAATTCACCTTCAGGATGCAGGGGTTTAACACTGAGTTGTTAGAATTCATACTTTTAGTATGAATAGTAATTATACTATTTCATGTAAATTAAAACCTTGAAGAATTATGTTTTTCAGTAATTCCACTCGTTATGGGAGACAGTGTAACAAGACAACTTTAGATGACAGCTGGTTTGAATGGATCCGTGTATTAAATAAAGTGAAATACAGACTCACAGGGTAAATCCTCTGGAAATCACTTCAGTCTCTTGAATGAGTCGTAGAGCTTTCCTGACAAGGTTGGTAAAGGCTCGGCTATTGGCCACTGTTTCTTCCAGCTGGATACAGTATTTTCGCAGGGACATTTGCAGCTTGGCTGTCCTCCAGGTGCCCCACACTCTAAAGGCTGCATAGACGAGCAGCACGGGTCCGCACAGCAGCCATGATGATTCCTTCCACCACGAAGGAAACATAAGCAGCGCACTTACAAAGGCAAGGAACAGTGAGACATCCCTGCAAACAGACACAGCACCACCAGCCACACATTACTGAGGGCAAACACGTGGGAAAATTACCAAGTTTTCAGTTACAGTTGAGATTACAACATCTTATTGTGGGGCTCTTCTGTAGGTCCTGAAGGGAGCTGTAAACACTGAAAACTCCTTGAGACAGGTTTAGATGAATACATACATGATATTACTTGGTTAGTACACTCTAAAGAAACCTTACTTCAGCTTTTTTATAGCAGAAGTAGGAGAGTAATGTACCACTTTGAAGGGTCAGTTTCTCTTACACTTACGATTTTAAAAAAATAGAAAATTCAAAAAAAGAAAAAACCTGACAACTCAGCATTTTAAGCCAGGGTGTGTAGGGACTGTAGTATCTCTACTTCCAGGTTCGAGAGTACAGTAGGGAAGGGGATGTTTCTTTTGGTAGCAAATCCCTCAGTTAGTGCCAGCTGTATTTTTTCTACAGTCTGACTCGTTTAACTTGGCCACTAATGCACCA
This sequence comes from Illadopsis cleaveri, assembly GCA_013399915.1. Taxonomy (NCBI): domain Eukaryota; kingdom Metazoa; phylum Chordata; class Aves; order Passeriformes; family Timaliidae; genus Illadopsis; species Illadopsis cleaveri. The sequence goes on from VXBB01014818.1 coordinate 289,833, forward strand.
CTAGTTGCTAACACAGTTTTATAAAGATGGCTTGCATAATCACTTAAAATAATTTGGCACCTTTTGAAAATCCTTAAAGAATAGATTTCCTAGTATCTCAGTTATTTCTCAAAGACATTTAAAAAGCTTATAAAGTTGTTACTTTCCTCTATAAAAATTCAGCATAAATAAGTAACTGCTGGAAAATACACTGCATTTCATATATATTATTACATGGTTTTGTAAAATAATCATAATCTTTAGAGAGATGGATGGGGATACCAGCTTCAAGGTGCATTACAACTATACTTTTCCAGAATGTTTTCAATGAAAAACATTTTTTTCCTTCATCCCTTAAAGCTGTGTATCCTGCATTTAGGTTTGGAAGTATTCACATGGAATATTTTTCTATTTCTAAAATAAGGCACAATCTCTGGGTTTCTATTTCCTGGACAGTTTTGTGGTCAAATTTCAACCAGCTTTACAAGTGTTAACCCTTTAGGGCTGCTGGCCACTGAGAGGTTTCAGTAAAGGTCCATTAAAATATTCCAAATATGTAACTACCTCTAAAAGGGACAGGCACACAGTCTCTAACTTCCTTGGTACATTAAAAAATAAAGTCCCATAAATAAAATAAATCAAATCCCAACAATGAAAGACTAGAAGGGTTTTAACAGCCCACTTTGTTCATTTTAAGCTCCTGGTTGGTTAAGCCAGATCATCATGGACAAACCAAAGATGAAAATGGAGACTCCACAACCCATTCCGTGGCTATTTCAACTCCTAAGTATCCTTAGAGTTCAAAAGATTTCCGCCAAGTCCCAATTTGAATCACTGGCAGATTAATTGCATTATTCTTCCTCATATCCTTCCCTTTTCTGAACTGAATAAATGATGACTGATCACCACCTTCCACATATCATAACACTATTCCATCCCAGAGATATGCAGATCCTTTCCTGGAGTAGTACTGCATATCCAGTTATTCACCACTTTGTGTTTAACTTGACTTTTGCTTCCCAAGTGTAGCATTAAACTTTTGTCTTTAATGAATTTTCTATCATTTTCAAGGCATTTCTCCAAGTTACTGTTGAACTCTGGTCTATGAAAACACAAACTTACTGTCATCTGAAAGGTGAACAACATTCACAAATTTTTTAAGTGTACTTTATCGGCTGAAAGTTAAAGAAACTGAATAATGCTAGGACCAGAAAAATCTGGTTCAAAAATTCTCTTGTTTGACAGAGAGCATCAATAATTGCATAACTTAAACAGCTGAGATGTAACTCATCTCAATTATTTTAGTGTATATATGAGAAAATAGCACTGGCCCATATAATGTGACTTTTTATTTCTACTGATTACTGCATTTCAAGCAAGACACTGTCAGAACAACCACTGGCATTGTTATTTTTTGAACACAGGTGGTAGCTGTTCAGAAACTGCTGCAGTCAGCTCCTTCAGTATTCTTGTGTAAATTCCACAAGACTCTGCTGACTTCAGTGTATCTTATTGAAATATTCTGTAGTTTATTCTTCTGATACTCTATGTTTGAAAATTAATTGCACATCCCACCTCACCTCCCCCCATCCACAACATATTTTATAAAGACCACACCAAAATAAACACTTTTCAATTCAGTCTTTACAGTCATGTCTCATTATCAAAATCACCTCTATATAGCTTCAGAAATTAATTAATTAATTAATTATGTTATTCTTCCTTAGACAATATATGAGTCAGGGAGTATTCATTCATATTCATGTAGTTACCTCAGATTAAAATTAATTCTTTCAATAAAATGCCCAGTGAAGAAAATGCTTATACAAAAATCTGGAGACTAGTAGAATAAGGACCCAAGGACATGAGAAAAAATATAGTTACTTCAGTATTGCATTTTATATCAAGAATGCACAATATATTTTTTGCTTGTTTCTGAGTGACTATAATGGCAGATATCCTCAATACAGTACCAAATATTAGGAGTTGCTAGGGAGCGTAGTGTTGGAAGCTGTCTGTTTTCCTGTTGCTTACACTGCCCTGCAGACAGGATACTGGGGTCAAGGAATTCAATCAGTTCCACATCCTCCTGCAGCAGAACTTCCTGTTGCAGGATGGTACGGAGCGTGTCAAATCGAAATCCAACATCCTTACCACATACAAATGGGCAGGAGAAAAAGCAGGCATTAGTAACGAATATGCAAATTCTTAAAATTAAGTTAGCAGAACAAGGAAAACACCCACACATTCTACACTTCACTGACAATAATCTGTTCCCAGAGCACAGGAATGTTTCAGATATATCACAAGTAGCTACTTTTTTTATTAAACTTGTTTAACTTTAAAAGCTCACACACTACCTAAGAGCTCAGGCTTGCAGTATGCATCACACTGACTTTTTGATCTGACCTAGATAGTAACAATAACTGGAAACAGGCCACAGAATATGCCAATACAAGAATAAGAGAGGTACTGAATTTGTTAGAAGATCATTTAAAAAACCAGAAAATACTTTTTTTTAAATGTCATGACATCATTTATTACCGGAAATAAACAAACAAAAGTTAGAAAGAGAGATATTGCTAATTAGTCAACAGTCACTTGTGGACACTTAATAACAGTAGGGTCAGTGCATTGGAACGAAGCCCCAAGCCAAGAGAGTGGAGTACCCTCCTGCAGGATTCTGTACCTTTCCCAAGGGAACTCAATTCAAACATCAAACAGCATGGGGCTCCAAAGACCTCATACCTGCTAAAACTCAGGCAAAATTTAGGGAGTTACTTAGTTGAGAATTTGATGCCATAAGCATTTGCTACTTTTTCTCCAACTAGAGCTCTTCAAGACATATGCAGCTCATGAAGACAAATACAACCATCAGAGAAACCCCCTGAAATTTTCATTTGCATACTGCACCAAACCATAATTACTTCAAGTTAAGAATGTCATAACAAAACCCAACAAACACTGAACATGTGCATCCCTGCATCTAGCTAATTACAGGAAAGAAAAGAGAACATTTCTCAATAGTCTCTAATAGAAGCTTTTAACACAAGTGTGACATTTCACAGTACAAAATCTGTTTCATTCTGTCACTGACAGAATGAGATTCTTTATGAAACCATACGATAGTTAGTTTAGAAATTTAATTCCATGCGCAGATGTCACCTCAGATAACTTTCATTCTACTTTTAATGGAAAACATTTGTTTCAGGACTGTGTACAAGAGGAAACTCTGCCCTCTTCCAATGCATCCTGTGTCACTTCAGTACCCCACTGTACTATGCAGCAGGACAAACATGTTTTCCATGTTCTTCAGTTATGCCTCCATCTCAAGAAAGTAAGGCTAAAAATTGCTGTTAAAATAATACCCTCAATTCGTAGGGGAAGAGGGAGGAAGAAAAAAGTCAATCAAAGATCACTAATGAGAGATTTTCAGAGGAAATTTTGTCCTCCTGAGATAAAGGAGAACTGAGATACAGCAGAACTCTGTGGGAAATGGAAAACTCTAACTTCTCATTTTCTTTGGAAGCTCCATTTGAAGACATCATCCTTACATTGACACGCGCAGCAGAAAAAGTAAATCAGAATTCTAGATTCTGGAACAGTTTGATTAAAGCGACACTTGCAAGCCATACTAGGAGCATGAAGGAGCTGGGTACAAGTTAAGGCAGATCTGAGACAAGCCCAGACTGGAAAGCCATGCTGCAGAGAAAGAGCAAACAAAGTTTGCTTTGCCTTTCCCAGAAGCAGAAGCCCTGTAGAGAGCAATGTCAAAACAAAGAGGGCAGGATGAGTCCAGGGCCAGTACAGCTGCACTGAGGCAGTGCTGTGCCTAGGTTAACAAACTGAAACGGAGGCTGAAGCAATATTCAGCTGAAGTTCTAGAACCTTCTATCTTAAGTGGTCTCTACAAGGCATTAAGCTACCACACGTGGACTTTCTCAGTCAGCATCTCCCCACTGCCTTCCACCAAAGAGGTGCCTACACTGCAATTAACCTCATTTCAGCTTTCAAGAATTTCTTTAATTTCTCACATATTTTATTATCTTCCACATTTTGAACATCTTCGACCTACTGATACTGCTCCTGTCCTTTTGTGCCCACATTGGCACAGTAACTGAAAACCAGAATTAGTATTATCTAAAGAATAAGTAATACTCTTAGAGCCAAAACCAACAATACAGACCAAAGATGATGTTCAGAGGATGAGATACAGAGGAGAGGAAGACCTGTGGATTAGGAAAGGAAGTGGAAAAATAAAAAAAGTGATCACTTACCAGTCGGTGAAGTATGTCACTGTTTTTCTTATATTGTGGAAAAGGAAACCAGCTTCTAAAAAATTCAACTAGTTTTGACAGGATGCCTTGCTGAAAGGAACAGAAATTACTTCAATTAAAAAAAAACAAAAACCAAAAAACAAAGCCAAAATTAAATAAATAACAGCAGACAAAGCCTTTATTTCTGCATTTGATTTTCTTATTAACTCAGACCCATGTACCTGTAAGGAAGTTTCACTTACTGTGTCTGGCCTAACTTCAGAGTACACTAAGAGAACATCTGCTTCCCATCAGTTTACTTGTGAACAAGAGAATAGAGTAAAACCTTCAGTAACCCCACCTATTTGGAGCACAACAGATTGTTATGTTGTTCTGTTAAAAATAACTTCAGCTAAGATTAGCTTGATCCCAAGATGGCAGCTACTGCATTGATATGAAAGACTTTCTCTCTCCTGGGGGATAAAAATCCAAAGGTTAAATGATTGACAGGCTTTAGGAAAGTGAAAGACCAGAACAGGGACAACCTCTCCTCAGCAGCCCACTGCAGCTTGAGCACAAGACTCCAGAAGAGTTGTGAAGAGAGACAGGGAGAGTGATGGTAAGAAGAAATACCCCAGAAACTCCCTGTCCACACCACTGTGTGTGCTACCAGGTACTTTGTCTCTATGCTGCTTCCCACACAACCTAAACCTACACTTTTGTCTGAGCTGTAAACATAACTTCAGACACCACTAATAGAGGGACTCCCTCTCAGTCATCACACATTCTACTCTCGTATCCTCCTAAAACAACATGCATGACAGATTATAACTGAATAGATGCATGGTTTTGCTTCAGTCTGTAGCCATTCAATGAACAAAAAACCCCCAGCTTTTGACACACCATTCTATCTACTTTCCTCAGACTGTACTGACAGGAAGAATTTTTCAAAATATTTACGTATATATATTTCATGAATCCTGAGGCCATCTCAATCTTCAGACTGCTGACATGTAACACAATCAAATAAAATGTATGCCAAAAAGAATTAATTGTGAAGTGTTTTCATTTTGTGGCATACTATTTCAAAATAATAAAGCAAAACCCCATACAGATTGTAATAGCTCAATGTATAAAAGGTGACAGCATCTGTTTCTCCCTCTTGTTTGGGTTGTTTTACATTTTTTATTCCCCTCTTTTTTTTTTTTTCCCTTGCTTTTCTTCCAGCTAAGAGGTGGGAAATAGAAGAACAAACCCAAGCAACAGGAGCTCAGAGTTTTGTAGTTAACCTGACCAGCCTGACAGCTTTCTGAAGGGCAGCATGACCAGTCTGGTGCAGCAAGCGAGGGCAGAACAGCCATATCACCAGGAACTGTCACCCTAAAGCCCTTACACTTCCATAATTTTTGAAATAACTTATTTTGGTGCCCATTTAAGTAATCCAACTCAGGCTTTTCTTTACAAATGTCTCATCTTTCTGTGTACAGTTAGATTTTGAGATCTATGCCACAAGGAAGTGTTTTTAGGTCACTGAAGAGGTAAACCAGTAACAAGGATCTCATAATAATAGCTCTTCCTGAAACACTGACATCATTGTGGCATGTTAGGAGGAGCTATCCCAGCAATTCACATTGAAGACTATGGAATAAATCCAAGTGATTTTATTTTGATGTTGCTCAAGAGCAATGACATAAGTCAGAACAATGTCACTAACTGCAGCACTAGATTATCCTTCGAGTTTCTTGCGGAGTGGTGCAAAAGGTAATAAAATTTTCTAATTACAATTTGTAGAAAATTGAAATTAAATGAACAAAGGTCTTGCTCTGCATTTGCATTTCCAACAGGTATTTCACTGAAAGTACTTTTCCCTGTACATTGAAAGCAGGGTACAGAAAGAGTCATCCATTTAATTTAAGAATGTGCCTCTTGAATCCTATAATTTTCAACTGCTTAGCCTTTGTAAGTCTTTGGATTTTTATAATGAACATTTAAAGCTACACCAAGGATAGTTTTAAACTGCTACCAGCATACTAAACTAGACTGTGGAGTTACTGAAAAAAACCCCTAGTGTGCTACATTAGCAATCTTTTAGTTTATTCTCCATGGTTTAGTTTAAAAATAAAGATCTGAGCTTGCATAAACACTCAACAGGCAAGTCAGTGCTTGAAAATACAAAACAAGACAACCCACTGTCTTGGGCTGTGACCCAATAGAGTACAGCAACAGACTGAATTATTCACATCCTTGGAATAATGTCTCACAGTTTGCATTCCCATTGGGAGTGTTACTGACAAGTAAAACTACTTTCACCATCAGACAAGTCAGGTCATGGTGCCAATGCTTCTGGAGTATTCTTACAGCTTTAAAACAACACTCAGTCAAACCCTGTAAACTAAATAACAAAGATGCATAACTCCTAAAAATTGCACACATTAAAATTAGCATAATACATGCACATTTTAGGTAAATTAATTTGAATCTAAAAAAGAATTCTAAGGACTATTTCTCTTTTGTAGAAGAATTCTTCAGAAGAAGATAATGTTACACATTGAATACCTTGCATTGAGTGGGCAGGAGCCCTAGAAAAAGGCAAAGGACTGGTCCCTGTGCCATCAGGGCACCTGCACAGCTACTGAGAGCTAGCCCCAACACAATCCTCAGAATCTGCCTCCAACACCAGCTCTGTTCTAATGACAAAATATCATAATATCTAAGGTGGGACAAGGTATGACAGTATAATCAATTCAAACATTCAGATATGCACAGCAGTCTAGGAAAATGGCTAAGATAGGAAAGATGTAAATGGGAAGTAATAAATTCTGTACAGATCAAGCAGAATTACCCAAATGGGATTTAATTCCAGAAAACAAGTCTAGGAGCTCTGACTAGCAGCTTTTGAGTATTAAGTGATCACGAGACCAGGACTTTAGCTGTAACTTTCTCCACAGACTGGCACAGCCAGGAATACAGCATCTACAACTACTATGTTAAATCACATCTCTATAATCCCTCAGATGGGAGCTTAGCATTTCATCAGCCCCCAGAACACAACCTTAAAACACCTTTACTTCGAGCTTTCTAACTCAATGCTTTTTCACCTTTGAGCTTTTTAACTCAATGTCCATTAAGACCATATTCCAATTAAAAAAAAAAGGCCAAAAAACACCACCAAAACCCAAACCACACGTCCTGAGAAGTATTTAAATTATGCTTCAAATTCAAGTGGTGCCTCTGCCTTTCCTTGTGCCTGAACCATGCACTCTGCTTGACAGGGCAGCTAGACACAACAGAAATATCTGTATCAGACACTAGGAACCTCTTTTTTTTCCCAGATTTGTTTTTTCAGTCCCTGAATATCCCAAAGTAGACCTTTGCCATGCCAAATTCTTTCTGCGTGTCACCTGCTTTCAGCTGCACAGGGTTCCCACTTGACTGAACACAAGAGCAGAAACAACCTCAACTCAAAGAGAAGGCAATACTCCGGCTTTTACATTTTTATTTTAAAATGTTTAAGGCATTTGGAAACTTGATTTTCAGAACAGAAGGAAAGTGATATACATACATTGGGAATCACTCAGTGTGGAACAGCATCTGCTCCCTGTAATCATAGTTACATCAAGCCTCAAGGAAGATCATTTTATATTAGGACTGTGGGTAGGCACATACTTAGAAGTCAGAAACCATTTATTTTCCAGACATTTTATCATTTCAGTAGACTAGGCCAGTGAAGGCCAAGAGAAGGAAAATGGTAACAGTCTCATGTGAAACTGAGGAAATGACTGGATAGGAATGCAAATTATTTGTCTGTATGTCATAAAAAAGTTGCAACAAAGCCTCAGATCCTCCTAAATCCAGTCTATTTTTCTAAATGTGTGGCCAGCTGCCTCTCCCTCATTTTCTTTCCTATTGAGACACCCTAACCAAAATGGGACACAGAAATCAAATGACAAAAACAGACTTTCTGACATCAGATTACAAAAGAAAAGTGTTAACTCTTCCAACTGGTACTAGAATTGCAGCAGGAAGAACCTATGCCAATTTATCACTAAAAATTACACACAGGTTTCTTCCTCATTTCCACTATGTATCCTTGTCTAGACAGAGATGAGACAATGTGAACATCATCTAGTGTTTGTAAGAAATGGACAGCCTGATTTCACACATAACACTCCAAGTCGCAAGGCAAACCATAAAAAATTACTTCTACATCTGACACAATACTGGAGGAATTGCTGTCAACACAATAAAATGAAGTGCAAAATGCTTGAGGGGAAGGAAGGGGAAAAAACCAGAATACCTGAGGTTTTTAAAAGTGGTATATCTTCATAATTTTGAGGTTCTTAATCCCACAGCACTCTTGTATAAAATTCAGTGGAAATTATATATGCAAACACAGTATTGTACTGATTTTCTGACTGTCACAAAATTAACTATGCAAAATAATGTAGTGACAGTCCATACATTACTTCATAATAACCAACAGAGTATCAACCAATGAAATGTCATTCTATTTTTTAATTAACAGTGAACAAATGTTAACATTTAATAAATAAATAAATACTTAATCAAAGTCTTCCTACACTAAGTCAAAATGGGTATCTTCAGTGTAAAAATACCACAAAACAACCACTAGCTTTAAAGAGAAAACATTTTCAGCTGGTTTCTTGAGGGTTATGGTGAGTGCCAGCTGACAATTCTGAAAAGCAAAAGTAGTAGACCTAATATTTTCTTGAATACTTTTAAAAGTAGCCCAAAATAAAGAAAATTGTGAGCTAAATCCTGATTTAAATTCTGTCTTGCTTTGTGACCAGTGACAAAAGCGATCATTATTAGAAATGCAATAGCTATCCACATCAACTATCTCATTCAGATTGGTTACTGCATTTCTACTTCCCAGAAATCCTCTTTCTTAATATGTTTTGTCACAGACAAAGCTATACTTAGCAACTGAACGTCTGGGGAGGGCTGGAAACTATAAATATTCTGTTCTAGAAAATTACAGGTTCTATTCCCAGAATGTCATGCTAAGCTAACATAATAAGATCCACTATATAAGATAATTTTCAACACTCAAAAATTTATCTATCAAAGCTTCTTGCTTTGATAAGCATTACACAAATGCAAAGAAACACTTCAAGCTATACTGATTAACCACGACTTCAAGATACGATAACGGGCTGAGGTTCATTGTCTGGGGGTTTTTGCCTTTGTTTTTTTTAAAGGAAGCTATTTCTCTCTGTTCTGATTTCTCCTATTTGTGAAGCAATGTAGTTTTCTTGTAAGAAGATAAACACTCAGCAATAGGAGAGTGCTCACCTTCTGGGCAGCACGCACAGTCTGCTCCCTTTGACTTTCTGCTGCTGCACATTGCTCTGCCTTCTGTGACACCGAGGAACATACTTCAAAATCTGTGTGTCCCAAATCCTGCAGATATTGGTACAGTGGGGAATTCTGAAACGGGAATTACAGAAAGAAGAAGGAGAAAAAAAAAAGTTAGAAATCATTCTGTGTTTTCCACAAAACACCACTGTGAATTCAGCAACCACACAACCAGCAATGAATGGATTGAGAAATGGGAAAAAAAAAAATTAGAAAAAGGCTTCTGTTCTCTCCAAAGATGATACCAGTATTCTGGCTTAAAAAAAAAAAAATCCCACAGCACACAAACAAAAAAAAGCAACTCAACTTTTTAAAATTGCTGGCAAAGTGAATGATTTGCAAACAGTCCTTAATAAAACAGAAAAAGTATGGAAATCTGATCACCAGAGAATAGTGATATTTAGAGTGATTATTTATATAATGATGATATTTATCTATATTACTTATCTGTATTTACAATATTTATCTATATAGATCTGTGAAATTTCTTCTTGTCATCTGCACCAGGTATCTAGATTTACTTAACTCTTATTTTTCAGTTTACAGCTACATATATGCCAATAACTAGGGTACATTTGATGAAAACAATACTTAGGATAACTCCAGTTCTACTCAGGACACGTAAAGACACTTCATTTTTAAGAGAAACTCTCAGCAATCTGTCTGATACAGCCTAGTTAGACAGGGATTAATTTTCACCCCTGAAAAATTTTATTAACTAGAGTATGCAAACTGTAGCCAAATGCATAGAAAAACCACCAACATCTTAATTTCACATACTATCAACCAAAACACTGTATATAAAAAGTAAAAACTTTACAGTAAATGATGCACAGTTGTGGAGGTCTGCAGAAATAATCACCAACAGAACACCTACCACTAACAGTTACACCGACTATCATTAACTTGCTGGTGCAAGTGCTTGTGAAGGGGCCCACCTAACTCTGACTATATACCAACACAGCTGAATCTCAAATGACTGCCTGCCATGAAATAAAATCTGGAAGCCATCATTCATACCAGCTGAACAAATTAACTTGTTACCTTTAGGAATCTTGTTAACCCTATCACCAAAGTGCTTATTTTAATCCCTCTTATCTATTTAAAGCATGTAAAATCATACTTGTGTTTACTCTGTTTCAGTTACTCACAACAGATTCAGCATCCAGTCATTATCTGAAACTTAAATATTCCTACCAACTCACAGGTACAGACAATCACACTCACCCACAATGACAATGATTGTGCAAAACACTAGGATAGGTTAATGACTCATTTCCTTGTGAGAATATTTCCAGTGTGACGACACCATCCTGTGTTTTTTTCCAAGTACCCTTCTTCCATGGTTGCGTACTTTTTCAAAACGCATCCAACTCTAAACTATGCTGTTCTGGACTGGCTGTTTCTCTCAAGTAGAACATGCTATTTTACTGGAACTTCTTAATTAAAATGGAAGAGAAAATGTAATAGACTAGAATACTTGTTCTATTTTAGACACTGTTAAATTCACCCAATAACTTCAGGACAAAACTGAGAATGTGCATGGAAATGCATAACCTTGTCTTCTTAAAATGGCTTTCATACAGAGCCAGGCTGTGCACTGCTAACACACCTGGAACAACCTGAACACCTCCACACAAGAACTTTCAGGGTAGCATGGAATTTTCCCCATTTAGATGAAGATACAGACAACACAGTGGGTGAACAGAGAATGTTTGCTTCGAAACTCATAAGGCCCACTCCAGGCAGAACTTCAAGGAAATCATATCTAGGCTCTTGGCAAACCTGACCATCATCTTGACCATACTTGCCACAAGCAAGGCAGCCACCATATGACACATGACTATTCTTGTACTTCATTGGCACTCACCAACATACAGACAGCTGGAAAGATAATCCAAAAATACTGAGGAGTTTTTCTACTATTATCTCAGGGTGCATCTTTCTTTGTGGCCCATGATGAGATAATTTTTTAAAAGCTGATCAAGAAAACTCGTCTATTACTGTTTAGATTAGTTCCATTTCCTCACAAAAATGGGTGAAAGAAGGCAGAATGAGAAGTAGAGGCAGACAGAGACTATCCATTGGAAACTGAATTATCTAAAATCCTGAAAGCTATCACTAGTAAGTGAAATATGGCATAGATGTAAGAATGCCCAATTCTTCCCTTTTACTGGTGACCAAGTTACATCATAACCTTCCACCTAACTGTAATTAGTAGATTTTCTACTCCACAGAAACAGTAAAAAATACACCATCTCTCCAAATGTTAATGAAATTTCAGCCCCTACCTAGGAAGAATAATTTTATTTGTTCTTATAACTACGGTAGAATATGGGCGTCTTACTAGTCACCCTTCTGACTAACTCTGAGAAGGCTTTTACATGGTCTTATAATGGGTAAATTTACATTTTTTTTATCCCTGTTCAGAACTGGAAATCAGTTTTCTGACTATTAGCTTAGGAAATGAAAATTAATTAAAATTTCACATGAATGTTATTCATTTAATTAGATAATGGGTTTTCTCTTTCAGTTTCTCAGAAAGTATTCAGGCTACAAAATCTTCCTCTAAGAGATTTCTTTGGCTCCCCATGCTTTGACTATCTCATTCTTTCTAAAATATTATTAGCAGAACTTACTTGCATATTGGAAAAATCCTGTATTTTTATAAACGTCAATGACCAAGAACTATGCTGTGACTAAAATTCCTTACGTAAGTAAAACTACCATTGTTCCCCTTTCTGAATCAATTAGAAGCATGAAAGATGTGCATAAAGAAAGCAATGAATAAGAATTGGGTTGAGGCCTTTCTGAAATTAGATTATTAGGAATCTTAACAAACTAATCACAAAAATCTTCCATTAAGAGTCAGGTCTCTTGTGTAGCACAAGCAGTTTCACATTTTGCTTAGAAAAATCTGAAGATTACAAAAATACCACAGATGGCATACACACATTAGTCTATGCAAACATAAACCCACACTATTTATTTACTTATTTATTTATTGTATTTCATTTCCTATGCCTAATAAGCCTGTCACTTGCAAAGCTGTGTGGTCTGTATAACTCACGGTTGCCTATAATCAAAAGAGGAAAAAATGGAGGATGTCCACCAATCTATAGGTAATATGTCTCATGACATGTAAGCAATGTCTAGAAAATCCATTAAAGCAATTTTTAAAAGTTGAGGGTAGATTTTATGTGTGGACATTATACAGAATTTCCAATATTATCAAGGAATCAGAAAATTATTAATTATGCAACTACACAATTGCAATGTGGTACCATTAAAATATCCTATTTTGTACACTGTGTTTCAGTACAAGAGACATTAGTACTGCACTTAATGCTTACAAAGCATGTTTCATCCTCACAAAGCTCTAAAAGCAATAATTAAATCTCATAATGTATCTTATGGATTACAAATTATAGCTCTGAGTTTTTAGCTTAGATCCTTACCCAAACCTCTCACTCCTAAAGGCCTTCTTTCCCATAAAAAAGATCGCAGACATGCACATATCCTTGAACATGCACTTCTAACTGTGAGAAAAGTTCCTTGGTTTCAACTCATGCTGTTGTTCATCAGCACTGCTACTGCAAATATCATGATAATATTAAAAAAAATCCTTATTTGTTGAGGAAAATAGGAGGCTGCTGCCTTGTTTTCTCCCAGGTTTTTTTTGCCCAGAATTCATACATTCTTTATTACAACAGACCAACTTTAAAAAGGAAAAAAAAGCACAACAGTTTTTACATTTCTGCATGTGATATAAATGCTACACTTCTATTTCAAGAAATTCAAGATACACCAGAAAGTTTATCCTTGCAAGCAGTAATACATGGTAATAAAAAAAAAAAAATACTTGTGAAAAAGCATTTATATTAGAATGTGGGGTAAAGGGACAGCAAGTTTGCAAGTTTGTTTCGGTGGATGGCACAAGGAGGGAATTTTAAATACAAAATCTCATCTTCCTATTAATAGAGCATATTATTCTAGAGGAATCTATTCCAAGTACTTTTGAATTTTTACTTTCAACGCCTCTCAACTTAGATAATAACTAGAATAATTAGTATTACTCCCATTTGACAGTCAGGTTTGTTTGTTTATTGCTAGTTGTCTCTGGCAGAATGACATGGTAATGAATAATGTACAAAGTAGAGAGGAAATTTTAAAAAATAAGTAAGCTTATTATTATGTTACCATCATACTATCAGTTACTGATAGGAAATATCTAAAGTAAGTGATACTAAACCAAGGTTTTTCAGCAATATGCTGTATTTATTTCTAAAGTTTCCTCCAGGTTGCTGCTGCTTCTTATAAGTCAGTTTCTGGACACAGGAGACCAGGATAACAGCCAAGACATTTTTAAAAATTACATTAATTGTCCAAAATGAGTGCTGGAAATTAAACAGTTCCAGAACAGACAGAAGACTAAAAGCCATTCTTCTTTGGTGTACTTTATACAGATTATATATGGAAAAACTTGTTAACAAGTGAAGCAAAATAGTCAGAAACAGCTGTTGTACTGAATAGGAACATGGTTTTTCAAAGTTTGACGAATCAGAGTTCTATGGACTCAGCAGAGACCAACAAAAAAAACACTTATCTTTTTACTTTTCTAATTCGCTCAAGTAATACTGCAAAGTCATTCAATTCTAACCATTTACAGTACAGTATAGGTTTATCTAAACTCCTGTTAAGAGAATCAAGAAAAAATCCTTTCCTCCTCATTCATAACTCAATAAGCATATTTATCTTAGATCCATACTGCTAAAAATTATTTCACTCACATACATATGTTTAATTACAATTCTTCATTGCTGAAAGCGGTTGAGACTCATTCTAAATCCAAGATATTTTTTGCAGGATTAAAGAACAAGCCACTAAATTACTGTGGGTGTTTAACACTTCTCCAGTGCTTATTTTAATAGACCATTGACTTGGGTTATGAAAAATCATCATCTAAACTGAAGATTAAGCATTGTGTTTGCAATTATAAGACTGTAAAAATAAAATTAAAAAAAAATCAAAATCAAGGCAAACACTAAAAACACATCACTATGTGATGGAAAGTCTGTATTAGTAGAGAATTCCCTAGCCTCAGAAAAGAGTTTGCTTTTCATACATAAATGCTCAGATACTTACATCTATTACGGCCTTGCAAGCACACATATCACATTTTAATATTTGAGGCATTTTGTGCGTATTCTGAGAAAAACCTTTGCAAGCACATATCAGACTAAGACACTGTTAGCTTTCCTAGCCTTGTTACAATAGCAGCTGAAAATCAAAACCACACCCAATTATTTTTGCTGATGCATCATGAAGTAAATGACTCACCATTTCTCCAATAAAGATAGGGGCTTCCCTCACTCATGTTCTTTACTATGATACAATTTGCCACTTAGTAGCTAATGAAACAGATTAACCTTGGACAAATGAAGAGGCTAAAAGATCTCCTCTTAAAATATAGATACTGTTCAAAGCTGAGGTTTCCAATATGTCAAAAACACTGTGGGAGCTTAAGCCACCTCCAAAATAACTACAAATTATGAATTATCAGTTTAAAATTCCAAAAGATTAAACATTTCTACCAGAATGACAGCAAAGCCTAAGGTATGCTGAACAGGTGGCTAAACTCAGAACAAATTACCAGTATTGAAATCTTCCCATCTCTCAAAACGGATCTGAAAAAGTGGAGCTAACACTCACAGACAGTGCGATCTTTGTCTCCTGAAAGAGTGTATTCCATTTTTCTCTTTGATACTGCTCCCATGCACCTGACAGAATCTTGCCCACCTCCCCGTTTCTTTCTGCTTGTTCCTCCAGGATGAGTCGAGATGAGGATGAGAAGAAGCCGTCAGTGTAACTGCACCTGTGTCCCTGCACAGTGGCATTTTCCTCACAGCATCAGCGGATGCAGTTTGAAACTTCCCAGGATCATGCGATTTCTCCTGACTAATGTGGCTTTCTAACTGGGAGGAGGGACACAAGGATGACAGATTGCTAAAAGCTTTTAAAAAGATGCTGCTTGAAAGAATTATTGCACATTGATCTCATATTCAGCCATTAATGAGACTTTCCAAGCTACAGTATTTAAAAGCCTTGATCATATTCTCCTGGCTGGTAACCACCTCCTCCTGAGCGCCGACTGACAAAGAGCCAGGCGCTGCTGACAGGGCTAATATTAGACAATGACTTCAAGGCAGCCAAAGAGTCATTTAGATTTCCTATTCTGCTTTCACTGCCACAGCAGCACAGACCTTGGCTTCTCCAGCACTAGTATCATCTGATTTACAAGTAGGCTCTGAGAGCTACTTTAAAGCCATTAATCTATTACTGTTCCCAGATATTTTTTGATGCACAATATCTTGGCCAGTGGCAGGACTCGGCATGGGGGGGTGGCATGGGGCTGGGTCAGGGGAGATTTGGGTTGGATATCAGGAGAGAACTTTTCACCTCAGGGGTGGCTGAGTACTGGAGAAGGCTCCTCAGGAAGGTGACCACGGCATCAAGCTGTCTGAATTCATTTGGAAAATGCTCCCTCCCAGGACCGTGATGTGATTATTGGGGTATCCTACATGGGGCCTGGAGTTGGGCTCGATAACCCAGTTGGGTCCCTTCCAACTCAGTATATTCTCTGATTCTCTATGTACCTATTTTGCATGAGCTCATGTGTCCTCAAGAGTTTGGGAAGTTTTACAGCCTGTGTGTATTTCTGCATCACTGTATCTCTGACATGGGAATGCTCTTTCCTTTGTACTGTACAGCAGGTGGTTGCATATTACTGCCATCATGGAAAAGCATTAGAAAAAAATATTGCATACTAGGCAAAGCACTGAAATTCACTGAGAGCTTTGCACTGTTTACCTATTCAAAAGTGGACCTGCAGTTGCAGGTGAAAAGCTGTCAAGTTCCTTTCTGACAGAGATGAAAAATACCGGAAAAACTGCAAAAAAGCAGTAAACGTTACTTTCCCTGAAGGACAAGGTAAGAAGCCAGCCAAGTCTGTACCTGGAGTGGGTGGGAAGTCACTCATCATGCCAGTTATCAGACCAAACTGATGATACAGCAAGACTGGTTTGCTTTATACCAGTCACTAACTCACAGATTTACTCCTTCGTTTACATTCAAAACTCAGTTAATTAAATTAATGCATCTGACTGGTAAATTAGTGAAATATTTCTGGTACATTTTTGAAACCTCTTTAAAACATTAGCTGCAAATAATCAACTTATCTATTACAGATCATGTCAATTCTTACTCCTAATGACAACACACTGTGCAAATATCTTTACTGAAGACAAAGGCATTCAAGAAACAAAAGGCAGTCACATTATGAAGATTAAAAGAAAACTATACCAAGCAATTCTTTCTATTCCAGTGCCTCAAGCAAGTTGATTCATGACTTGAAGTTGTAAGGAGTACTGTAGTATTAACCCTGTGTAAATTACTCCAGAGCAACTAATACAGAGGCGGATTAAAAAACAGACCTCAAAATTTACTCTGAATCATCATGTATTTCATTAGAATTTCTTAGAAAATCCTAAAATTTTCTATTAAAAACAGTAACAGCAATATAGATTTACACCATATGGTCCATATAATACTTTCATCTATCTGTTCTGACATCCAGAAATGCTTGATGACTTGGCCTCTACAACCAGACTGTTCTTCACATAGTTTTAAGCTTGCAGTTTATTTTATTTTCTCTCTAGTATCACCTGCTCCCAGTCATGTGGTGAAAAGGAGCAAAGTCTGTCTTTCCCTTCAACTCAACAAACCGCTGAGAAGCAAAATATCTGAAACAGTCCACCCAGCAGCAGTCCAAGTGCCTGTAGAGTACACTGCAATCCTCAGCAGAGCCATCTCCCCAGGCTGCATTTGCACGGTCAATTTACCTGCCATTACCTGTGGGTGCAGCTGAAAGCCACAGCACCACTTCAGAACACGGATGGCAGTATCTATGCAGCCAAGTGGTGAGATGGAACAATGAAACAATCTGATAGAAAAAACTAAGATGGACTCTTTTTTTCACATTCTTAGCCAAGTTACTTTATCTAATCAGTCTCCTGAGCTACTGTGCAGCATCACCCACAAATCCAGGAGCCAGCATAAGGAAGAGGATGGGAATAAACTGCAAAAGAGGAGTGAAGTCCAAACACCACTTCTGCCAACAGCCCACACTTCAGGCAGACAAAGCACAGTCCCAAAACCAGCTCATTAGAATGACAAGTGAACTGTGGCTTTGACAGAGTTGTGTATTTATAACTGGCTTTATTTCATGCACATGTAAAAAATAAGAGTACTACATCTTTAGTCCACCCAATATTCAGCGAGAAAAATCCTGCTAATGGAGCATTATTGACAGTACTGTTGAAGGTATATGAATGCTGCTTTTCAGCTTCTTTTTCCTAATGTCTGTTTGAGACATTATTTTTTAGAATACAACATTACAAGTCTGATGCTTGACAAAAATCACATTATTTTGCAAGTCCTAAAGTTTTAAGGTTTTTGAATGAAAGTGACTTAAAATTCTGATCACAAGAAGTTTCTGAGGTTAGATTCCCTGGGATTTTCATTTGTTTTTGTTTAATTTTTTAAACAAAATTATTTTAGAACAGTTTATTTGGGCAAAAAAAACATTCGTGAAAACACGTGACGGAGTGTTTTGAAAAAAGCTCGACCTTTTAAACATATGGTTTACAAGGGTTCAGATAAGGATTTGAACATTTAGTGATGCACCAATATCCTAAGAAATACCATATTTTAGACATGTTTTACTATTGTAGGCATGTAGAGAATACATCAGCTAAAGGCTGTTCTGTATACTGTGTATCATGCTGGGAAATGGTAGTGCTTCTTCTTAGAATCTCTTTCAAATCTTACAGAAATCTGTGGAGCAGAACATTATATGCAGGTATCCTCCATCCCCTTGAGCACCAAGCAGCATCTTGGTTTGATGCCTAAATAAGCAGTGAGAGTTGTCTTTCTGAACCTGACATTGGAACACATTAAGGTGTTGCCCAGGACTTCGCTTTTGTGCCACATCCCTGTTAAGCAGACTCCACCATTCCCACCTTCTCCCCACACAGGTCTGACCCAGTGCCATGTAGCTGCCAGCTCTGCTAGGCCCTGGTACTTCCTTTCTCTCTTAAGATAGCATGATCTTTGGAAACCACTTCCCCACGCTTTTCAGGACTCAATTCTCACATAAGCCTCTTCCACTACTGCAAGAAGACAAAGAGCACAGAACGTGTCTCTTCAAACTCTGGGAAGGGTAACTCCATTTCTGTATATATTTTGCTCCAGTGATGGGAAGATTGCTTGAACAACGGCTGGTTGTGACATGAGAGTAACCTGTTACAAGTTCAAAATCTTTGCTCTGAGTTTGTGGGTTCAGTACAGTTGTGTTCAGTATTTTACACAGATACAAACTTCTGAATTTGGACATGAGGTTTTTATGCTCTTTGTGTTCAACCCCAGCTTGTTTTCTTTTTAAATATAGATTAGCAGAGATTCTGCAATTTGAGGAAGACAGGTGAACCAAAGAGAGCCTCATTTCATTAACTTAGTATGATTATCCCACTTGACAAAAGAGAATCTGAAGTCATGAAAGAACACATACACAATTTATGTGGTATTGTTCAGTCTGGGATTCCTACCAGGTCAAACAATCCCAAATTGAAAACTCCGGAGTTACAGTAATGATCAGATCCTCTAGATCTAGAATAAAACATTAGATTCCACAGTGATACAACCACCACGACACACAGCCAGCTGTTCTTGAACACGTATTTCTACTAGTACTGAAACAGCTAATGAATAGCAGTATTAAGTAAATAATATGGACACAACTGGTTGTAGGAATGGCACAAGATCCATGAATAAATTAAAACAATGCCAAGTGATAAAACATTTATTTCCTAATTAAAAATTTTAAAAATGGAGATTTTATGCCAATGAAATTAATTCAGTATTACACAATTCTACATGTATATAATTTTACATGTAAATTTATATTTCAAACAATGCACATGCAAAAGCCCTTAAAAATCTAAAGCAGCGGCTGTTTGATATTGTGTGTGTCAAAATCATATATTTGTGCAGTCTGAGTGACTTTCTTCTGAATACACAGAATTAAAATGGAAAACAACAAAAATCACCTACTACCCCCCTACCAGAACTGCTCTGACACAGTACAGATCACTTTCTGGGATCTCAACAATGGTCTGGGTGAAACTGAAGGAAGGACCGTCTCACACATGAGGAGAGGCTGAGAGCTGGGACTGATGAGCCTGAGGAAACCTCATGGTGGGTCTCATATCCAAAGAAAGAATGAAAAGAGGAGAGAAATGGGCACTTCATTGGTGCCCAGTAACAGAACCAGAGGAATGGGCACAGAGTGAAACACACGAGGTTCTCTTGGAACATCAAGAAATCTTTTGGTGTGAGGGTGGCTAAGTATTGGCACTGGTTGCCCAGTGAGATTGTAAGATCTCTCTCCATCCTTGAAGACACTGAAAAGCCATCTGGACATGGCCCTGGGCCACTGATTCTACGTGATCCTACTTGAGCAGGGTGGTAGACCAGATGACCTCCAGAGGTCCCTTTCAATCTCAAACATTCTGTGGTTCTATGAGCACAGCTTGAATATCTATCCAAAGGTTAAAAAAACCCCCAAGCTTGCACAAACTCATTAAAATATAGGACAAATTACACAGCTGAAAGCAGAAACTGGAAGCTGAAAATGCAGCATTTGGATCACCTTCATCCCAGTATTCTGAAAGAATGGGCACAGGAGATGAAAGATGCAGCAAAAAAGGATAAATCTATAAACTCAAAAGCAGAAAAAATCCAAGCACAGTGCCTATATTTAAAAGGAGAAAAAGCAATCAAGAATATGTCAGGTTTATGAATTTGATCAAAACCCAGCACGCTACTGAGAATAATTATTCCTTCTTGCAAAATTCAAAGACAAAGAAGAAAACAAATGATCATCAAAGAAGATATCACATGGGTTCACCATGTGGTAGAGGTAGATCGTGCCAAACTCACTTGACATCTTTCTTTGCTAAGACAGCTAATTTTTATACATAAAGGAAATGAGGGAAGTTTATACGGACTTTTTACACTATGCTCTATGGGTATCGACTTTTGATACCATGCCATATCAGCTAAGATAAAAAAGATGGGAAGTGTGTTGATGGCAAAGATAACAGTGGTCTACACTGAATGGAAAGCTATTGGACCAGAAGGTACTAATGGGGCTCATAAAAAATTAGTCTTTGGTCAAAGCTTTTGCATTTTTCAAAACTTTGATATTTGCCATAATTAAACTTATCAAAAACCTTACTAATGACATTTTCTGATAACACTAAGTAGCATCACGTATGCAGAAGAGTATTGAAACATAATAGAAAAAGAACTGGAGGACCTTAAGTGGGTATTGATATTGGCATGCAATTTAACAACAGACAACAGCAAGACCTTACACAGAGGGACTAATAAAAACAAACCCTCCAATAATGTGGAAGCTGTGGATAAAATCAAGGACACATATGAGCCATTACTGTATCGTATCATATTATATCTGAGTCAAACAGTATGAAGACTTGAAAACATCGTTTGTAGGCCTAGCATGCAAGAAACAAAGTATTCCCAGAAGCAAAAAAATAAAAATAGTTGTATAAAACCCTAGCAAGAATGCCGAGTACCATGTTACAAGATGAGGTAAAGAAACATGAAATGAAAAGCTGAGAAAACGCCAACAAAACAAACTAAAAATGAACAGAAAAATCTGTTTCATGAAAGGAAGTTAAGATATACTGGTTTATCCAGCCTAACATAATGCCTAGCCAGAACAAGTTTGGTTTCTACGAACACATTAGGGAGGTAAATTTTTCCCCTGTACTTGGCACTGGTGAGGCCACCCCTTGAGTACTGTGTTTACTTCTGGGCCCCTCACAATAAGAAAGACTTTCAAGGGCTGGAGTGTGTCCAGAGAAGGGCAGTGAAGCTGGGGGAGGGTCTGGAACACAAGTCCTGTAAGGAGTGGCTGAGGAAGCTGGGGCTGTTTAGCCTGGAGAAAAGGAGGCCCAGAGGTTACCTCATCACTCTCTATAATGACCAGAAAGGAGGCTGTAGCCAGGTGGGAGTCAGCCTCTACTCCAAGGCAACCAGCAACAGGACAAGAGGGCACACCCTCAAGCTGCACCAGGGGAGGTTTAGGTTGGACATTAGGAGCAATTCTTTAACAGAAAGAGTATGTAAACACTACTGCCCAGGTAGGCGGTGGAACCACTTTCCCTGGAGGTGTTCAAGAAACAACTGGAGCATGGTCCTAGTTGATAAGGTGGTGATCAGTCAAAGGTTGGACATGATCTCAGAGGTTATTTCCCACCTAAAAGTTTCTGCGATTCTGTAAATTCTAGAGACAAATAAGAACTATATAAGATAACAGAAAATATCAGCTGATGTGCAAGTCAGTATGAAGCGGCCATGAATGAATTTCCATGGCAGTTATAAATCATCTAAGTTCTGACACAGTCCCTCCACTGGCATAACGATGCAGAAATTTACCTAGTTTGAACAAGCTTCTTCTTTAATTCATACATTAAAAAAATAAAAATAAAACAAAAAGGAGATCACTGTCCACCCAACAATAAAAAAACCTAACACAATTCCAGTCTCATCCAAATACACAAAATGCTGAAAATTTCCAGAGGATTCCAAGGTACACTGTAACTGCAGCATGATGGTCTTCCAGGTTTTGTAAAAAAACCTCATCTTAAGCAATTTAACATCAGTTTGTTATCTCATTATCTCCCCTACTAAATTCAGACAGACACTAAAAAAGAACACCATTTATTGTCCTCCATTGTTTAGTACAATCTGCTCCACACTGCCATGATTTTTAATTTGTCACCACTGCTGGGTAGACAAGCCCAGCAGCAACATATCAGAAGCACCTCTGTTTCTTGAGTTCTGTTCCTCCCCACTGTGTTTGTAGTATTTTAATTAGAAGACCAACTGCTTGTAAGAAATGCAAGAACTGAAGTGCTGGACTATTCAGTCAGTGAATAAATATTGCTGGCTGCTGTAGGAATTAATTTACAAATTGGATAGAATATGGCAGCATTTAGTGGACAGAGTATCAGCCCATCATTCACTATTGTTCAATCATGATGATCTGCAGTGGCATTTGAACTCAAGGAAAAACACTGCTTTCCCAGAGCAGAAATGCGGTGTTTGTGCTTCCTTGCTTTCAAAGATAAATTAATGTGAAAGATACTTGGATAGTGAGAAAAATTATTGGTCCTTGGAAGCTCAGAAATATTTATCAGCAGGCCATCATCTGTTTGATGCTGCAAAACTATTAATTGTGGACGCCTGTTATTGTGTCTTCAGGGCCAACTGGACAGAGCTATGACCCAAAAAAACACGCAAAAAATAACCTGGGCATAACCATCATAAGGAACACATGAAGTATATCCCATTTGCTTCTCTTTCCTATGCATCCTTTTGGGTATGAGATACATGAAAGACCACTTCTTTCCTGATCACACATTTGTTAGCACACCACAACTCCTTATAACATCGATTGATATCTTGCTGAAGGCAGCTCCAAACGCACAGAGAAAACAGCTGTTCACAGCAACTCAGGTCTAACGTTAAAGGCCTTCTCGCAACAGTGATTGCTGAAGAACACAGGATGTGATCTACTGAGGTGCATAAAAAATGTAGCTGCTTACCAGAAACAAAAAATAATTAAGGAGGAGAGTCTGGGGCCCAAGAAAACAAAAATTAAAAATACAAATATGTCATAGCATTAGCTACGCCAATAGTTTTTGGCTCCTTGCCAGTTCCCTTCTCTGGCTCATGTGTGTGAAGTATGCTCATAATTCTCTGTGGAGCCTTCATTTTAGAATAGCATGAGCCCTGCTGAGTACTCCTGAAGATAATTTTGGTGTGTATTTCAGAGTACCCATTTTTATGAGTCGGCAGCCCACCCAGTTTTGTCATCCACCCAGTCAGCCAACCTGTCCTGGGTTGCAATGCAAGGTGTAACCAAAAGCATGTATTCTATTACCATGTGTTAAAACCAGCAGAAAAAGTGCTCTTTATGTCTTCCATGACCCATCCTCCCTCCAGGGGGATATCTTCTGTTGATGGGCCATTAAGGCTCACTGCATGATTGATAAAATTAATCATCCCGTTGTGAGATGCTCCACCCAGAGGGAGGAGCCAAGCATTCCTACCTGGATAAAACTTGAGATTCAGAACACCAGGACAGCCTTTTTCCACTGGATTTCCCAGAGGAGGCCTGGACCCATCCACACCACCACTGGACCTTCAGAGGAAAACTACACCCTTCTACAGGATCATTTCTGCTCCAACGGAACCACATCTGTCACTCCAGGAGGACTGCACCCACGATTTAATTGAACTGCTATCAACACGTGACCAACAGAGTGTCAGGTTGTATTCTGACTCTGTCAGTGTTTTTTTTGTACTACTGCATTTTTATTTTAATTTTCCTCATAAAGAACTGTTATTCCTATTCCCATATCTTTGCTTGAGAGCCCCTAATTTCAAAATTATAATCACTCGGCGGGAGGGAATTTACATCTTCAAGGGAGACTCCTGCCTTCCTTAGCAGACACCTGTCTTTCCAAACCAAGACACAACCCAAACATTCTGTATTTGTCCTACTGCCTTTTTCATTTTATTATGATGTACCATAATAAATGACAGATCTGTTAATGAGTCACTCAGTATACCTCTAAGTGTGTATGGAGATACACACACACCTGGTACAGTACACATATCCAAGAGGCTCATTAGTGATGGAAGTCTGTTCCCAAAACACAAGGATAATAATGAAGAGCATATGCAATGAGATCTTTTACTCTCTACACAGCAGAACTTTTTCAATCAAAATGGTAGTTGCTGCATGAACTGAAGAACTGTGAAACTGTAAAACAAGTACCACTTTTACTGAAGACAGAAATGCAGAGAGCAGGCATTATACCTGTGAAATAAATTCTCACCACAGATTTATTGTATGAAAGGAAGTAATTTAATATAGCAGCAACATAAACAACAAATCTTATTGTTAGAACCCAAGGTTAGTTGTGGATGGACACAAAACTTTGTGGTATGGACCAAAGACTAAAGACCTACTTACACAGCTGAGAAAAAATTAATTGCTTACGTAAGGAGTGTATCGCATCCTGGTTGAAGAAGTGCTATTGCTATTACAGTAATTATTAATTTTTAAAACAGCATTTCTCTATAACTACTTTGTACACCTGCAAAACCAGGTGTGCCCTCCATTAGGATACAATTACATTTATCTGCTGCAAACAGACTCGATTTTGTTACCAAACCGCAACGGCTGATATATTTAGCCACTGTTATTTAAATAAGGCCAAGATGATATTGTAGCTCTAACAAGACGCGATACAACTAGACACGGTTTATGCAAATCCAATAATAACACAAACACTACAGAGATAAAGCAGTTTCAGTGCTCGCTGCACAGCTGTGTGCGTGCTGAAAGACACCTTTTACGTGAGTGACACCGATTCAGAATCAAAATTTTATATCTATTTACTCCCTCTGCCCTGACCCCGCAGTTCAGCCGGGCTGACCGGGCGCCGCCCCGCGGCCCGAGCGGCGCTCACGGGCGGCTCTGAGGGAACCCCGGCCGCCACGGGCCTCGCGACACCTCCCACCGCGGCCGCCCGACAGCGAGGCCGGGCAGCGCGCCACCGCCGCACAAAGGATCGCCCGGCCCCGCTGAGCTGGCCCGCCCTC
>VXBB01014818.1:315776-337509 GCA_013399915.1 Illadopsis cleaveri
CTCCGGGGGCAGCGCGGGGAGGCGGGCGGGAGCGGTCGGAGCGGTGAGGGACGCACCCGGCTCGGGGGACAGCCCTTCCCGGGGTCCGCTACGGGCTCTCCGCACCCCTCGGCACTTTTGCCCGCTTGGCCGTGTGAGCACGTCCTGCCCGGGACTGGAGCTCCCAGGGCTGAGCCGGGCTCTCCGCTCACCGCCCCGCGTGTTCCGAGGGGTCCCTGCGCCTGGGCTGAGCTCACGGCAGGGGAAACCTGCTGTGGCCGGGTTCTGTCAGGAGAGCCAGCACCGGGGCTTGGGGGGGCTGTCGCTCCGTCTTACTCCGAGGAGCTGCGAGAGTTTGTCAGCCGCGGCTTTGCTTCGGGGATGTACCTGCCTTGGCCGGAGCCCCACGGGGGTGCTGGAAAGCGTTTGCTTCTGGCCTTTCCAGCTGTGGGTTGGAACTGACCTACTTCAGTGCTTTCCTTACCTTTCCTCCCGCATTTCTTGACCGCTGCCAATTTAATGACTAAAAGAGCTCCAAATTCTTGGTTCAGAACAAGAGCACCCCGTGTTTAAGGGAATTGCTCGTATTTATATTTGCCTGCACGGTGGTGTGCTAACTGAGCACTTTAGTTCAGACATCTGTTAGATCAGTAGATTCTTTTCTTATCTGCCTAAAGACGAGAACAGGAATAGTTTCTGTATTGAAAACGTGTCGTGTAAATTATGATGTATTGGATGGAAACACAGCTAATTGTAGGGTTAAACGGGAAGCAGCAAAGTACTTCCTGTAAGGATTGGGGTGGTGGATATTCTAAAGAAAAAGCAATACACAGTCATCAAGCAGAAATATCAGCCCAGTTCTCAGTGTTTGCCTCTCAAGTTTGTCAATTTGTTATTGACTCCAGCGTTAATTAAGTTATCCGAGCTCTCATAGCTAATCAGAATTTACTGGAAAATGAAAGACGATTTAATGCATCTTTCTGCTTCATTTAAAACGTTCCCATTTTTAATATGTGTGACAAAACTGATTTTCTTTAGATTTTGAAAATCATATAATAAAGGAGATTATCTCTTCTTAACCAGCTGCATTGTATGTTCCCGTTTTTAGTAGTGCTGCTGATTGTGCAGCTCACCCCTGATCTTTTAAGAGTTAAACAGCTGTGCAAATAAGTGTTAGGGGGTGCTCAAGAGCTGGGCTGTTAAAATTTAATACGGTACTAAGTTTCAGAAAGTTGGGTACAATTTTAGTACTAAACAGTGATTTCAGGACTTGTGGATCTTAGGTGGTGTGACTAAATCAGTTTTATGCTGTGGTGGTGTTTTTGGGGAAGGTGAGGACAAAGGGGTTCTGGTGAACAAAGTAAGCAGAAGCGAAAAAGTGATGCTGAGGAATATCAGAACAGAAAGTGGGACAGTTTCATGGCAAATCTAAATTTTAGCAAGTTTTTTCAAGAGAGAGGCTTAAAGAGTACTGAGGCAGAAAGAGGGAAGATGAGGGGTATTTAAGAGGGGATGAAGAGTATTTTGTGTGTGATGTATTATGTGAAGATAAAATAATAAATGGGAACAGGTGAAACAAGATTAGAGATTCATGATCCTGCTGGCAGCATCATGACAGCTTTTGACATTTCAGTTAAGGAGTTCCTAGGCAGGGTATGAAAAGGCTGAAGACTGCCAGAAGACAGTTCTGAAGGTTTAACATCCCTTTCTTGTTATTGCTGCAGATCTTAGTGCCTGTAATATATAGGCATTCTTTATAAAACTATTGCTCACATAAAAACTTAACAACTCCTGTATTTGAATTTCAGTCCTGTGATCTATAAAATCTATTTTCTACATTGAAATTATTTAATTGTGAATTCAGTTCTTACTCTGGTTTGTGCTATGTAAGCCAGTTTTCTGACACCTGGTTGGCAATATAGTGTTTCAGTAAAAATGTTATTATCTGTGAAGGCTTCAGGTGGAACTTGAAATGTTACAAATCTTTCCTTCAGTTTGGCTTGTAGGGCCTAAGTGCCTCTCTTATGTCTTCTTTTAATCTACCTTTAGGACAAAGCAACATGGTACACCATCATCTGTATTGCTTTATTGTTTTTTTTAAGTAACATTTGCAGGTGTATCCTTGATATGCAGGGCTTTCTCTAAGAGAGATACTGCACTGTTTGAGAGAACTGTGGTATGGGGAGAAATGCTAAACACGGCTTCTCCCCAAGGACAGAAGTTTGCAACCAGCCTGAACCTCGCTCCAGCTTACCTTCTGCCTTTCTAAATAATGCATATTCAGGGTCTTGCTGCATATCTTTTCTATTTCCTCTACAAAATCGTTTCAGTTATATCTCAGTCCATAGCTGAACATAATTCCATGATGGAGTTCTGCCACAGCTGTTGCTTACATGTTTTAAAATGTACATTTAATCTGGAATGATTGGAACTAAAGAACTATAGCACTTTTTAAAAATACTTCTATATAATTTGAAGATTATCTTATTGTAGTGATCAACCCATTGTTGGTTTCCATCTTCACTTACAGCTATACTCCTGCCATTGCTTTCTCATGCACTGCATAAGATATATTTATATATACCCACTATGTATATCATGCCAATGAATGTCCATTTACTCATTTTCTGCCTGAAAGTATTATACTGGCTTCAAGTACGTGCTTTGCCTTTAAAAGGAAAAAACAAAAGCTTGGAGCTATGAGTTTGACATTTATTATTTCTTGCTGAAGAAACAGTCCTTATATGTGAATCTATAGAGCTTATTTAATGTGGGCAGAATGTATAACTTAGGCTTGAAATTGGATTTGACAACAACAATGAGAAAAATGTATTTTAATGTCAGAAATGTAGTTCAAATGGAAAAAAACATAGCGGGAACACAATAAACAAAACCAACGTGACTTTTCCAATCAAATTTCATTGCTTTCAAGGATTGAAAAAAAAAAATGAGGCCTGCAGGGTTTAATGTCCCTTTAACCCTCAAATGTGTCAAGTCTCATTAGAGTTATTTAGCTCTGTCTCTGCATGTGATCTTAAAAGGTTATTTATTCATCTCTTGTCCTTACTCTGAAGTTATCCCTAACTTTCTTGTTGTATTTCAATAAGTCAATGAACAACCTAAGATTTTGAAATTGATGTTTTTCCTTTTGCAGTTTAATTAGGATGTTTTCTAAAACTAGTGGCTTGGAAACCAGTTTTCCCTTGTAGTTTAAAAACTACATGTGTTATCTTCCGGGATGTTATGACTCATTCCTTTTTTTGTTTCTTTTGAGCATTGTGGCACCTGAGAAAATCAGAACCTCTCCATAATGAGAAAATAAATAAACATTTGCAGGAAATAAATTAATGATCTCACAGTACTTTTTTTTGAGGTATTTACCTAATGAAACTTTCTTTTTGTAACTGAAAACAAAGTAATTGACCTGAAAAGCCTTGTAACCAGTCTTTAAAATTTAGGCTGCTGTAGAACAGGAGTTTTAAAATACTTTATCTGTTTCTCTCTGCAGTGTATATGCAATAATCTCTCAGCATATCCCAAACATAGCAGTAATTATATTTCTCCCTACATGTTCTTTAAAAGCCATATTGGCTTTCTTGCTTCAAGACTGTGAGTTGTAGTGTTTTATGTCAGAAATAGGCTCAGGAACAGCAAATTGGCTGTTGGAGCAATCTCTTCCTTCATGTGAGAAAAACCAGCACATTGATCTCTTGGTAAGATACCCTCCGGGCATCGCATTATTTTCATATATAGCCTGCAGATGTGATTTGTTGTATGTGGGAATACAGTGTGCATATGTAAACAAGGTGCCACAAGAAAGCCAATGCATTTGTTTGCTCTAGGCCAGCTGCTGCGTGGTGACTGTTTGAAGCCCTTTTCTGTTCATACTGTGTGTGAAATAGATTTGTGAAGTAATACGTGAAATCTATGTAACATTATAGGTGAAAAGGAATAAACTGCCATATATATTGTGTAGTAAGATAAGAGTATGCATATGACCAGCTTCTATAAAGTAGCTGATTTGTTAAATTCACACCTTTGCTTACCCCACAGTAATTTGATTGTATATCCTTATCTTAAGCTGAGCTGCTGTCAAAATCTGATGTCACACTGATTTATTGTTTTACTTTCTTCCTACTGTTTTGTGGTTCAGCAGGGACATTGCTTTAGGGTAGGTTGCTGTATCCTGCCCAGGGTACCTCTTGGGTGACTTGAGATAGTCCCATAGGACATCCTGAATACTGGGAGGGGAGCCTCTGTTCATGTGAAGCATTGTAAGGAAAGGAATATCAAGTTATGTCAGCTTCACCATTTGTCCTCTTGAACCATTTGTCCTCTTTTCATGGACAGATGCAAGTCAACATGATTTGTTCCTAAATATGGAAGTTGTAAACATGATCTCAAAGATATTAGCATAAAAATTACCTGGGAAAAACATTCCTTTAGCAAGAGTAGGGTTTATTGCAGAAGGGGTAGTGCTATTTGATTTTTTGCCTCAATTCACCTTCATATGTCACTGTTTCTCCTTGTTCCTATGTGAGTTAGGGAAGAGAACAAGAGGTAAAAAATCGAGAAGGATTTAAAGCTGTGTAATAATAATGCTTAAGATTGCAATATCTTATTGGCTTTTCTGTTCGTTCTCATGATAGTGCATAGGAGAAGACACACAGGTGTTTAAGTGAGGTCCTCAGTTGTCAAATTCTATCATCTGAAGAACAGAAATGGGCAGCACTTTACAGTCAAAGGATTGAGAATAGAAGTTGCTTCAGGATGTTCTCATCCTCCTCTGAAACAAATCAAAGGAAGAGCAGGAGCACTTACCAGTCAAGCAATAACAAGTGTTGGTCACCGAGGAGATCAGCAGGATGAGAACAGGTGTTGCTTTTTCCTCAGCATGCTGAAGGACATAATTCACCAGAGAGACAAATGTCTGTTTTCTGTGCTGTGACCTGAAGTCAGACAAAGAGCACATGCATTGATCTGCAGAGGTGGTGCTAATGGCAATTTGTTGTTAGAAATATAATGCCCTTTAAGATCCACTTTTTCTAAGGAGGCTAGGTGTTGGTATTTTAAAGCACCTTTTTTTCCTTCAGCACTGAGCATGGTATTGGCTGTTCCTACGTGAGCAGCAGATTTCCTGTTGGTGATGGCAGCATTGCTAGTCACTTTATTTATGGATTTCTTCCTTTGCATAGTCAAAGAGGTTGGAGGATATCTCTTTGACAGTTTCTCTGTCTTGTATACATTTAATCTGTTTATGCAAATAAAATGTTATATTTCTACTCTTAGATTTGCATTTATTATTGGAATCCCTGGATGCAGGGATTCTCTTTGACAAATGGGCTAAGGTTGGAGGTGGGAAATATCATAGTGATTCTCTAATTTCCTGAGTAAGACAGGCTAGAGAATCCAGTGTCTAGTCCAAAGTTTCCTCTGAAAATTCATGTGTCAGAAAGTGAGTTTAAGTTGCCTGTAAGTGCTTGTGGCTCCCCTACAACACTAAATGTTTCTGTAGTTAATTATCTTTTAGGTTTCATAAGAATTTTAGAGCTTTGTTTCTAGTTTGAACTTGTCAAACCTCAGTGGTCAGCTAAGGAGTCTCATCAGGGGTTAGGTGGTTTTTTTTTTGGTTTTGGGGTGTTTTTTGTAAGTCAAGAGCCACCTGTTATCAAAAACCTTTCACATGTGCGTAAGTATATATTCTATTACCATCTTCGTTTTTAAATTCTTGGTTAAATTAACCAGGATGAGCTTCCTTGGGATTTGAAGCATCATTTTTAGACCTTGGATGATTCTGTAGTTATTTCTGAGATTGCCAGAAGGTGACATTGCATTTCACTAACAGTCATGGCACAGCAGGTGCTATGTAAAGAAGTATTTTCAACTCCCTTCATCTTTTATACTTATCAGATTATTTACTGCTTAGCTTCAGACCTGCATGGAGCTCTCATAAAATAACTGTGCAATGATTTCCAAATTCTCTTCAATTGTTACGCTCCTAAGCATAACCAACCATCTCTGTCCTTAGGTGAATAGTTAGTTCCATATGGCACCAGGAAAAAGCCCACTGTCCAGACAACTAACTACCCATGCATTTGCTCTGTAACATTTCCTTGATTATATTTATTGTTTTTCACCTTGCTTATGCTTGCCATTTAACAAAAAGTCATTCTCATATGACTTCCACTCATTCCTTACACCTTTATATACAACAGTTGCCTCCTACTTAGTTTTCTTTCTATTTTGGATGGGAAATTGTCCCTTATAGAGCACTGTTAAGTAGAACTGTGTTTTTCATCCAACTCAATTAGTTTATAAGCAACTGAACTTTTATTCTTGATTTCTACTGTAAATCTACCATACTTATCAGCTGCTGTAATTATTTTCTAAGTAGTTCATTGCTTGTATTCCTCAGAAACTTAAAGATATTTTGTTGAGGAAAACTACTGGTATGCATTCCCTTCTTGGAGCCTTTCCTCTCACGTCACATTTCTGTTTGAAAGGGCTCTTCATCACATTCCTTTCTGATGGAGCGGTTGGCTGCAGATCTGTATTGATACCCAGACTATAATGTGCCTGTTAATACATTGACCCGTATCTACTCTAGATGTAATGTGCAATCAGTTTAAAGCAGACAGTGGTGTCTTTATTATCCCACATAATTTGCTGGTCTCTTCTGTCTGTCTCAATACTTTTTAACATTGGAGTAATTTGAAAAATTCTAGTAGGCTTCAGAAATCACACTGAATTGCACTTACTCTCAGAAGTGAATTTTTCTGCTCTGTTCATTATCCAGGTTTCTGCCACTGGCTTACAAACAACTGATCTGTTTGCTTTTCTTTTTCTTTCTTTACATTTTCATGGTTTAGTTTTAATAAAACCGTGGGGGGTTTTGATATTCAGGTAGTGGTGTAACATCATAACTAGTGAGTGTGCTCTCTAATAAATATTAGTTAAAAGCCTTGCAGAGAGTAATCTAGTTTGGTGGTATCCAAAATATTAGGTGCTCCCACTATAGTGAGAGAAACTTCCAAGGTTTATAGACTTCAGTTTGTGCGTGGGAAAAATAATCCACAGGATATTGCTTACCTAGCCAGTGTTTAATCTCCTGTGTCTTTTTCAATCTGTTTCTCTCACTTAGGCATCAGGAAGGGTTCCAAAGCAGCCTGTCTCTCTCCTGTTTCCAGGGAACTTTAATAACTCTAGTAAATATTACTGAACATGGCACAGGTCTACTACTGTGTTGTGTTCTGTGACAAACTGGGTATCCCTTCTTTGTTTTTTTACTTTGGAACACAGGCTCCTTTATTGCCATCACTTCATATTCCAATTGAATAAGCAGTTGACTTGTCTGAAAGTGAGTGAACAGCTCTCTTCTGCTGTTCTGGATCAGTAGTTACCCACCTAAAGAGTTAATTTTATTTTTTCCTAGCAAATTGTTTATTCATCTCTGTGTGGGAAACCTGCCTTTAGATGGGATGCAGAAGGTGGGATAGCCTTGGCAGTAAGTTGGGTCACTATTGTCAGTGGCTATAGGGAGCTGTACCTTTGGAAAGAAATTCTGGATTCCCTCTTGCAAAATTTCTTGAGAATGGTCTCTGCCATCAGAGACATCAGAGATTCTGCCATCAGAGGTTTATCTTTTCACTAATATAATGGCAGCAAGGGCAGCCATTCTGAGTGTAGGTAGAGACAGTCTGGGTACCATTTAGTGATTCATGTAATAGAAAAATATGGTTTTACTCTTTCTGGCTCTCTGCTTAGAGCAGTGGCTTGCCGTTTAGGAAATAGTTGCAACTGAGGCCATCTGGTGTGCTTTTTTTCTTTTTCTTTTTTTTTTTAACCCATCTAGATTTCCTTCAAACAAACAAACAAATCCCCACAAAACAAACCTAAACTTTGACACTTCATTCTTGCATTTCTAGGCTAGAGATTAAGATATAGTGCATATCTATAGTAATAATGGTGGTAAAACACAACCAAACACCAAACTCACATTTCAAAGGGAGTAATAAATCAGTGGCCTACCCTGTCTATTAGCATGTGAAACATTAACTGATGTGTTTTCTTGAGGGTGTTATTTAACATGTATATGATTTACTGAAAGTATATCAAAATATTAATCAAAACAAAGGAGGTAAATACAGAGGTAATACATAAACAGCGAGGAACTTGTTTACTTTATAAATTTGCACATATCAAAAAACACTCAAAGCACTTAGAAATCTGAAAATATTCCAGCATATGGAAATAAACTGGTCATAAATAATCTCCTGAAATATTCAAATGTTTCAGACATCCTTTAAAAAAAAAGCAATCACAAAACAAGCAAACAGAAAACCCCCAAACCACTCAAACAATAGGATCAAAACTCCACAATCTCAAAGCTCCTCATGAGCTCCTTTTCCTGAGTGCTCTACACTCTCCCTGGGGTTTGTCATCTTGTTGTGCCAAGTGGGTCGTAATTCGTAATAGTGGTGACTGTTACTAGGTCAGACACCTTGGGAAGAGTAATTTTGTATGAGGCACAGAAAGAGTGTTTTACAATAGAAAGATACTGCCTTGCTGCAAATTACTGCATTAACTTCATACTACAGACTAACTGAACTGTTGGTAGTGATGTGCCGGTTTTGCAACTGGTATAGTAATTCATCTCAGTATTGTTTGAAGAGGAGAGGAAGGGAATGAGGAATTTTAGGTTACACATTTCTCAGGGTGGTGGAGGAAGGGGTTGAACTATCCTGGTCACTGTTCTGGCTGTCCCATTGTCTTAGTGGCTTATTGTACGTGTGGCACTTAACATACTTGCAACATTTTAAAATGGTATCACAATTAAAACTGCAAAAGCAGGCCAATCTGCTCTGCTTTTCTTGGCATCAGACTTTAGCATCTGAGGGAATACGTGTACTAATATTACGTTAAACTGTTTGTTGATGAAAAGACTTTGAAAACTTCCCTGACACTCCTTGATGTGCCTATTAAAACAAAAAAAGGCAACTAGTAAAGAAGTGGTGTTAGGGAAGGAAGGCATGCTTTTAAGAGAAAAATGTATCCATACACAAATTGACATCTTGTAGATCACAAGTTAAATGTTACAAAACTTTTAATAATACTGCATTGCAGGTGAAGTTGTTCTGTGGGCAATGGTTACTAAAGTCTTTGTTTTCCATCCTTCCTAGAAATTAAGAAGCCACCAGTGGCCCCCAAACCAAAATTTGTCCTAGGACACAAGGCAGCACCTCCACCTGTTGCACCGAAGCCTGATATTGTACTTTCTGGTGGGATACAAGCAGCAAGGAAAACCAAGCCAGCAATTGCACCAAAACCAAAGGTTCTCAAGAGCTCCTCCATCCCGGAAGTTAAACCTCCATCGTCTACACGAAAAAGCACAAAAAGCTTTGAGGAGCATCGGGAAGATTCTTCTCAAACTCTAGACCATTTGAACTATAAAAATGAAATCTCAGAAGGGAGTACTGGAAACACAGCATATATTCTACCTGTGTCACCTTGCAAATTTGAATGCCTTCATAAACTTGGAAATGGAGAGAACACCTGTAAAGCTCAGATCATTCTTGAGCACTTTGACACCTTAGAGAACATCAAGCTTGGTGAAAGAAATGCACTATCTCTGGGGGACAGTCACAATGAAAAATTAGCAAGTAGAAGTCAGGTGGTTTTGAAAGCCAGCATTTTAGAAGAGAAACTTAAGGATGTCCTAACTCATGGTGTATTTCCTAACAGCAGTCCTGTGAGGCACAGGTATGCAGACAAATTTGACAAAGGAGATGGCAGCAGTTCCAAGAATGATGTTAAAATAGAGTTTATGGAACTTGTACAATCTTCGTCATCTTCTGAGGTAGCTAAAGGGAAGCAACAAAATGCTGATGGTGAGATTATTGCTGATGAGTTTCAGATGTCTGAAATTTGTTCTAGTTTGACTGAAAATAATCACAGTTGTTCTTCCCCATTGGACAAGGAAACTCTGGAGAATGAAAATTTAAGTAGCAATAGGATGTTTTCAGGTGAAGTAGGGATGAAAGCAGATGCCAATAAAACCTCCCCTGAAACATTTTCAGTCCTGAGCTCCAAAGTGCTTCCTATCCCTAAGCCAAGAAAGCCACGTGCTGCATGTCTAGTCC
Source organism: Illadopsis cleaveri (assembly GCA_013399915.1). NCBI lineage: Eukaryota > Metazoa > Chordata > Aves > Passeriformes > Timaliidae > Illadopsis > Illadopsis cleaveri. The sequence continues at coordinate 325,895 of VXBB01014818.1, forward strand.
GTCAGGATGGCATAGACAGCACAGGAGAAGGAACAAGGGAACCATCTATTTCAGAGAAAGATTCTTATGGTGTTGTGGACCAAAGCTTAAAAAAGCCAGCAAGAATTAATGTCCTTGGTCAAAGTGTTTGTTATAACAATAATGCAGAAATGTTTCATCCTGAAAAATGTGAGGTAACTCAAGGCAATGCAGAAAAAATGCCTCAGGAAAAGGAGCTTGCTGTGAAAGAGTCAGCTTCACAAAACCTTTTGCCTCAGTTTTCACACAGAAGTCCTGATTTGGTGAGACATGTTGAATCTTCTTTAAATGCAGACCATAACTCCATGGATGAGATAACAGGTGACACCAGTATGCCAGATGCTGTGGACAAAAGGACTGACTTTGTCAGGTGTGATACCCTGTCCATGAGTTTGCCAAAGCAGCTCAAATTGGCCAACAGTCAGCACTCATCTGCTTCCAACAGCCTCCATGTTTCCCCACAAAATCTGGAAAATAAAGAATTTAAAACAAAGGCTGAGAGTTCCCCAAAAGTTATTCCTAAGAAGCCACAGAGACATGGCCTTCCAGCTGCTGGCCTGCTAAAAAAGGCTGCATCAGCAGAGCTTGTGGACAAAACTTCTTACACCTCCAGTGAGGACAAATCAAACAGCCTTCTAGAAGGATCTCACTTCACACATGCACAAGCCAAGGAGCAGGATGCACTTTCATCCTGTGACATACCCAAACGTTCTTCTGAAAAGCCCGTCTGGAAGTTACCTCATCCTATTCTTCCGTTTTCAGGAAATTCTGAATCATTAAAAAGTGCTACCAGCTTCAGCCACTTGACTGTTGTGACGAAGCCTAGGGCCAAGTCTCTGTCTGCTGTGGACATGGACAGGACAGACAAGCCCTGCAAAGACCATCACAAGAAAAATAGCTTGAAAAAGCTTCTGAACATGAAACTGTCGGTTTGCTTAAAGAAAAGTGACTTCCAAAAATTTCTGTCTAAAGGCAGCCAGTCAGTGGAGAGTGCTATTGCCAACTTTTCCAATGGAGATGGGTATGGAAATAACAACAGGAATATAGGGTCTGTAGGCAGTGAAAGGAAAGCTAAATCTGCCAAGGTGCATTCCATAGAAATAAATAGTCTGGCATTACAGAAGAAGAGGCAGAGAAACAGAAGTCAGCCTGAGATGCGAAATAACCAAAGGCTGGAGTCTTTAGAAAGACATGGACTTTTGGGAGAGAATTTGTCCCAAATGCCTTTGAGTTCTGTAACCAGCATTTGTGATCCAGAGTATGAGAATGTGCGTCACTATGAGGAAATACCTGAGTATGAGAACTTGCCTTTTGTTATGGGTGCTAGGAGAAATCTCTGCTCTGAATGGCAGAACTCCAGCAGCATGGAAGACCAGAGCACTGACTTCTATGAAGTTGAGGAGCCTTGTGAAGCTACAAGTAGGCGTTGGAGACTTGACAGGTAAAATAAAGAGAAAGGGAAGTTAAAAAGCTGCATTTGTAACTCTGTTGGTTGTAGATATGTTTAAATGATAGCTTGAGTGGGTGTACCTCTTTTGTTAAATGTCAGCAGGACTGTTGTTCCTGTATAACTTTCTGTAGGCTTTTGTTGTTTTGAAAACTGCTTTCACTTGGCAATGAGTCAAGAGGAAAAGTAAGCTCGTTATTCCTCATATATTCCTCAAAATTTGGGAAACTTTTCCAGGTTTAATTAAAGCAAATCAGATAGTCATGTATTTATATCCAAGAATACTTCAGGGAGAGGAATGAACTTTACCAGTCTCACGATGAACTGGAATAACTATCCAAAGAGTGCATAGCTGCTAGGTTTGTAGGGGGAATGAATATATTTTTAGATCAGTTGGTAGAGCTGGGAAAAGCAGACAAGCTTTTGCTTATGCAAATTCTTCATCAGGTCTGGAAAGCTTTTTTGGGTATAGCAAGCTACTGCCTTTCTCTAAATACAGTGAGTCTTCTGTATCTGCCTGTGCTCCCAGCAAAGGTGGTAGTGGTGCACAATTTTTGTGTGACTCATAGAATATTAGTGTAATGGAGTTTGGTAACTCTGCAGGTTGCTGCTGTGTTTCTTTAGCTCAGGAGGTGGTGGAGATAGATAATATCAGCAGATTCAAGAAGGGATGGACAGGTTCATAGATATGTGGAAACAGCCTCCATTTGCCCCAGGGAGGTTTAGATTTGATACTAGCAAGTATTTATTCACTGAAAGGATGGGCAGTCAGGCATTGGAATAGGCTACAGAGGGAAGTGGTGAAATCACTGTCCCTGGAAGTGTTCAAGAAATGTCTGCCTGTGGCACTTAGGGACATGGTTTAGTGATGAACATGGCAGTGCTGGTTTAACAGTTGGACTGAATGATCTTTGCGGTATTTTCCAACCTTAATGATTCTGTGATTCTGTGTCCAAAACGGTTGCTAAATGGAATAGACAGGAACAGATCTTTTAATATTTGTATTGCTGTGNCCAAAATCGTTGCTAAATGGAATAGACAGGATCAGATCTTTTAATATTTGTATTGCTGTGATGGATGCTGAGAAGAGAAACGGGCCACAGAGTGGCCAGACTCATGTGCTCTCCCTAAACAGCATCACAATGTGTCTGTCAGTGTGGTAACAGGTAGAGCATTGCCTTGTCCCAATATGGTATCATGCAATTTCTTTACTTCAGCTGATCAGTTTGTCTTACAGATAGATCCTAAAGCGTTATCTCAAACCAGCAATAAGGATTTGAATGAAATATGCAGCCTGTATATTTCAAAGTCCCCAGCAAACTTCTTTACACTATTGAGAACATATGCATAACAACAAGAATAAATGAATTAGCTTCTAGATAGTCACATTTAACTTTTGTTTCATTTTGGACGTGTGTATAGCAAACACATGCTCCAAAGAATCTGTGTTCTCTTACATAGGAAGAGACAAATATTTTTAGGGGCATCCTATGTTAATTGTTTAATAGCTAATATTATCAACATGGGTCTGTTTGTTGGAAAGCATGAAACCTTATCATGGAAAGAAGGATTTCTAGTTATGGGCTAGGTACTGGTACATTAATTCAAGTGGTTGTTGAGAATATTTATAGTTTACAGCAGGGTGTTTCTTAGTTTTGTCTTTGGTACACTTTAAGTTCCTGACAGACTGTATGCTTCTTGCTTAAGTCTAATCTTTGAGCATCTTTCAGGGATTTTGACCACGCTCTCTTGGTATTCCCTCAGTTTGGTGTACCTAAGAAGGATGAGACCAAACTTGAATAAGGATGCATTTCATGCGTTTGTGGGACTCACTTTGGTTTGTGTTGTTTCGTTCTAAATACAGGTGAATATCTGTCTGCTTTAGGAAGAGGATAGTTTTGCTGTGTGAAGCATGGTAGATGTGAGATTGCAGTTGCTCCTGAAGTGAAATTCTCTAGTTTTATTGTTTGGCTAAATGTGTGAGATTTATTGTTATTCCCTCTCCACACAAACCTTCTCCAGTACCAGTGGTGATATAAGGGTTTAAGTGGTCTCTCTTGCACATCTACACCTCAAGCTGCTCCCTAAGTTGGATGTCCTTGGCACAGCTGGATTTGTGTTGTTTTTCTTTAAAAAGCACAAATAGAAAACCAGAACTATAGACATTTATGTGTTTATTTTAAATTGAATGAAATAGTTGGCAACTACCTTGTGAAACAAGTAATGCATGTAGTTACTTCAACAGATTTCAGAGAATAAAGAAATCCCTGGGAAAAAAAAAATGGGGACACAACAGTACAGTAGTCTCTTGACCTGGATCAGTGCTGCTGGGAGAGCAGGGATGAATATTCGTTTTGGCTCTGTCTTGGGAGGTGTAATGGTCCTCGCCCAGACAGGCCAGGGAGGCAGCTTCTCCGGTTTTCCCATCCAGTATTATCTCAAATCCTTTGAAGCTTCCTTATCAATGTTGTCTTACCCTTTCTGCATAGTTCTGTAAGAGCTTTTTATCATTTCCTGGGCCAGGCTGTGTTATAAAACCAGTTAGAGAAACAGTGCTGCTGTTGTTATTAAAATAATTGCCTCTTGCGTTTTCCCCAGCCCATCAGAACATGCACTCAGCTCTTTTTCATAGATTGTGGCACATAAATTCCTGTAATGCACTGCTAATGGGGACCTCAAAGCAAATTATGTTATAGTTAAAGCTGGTGTACAAATGAGATTGTTCTTCTGAGAAATTCAGACCAATTGCCGACATTTCTAGTCATAATAGCACATTCAATATATTAAGTCTGAATGCCAGTCTTGCCATTAACCAGAAGAGTTCAATGGTGTCTTTAGCTCATGCTACATTTCTTTCTGGAGCAAGAAATAAAATTTTGATAATGTTTTGCTCACTACTTTGGTGGTTACAGAGGAATTTCCTTACAATCCCATCTGGTGAAACCAGTATGCTTTAATGGAGAATGGTAATAGCTTTTGACACTTTTATCTGAACTTCATATGTCACATTTAATTCAAGTATGTCTTGTTTGCTGGAGCCTTCCCACAGGGAATTAAATGCGAATGGCGGGCCTGGGTAATTAATAGTAGGTATCAGTTGTCAGGACTTCATTTCTGAGATATTTGATGTCAGCCTCCTTTCTAATGAAAAGAGAATGCTTGGCTTTGAAAGGAAGAGAGTCAGGGTCCTGATCCAGTGCATGAACCACTGGAGGTGAAACAGGTGCTGCTGATGGGAGTCAGAATGGATTTGGTTTTTGTTAAGTAGGATTTGGTTTGTTAAGGATTTGTTTTTTGTTAAGTAGTTCAGGGGAATATTCTCAATAAAGTAATGTCAGTAGCTTGGGAGCAGATAGAATAGTCTATGTTTTGTTTCCGCTATATGAAAAAGAAGTCTTTTGAAATTATGTTTAATGATTGTTTCTTTTTGTCTAGCCTACCTGTTTGACTGCCAATTTAAAATGGCTAATTTAGATAAATGTGTTTTTATGAGGACTCTATAAACAAAATGAGTGAAGACTAGATGCTGAGAGATAGAAAATATACTGTTAAGTGTAAAAGAAGTTTAAAATATCATTATTCAGACAACAACAGGAAATGCAGCTCTCTGGGTTTGCTGGTTTTCGTGGAGTTTTTTTATGTTTTGGGTTTTGTTTAGTTAGGGGTTTTGTTTGTTGTTTCTTTTGTGGTTTGAGGGTTTTTTTTGAGAAAATGATGGTTCAGGCCTGAAAAGTGAGATGAAAAGTCAGCCATGCTGGTACTACAATTCATTTAGTGTTGTTAGAAACCAGTAGTTGTAATGATTGTTTCAAAGTAACACTATTCTTTTGAAAATTCCAAATGAGAAAGATTTATTCCAAAAGAGAAATATTTATGCATTAGTTATTATTTTTAGTGTCAAACCTTTATTCTGAGGAGGACAGCAAAATCTTCCTTAGATCTAAAAGTAACATTGAGTGTACTTTTGTGCAGTGAACTAAAGATGCAAAGGAACAATGAATGTGCCTTGGAACATCTGTCATGCTGCAGAAAATAGAAACTTAAACATTTTTGGATTTTTTGGCCTTCCTTTTATGTTACATTTTTCTCAGCAAGATAGTTGTGTTTTATGTGAGTGAGTGAGTCTACTCCTTCAGCCTTCTGGAAACAGCATACTGTATTTACTGGCTACTTTTGACACTATTCCTTAATGATGTTGCAAATGTTCATGACTGCTAATTTATTTATGACTGTGTCATTGTGTTTCCAGCTAGGATTTTTCTTTGGAAAGGCCTGGGGAGAGGCGAATACCGTGGGACAACAACCCTTTATGATTTCAATGTTGGTTTAATCAAATATTATTTCGTATTTTACCCACACATGCTGATTTAGAATAATCCATTGGTTTACCAAAAATGAGCATGTCACTGGAACATATAAGTTTAGTTTTCTGTATTAAATTCTGTTCTGGGGACTGAGTCCCCAGAGGTCAATTAAGTGTCCATGAAAATCTTCACGGAATATTGAATTTTGTATTGAAATCTGTGTGGTTAAGCACTTCGCTTTGATACATATTCCTCTTTGATGTTTTGGGGGCAGGGGTGGTTTGTGTGGGTTTTTTGCAATTGCAAAATTCCCATTCAGAAACACTAAATTAATAAAAGACTGCAAGATCTAAATAGCATTTAGAATACTGCAAGTTCAAACCCTTATGCTGAGATTTGGATGCACAAAATACATTTTAGGTATTGGACATGTTATACCCATGTCTTCTTTTTATTGAATTTTTTTGAAGGATATAACTTCCTGATAAGTAGAGGCCAAGTATGTAGATTTTTTTATTATTATTGCATCTGTTTCTCAAAGATTATTTTCTGATCTGAAGGTCAGTTCCACCCTCTGCATCAGCTCTGCAGTTTTGCCTTGTCTTCCAATCTCCCTCTGTGTCTAGCTGGCTTCTGCCACCCTTTGTTGTACAAAAAATTCTTTCTCTGCAATTGTCCATCAGGTTTTAATGAAATAGCTTTGATAATAGGCTGTTCAGGTTTCCTATCAGGCCTCATTATCATGTGTTATCACTGGCTTTCTTTTTGTGTTGTGCTTCCTTGAGCCTGCCTTTCTTTTCCCCTCCTTCCTTTTCTCAGTCCTGGTGCAGCAGGGAGGCCTCAGCCAGCTCTGAGGGCTTGTCAGTAGGGAGTGAGTCAGAGGGCTCGGGTCTGTGCTCCCAGTCCCCTGCAAGGCTGACTGCAGAGCCTCTCTGGCAGTCCCAGCCCCAGAGCTGGGAATCGACAGGAATGGACAAAGCAATTCTTGCCTATCAGATCTAAGGAATAAGCTATTTTGCTGACTTTTGGCTCTTACAGACTATGAAGAAACAAATTCTGTGATTGTTAGGCATGTCTAATCAGAGTCAATCAGAGAGGCATGGAAATGTTGGTGAGAAGTGGTGGTAGTACAGTTGCTTGGAAATATTGATGTTTGACATAAGGACTTCGGGGAGGACGCAGGTACTGGGAACCTTGGATCTGGAATTCCTCTATTTTGTAGTGTCAAGTTAATTATTTTGTACCACTAGGGTAGCATGGGAAACTACATGGAAGACTTGCAGTTAATTTTTTTTACTCAGGAGAGTATATGGACTGTTTTGGGTTTTCTTTTCTTTCTTTCCAAGAAACTTTATGTGAGTCAATGTCTCCATGGTCTGCTTTTCCAGTAAGAGAACTTTTCCTTAGCATTGGAGCGTCTTTCAGTTATACAGCTTTATAGTTTAGTCTGCTATACAACCTGAAATAAAATGCATATACTGTAAGAAGAAAATAGGCACTCTGGAAAAATACTCAAATCTTCTAAAGCAAACTGGTGGAACAATGCTGATATTCTCCCCCGATGCTTCTCCCTCTTTTTAAGATCTTTTAAAATCAGAATAAATAGGAATTTTTTTTAGAATCTTGACACATTCTCATGCAAATATGTTTTTGAGATGTACTGATTTAATCTGTTTTGACAGTGGGAGAAATTCTGAGGTGTGATTGTCTCCATCTTCAATGAGGGAGAGAAAGAAGTTGGAGAACTACACTTTTCCAATACTGTTATTCTGGTGTACAATCCAGTTGTGAAAAGATTTTAAATGTCTTATGACATGCAAATAATTGTGAAGATGCCCAAGATGGTAATGAAAAAGAATTTTTGTCTTTGATATTTTTTTAGTCCCTATTTTCAAGGGTTCCTTCTTGATTTTGGTAAAAGAAAGAGGTGGGTAAAGAAGGCTGGCGCGGCCAGGGAAATTTCTGGCAGAGTTGGAGGTGTGATAATGAAAATCTTGAAAGGTATCAGGTGGTTTGACAAGTGCTACATAAAAACAGATGTGGCTTCAATTCTCGATGTTATCTTTTTGTTTTATATAGTTAGGGCTGGGTGTGCTTTTAAGTACAAGAGACAGTAAGATGGTGGCAGTAGTGATGAGGCAGGTGCTACTGTGAGCATTGCCCAGCTGCTGGGTGAATCCTCACCTGCCCTTCAAAAGATTTGGTGGCTACTTTGGTCACAGTCTTGTGCAGTCTAGAAAATTACATCATAGTAACCTTGATGCACATGCAACCCATATGCATTAAAAGAGCCATTTTGAGGGTCAGCTGTGCTATCCTTTGTTTCCCACCAAAGAAATGCTCACCACAGATAGCAAAAATGTCCAAACTTCTGTTGCCATTGCTCCCCTTGTACAATACAAGGATGTCCTTGTCCTTCCGGTGCCGCTGCCCTCAGCTGCGGGCGCTGGCTCTTGGCTTCAGCTGGAGGGTGGCTCAGTGCGCCGCGGGGGAGCCGGAGGAAGCACAGCCGCGCAGGGAGCCGCTGCGTCCCTTAGGCTCCTTCCTAACGCCCCGGTCGTGCGTGATAGGAACTCGAGTGTCACGCACTTTCGTAAATTAATCTGCAATGCTTTATCTTTTTCTTTCCTCTTTTATTCCATGTTTGTGCTTTTCCTAATTTTGGCATTCTTCATATGTATTTCCTTTCCTTAAAGGCGGAGGAAGCTAAGTTAACACTGCATATTTGTCACCGATGTCGGCCTTTCTCCCCCGCCTCCACCGTGTGTGCGCTCTGCCTCCTTTTGCCAACCATGATATAAATTATCAAAATGTAGCTCTAGAGGATACATCAGATGCAGAGTGGAGAGTCAAATGTGATATGAGAATTGATGAAAGACCCATTTATGTGCTCAACAGCAGCTTTTTCCTGTGGGTTATTTTCAGCACCAGCTCAGGAAATGTGCTTGTGGAGCTCTGTGGCACAGTGATATTCCAACTGCATTCTAGTGTACTAGTATGTGTAAAACAGTTAGATTTTTGGGTTGCACGAAATAAATGTGTTAAGAAAGTGATCAAAATATAAACTTAGTTTTTTTATTTAAATGCCAACAGTGATATTAATATGCCACGTTTACCCAACATTTCTATTTGACCTAGTTAAAGATGTTTTAATGACTAGATTTACAAAAGTGTGCAGCTATGTTGTTTCAATCCACTAGACAAAATTTAGGTAAAGAAATGCTGGTTTTATTTTAGATGCTAGAATCCAGTGAGTTTCATTTAGAAACATAAGGTTTATACAAGTATGAAACATAAGGTTTATACAAGTTTTAATTTTTCTTTAAAATATCTTTGTGCTTATGAAAAACTGTTCTATTCAAGCAGAAGACTAAAGAAATCTTTAAGGTGCATAGAAATGGTAAATAAAAGTAGTTTTTACCAAACCTACCATTTTGAAAGCTACAACCTGAGCCTTATGGCTCAGTGATTTTGACTGCTCTGAGTTCACTTGGTTTGTTGTTGTTTTTTTCCCAGTGGTGTTTGTGGAGGTGGGCTGTTCTGTACAGATTTTTAGATGAGCTGAAAAGTTTCTAAAGAGTGTCTAAATCCCATTCTTCTTCTAATTTGTGCAAAAGATTAAAGGAGGAAATAGCACAAGTCTTATCTTGCAAGCAGTTCAGTTATTCTTTACTCTTAGTCTGTTGCTCTTGACCAAACTATTTCATCCTCTCTTTTCTGACATACTGTCCAGGAAGCTGCATCAGCTCCCATGCATGAAGAGAGTTGTGTGTTTAGGAACTAAGCCACTCCATTTTTATTTCAGATCTAGGTCACTACCTTTTGAGTAATCTGTTACTCAGCTTTCTTTTGTCATCTTCTCGATATCTGGCATGTAAAAAACCCTGAGTGCAATAGGATATGCGTTATTTTTAAAGTGAGTGAGCAACTATTTGAAGAGAGATATTGGAGCCCTGATTCAGGAATAGTCATGCAAAAATCATAAAACTAATGCTGGGTCAATACAGAAGACACTGGGTAGGGCCTTGCAGTAACTCTGATTATAGTGAGCAGTAGCTGTGCCTTGAAATGTCATGTTAGCTCTGGCAGGGTAAGGTCAATTTTATTTGAAATGGGTATTAATAGTTTGTTCTCACTTGGTCTGAGTTTTCCCTTTCCTATTTGATACATTTCTTTTGACATTTTTTGTCACAATTATATTGTAGCCTTCCAGAAGTCTGCTTAGTGTGTGCTAGAGTTCTGTTGTGGTTTTTTCTTTTTTTATGTGACTGGAAAACAAAGTGTTGTTTTTCTTCTGATTCTGCTGTTCTTTCTCAATCTACTTCATCCCACTAGGGTCTGTTTTGTGAACTGAGAGAAGTTAGAATAAGAGGTCCTGATTGTGAATGGGTGCCGTATTTTTCTGGTCCTTTTTTCTACTGTTTTTGCCAGGAGCTTCTTCCAAAGGTCTTGCCAATGAGCACTGCATTTCTCCCTTATGAAATAAGAATTAATGATAGGGGAAGGCAAAAAGCTCTAAATTCTGCTGTAAATCTCGGTAAGGAGATAATTTGAGAGCTGTTCGCACCTTTTTTAAACTGTGCTTTCTAAAATCATGCTGCAAAGTATGCTCATGACTGAAAATTCTCTTTACCTACCCTGGGAGACAGGTAATGCCTCACAGCTTTTGGTGGTGACAGAAGGCACCAGTGCAGGGGCCCCTTTCCCTTTACATGCTTCCAGCCAAGGCTTTAAATCCCTAGGTTTTGCCACAGTATTTCACTTTCCAGTACCAGTGCTCAAGACTTGTCCCACTGTATCCTCCTGGATCATATTCTACTACATTGGCATCATGTCCTTTTGGCACTTTCGCTGGGATGGGTAAGATAAGTAAGACTCCTGGCCTGGGCTGCATTTCAGTCTCATTTTTTGCTTCATGGTCCAGTATGCCCAAAGGAGAATGGAAAAGCAAGGGGGCATGAAGATGACTATGAGGGAGGGGATTTTTTAGCTCTAATGGTAGACAGTCACTGTTGTTCAGAGAATCTGAAGTTCAGGTGACAGTTCTGAATTTATGATGGGTTAGGCTCCAGGTGCATCTAAAGTCATGGAATTCATCTTTATGCTTTCTAAACTGGCTTGTGAACAGACGTTCTGGTGTTGACTTCTTCAGGCTGGTTGTGAAGGGAAGGTATTGCAGCAAAATATAACTCATCCAAAAAGTGCAGTAATTGATGCCTTTACTAATCTTGCTGATCACTAAGCTCATTATATATTTTCTTAAACATTACATAGAAACCACTTGTGATCTTGGTTAGTATTCATGATTATTTGTCAGTCTGAGTGTCTGTCCTGGTTGTCACGATGTCAGCTGTGCCATGCTGTTCAGGAGCTGAGCTGTTCTACTGTGGGCACCAGTTTTCTTTCAGACTTTTAAATTGAGACCTCTCTCTTTCTTATCCTTTTCTTTTTTAATGTGGTTTTGCTGTGGTGAGTGTAGAAACATCTGAAACATGCATGTGTGTTTATGTTGAACCTTCCAAGGAACTGAGGAATTGTCAACAAACGGTCTCACTGAAGATGACTTTGGTGAGCCTGTGGTGAGCCATCCTTGGGTGCCACTGGCCTCAGGAGCTCACGTTTGCAAATCACAGCTAAATAAGGAGATAATTTGAGGTCTGTTTGCACTTTTTTTAAAACTGTGCTTTTTAAGATTGTGCCATGGAAATATGGTCGTGACTGTATTGATCATAGAGTGCCTGAAGTAGGATGACTGGCAGAATGGATTACTGGATTACTTAATAATTTTTGTACCTTTTTAAAAACGTGAAGCACATATAACAAATGTGCTGCCTTTTTTTTTTTTT
>VXBB01014818.1:337550-493655 GCA_013399915.1 Illadopsis cleaveri
TTTTTTTTTTTTCTTAGAATGTGAGTCAGGTGTATTTTTCTTGCATCTCCTTGAGGAAAATAGTATGTGTTGTCTTCACCTGAGGATAACAAATGCTAAACTGAATGCTGCTGGCTGCAAACGCTGGGATAACTTGATTCAAGCAAGTCAGGTGCAGAAGTTTGCAACATGCTCAGCCAGGTATAGAAGGAGCTGCCAGCAGCATGATCTAACAGGCTGAATGTGGTGGCAGCTCTCGCCGTGTTTGTGACATCCTCCTTGCCCAGAAGTCCCAGGTGTAACCAGTGTGTGCCAGAGGTGAGGACTGCGACAAAGAGGATAGTTCTTGGTGTTTCTCCTGGCAAGAGCAAACTCCTGGCATTCCCACATGGCCTCTCTCAGCAGCCAGCCCATAGCCCAGGAGGCAGCTGACAGCTTTCCAAGTGCAAGTGGCTCTGAATAAAAATCCATTTCAAATAGATTGTATTGAGCTTTTCTTTTGATAGTGTATTTCTGTCATCAAGGATCCTGGCTTTCTGTAAAAAAAGTAAACACTAATGATTGCATACAGTATATATGTTATTGTTTAAAATATTTCTGTTTAAATTCTTGAAGTCTTTAAATTTAAATTTGAAAAAGGGAACCTGGAGTGCACAAAATATTATCAATTGTAGTTGCTCAGCTGGATGCTAGTTGTTTCTGTTTTCTAGCTGTGATTCACGAGGAGTGTTTATATTCATAATTGAATCCTTAAAATTCCCTAATCAGCCTGGAGAGAATATAGCACAACAGTTCTAAGCAATGCAAATAGTCATGGATTCATTGGTTTAGTTTGTTTGCCCCTTGTTTTGTGGTGCTTTTGATTTTAAAGACCATTGTAGAGGTCTATTTTATTCCTTGCCATGCCACTGTGGAAGGATCACTTGCAGAAGAAACTAAGGAATCTCACAGGCATGATCTGTTTTAGGTAGTCTTAAAAGATATAAAGAAAAAGAAGATCAAAATCAATTATCATGTTCCTTGGGATCACACCAATAAAAATTCATGTCTGGTTGCCTTTTTTCTTGTTATTAGTTGTAATAATAATAAGAACTTATTAATATTATTGACTTCTAACTGCAGAAGAACAAATGGCATAATATTAGTGCTATTGTGTAAAATCATATTTGAGAAGGCACCTTGCTATCTTGCTCTCTTGCTGTGAAAAGGCACCATTTTTGGCAGAGAAGTTGAAGCCCAAGCTTGGCTGCAATAAGGCAACCAGTCTCCAGTGCTGGCAGCCACATCAGCACTGTGAGAGACGCAGCAGCATCACCAGCCTTTCTCACACTGTCCACTACACCTAGAGAAGAGAGATGTGATCTCAGCTTCAGCTTTTGTCATCTGTGAGTCTGTCATTAAAACAAAGAGGTGACTGATGCTGTAGAAATAATTGGGTTGCATTTCATCTTCATTTGCTGCTTCACGGTCCAGTGTGCCTGAAGGAGAAATGAAAAGCAGGGGAACATGGAGACAACAATAAGGGATGGGATATTTTTAGCTCTAATGGTAAACAGCCACTGTTGTTCAGAGAATCTGAAGTTCAAATGAGAGGTGAATATTAAGCTGCAGTTAAGCTCCAGGTGCATCTAGAGTGATATGAAATTCATCTTTATGCTTTCTAGACCGGTTTGTGAACGGAAATCTGTTGGTGTTGACTTCTTCAGGCTGGTTGTGGAGGGAACGTATTGCAGCAAAATGTGACTCAACCAGAAAGTGCAGTAATTGATGCCTTTATTAATCTTGCTGATCACTAATCTCTGTGTATTTCCTTAAACCTTCCATAGGAGCTCACTCGTGAACTTGGTTGGCATCCTTTATTATCTTAGTGCTTTGCCAAGTATGCTTGCTTTCTAGAACTGATTTTCTTTTTCCAAAAACCTGCAGTAATTAAACAATAAAGACATTGGACTGTCTTTAAAAAGAAGCATTAAATAAAAGCAGAAGAAATTCACTAAACAAAACAAAAACCAAGCACTAATTTCACTTTTGCTTTGACTTCCCAGGAGCACCTTCTGTTGTTTGAGCACCCAAATCAGGGAATTACTTCCTAAATTGTTCTGGGATATTAATTGGAGTTCTATATTTACAGTCCTTTCTCAAAAGAGATTCTGAATTTAGACAGGACCAAACAGAAAAGATTCCATAGAAGATTTTGTTTCTTTTACCATTGCATTTTCACAGAAGTGTACAAGTAGGGTTCATGGAGGGAATCAGTTAGTGAGGTATGCGTACAGCTATTGGGAGTATGAGGGGCTGTGAAAAGAATAACAACGTTATCAGCTACTGCCTTCACTGAGAACCAGTGAGCTTTTAGGTCTCAAAAAACCAGCAGCTGAATATGCCTTAATTACTAAAATTGATTGCAGGGAATGGTGATGTTAAAACTGAAAATGGATAAGCACTAATAATAGTTGCTTGCTCTCTGGGGGGAAATAAGGTTCAAGCAGCTGTGAAAAGATTGTGAAATGCTGTAATGATACGAAAAGGATTTGGGATGAAATAATAGGGCATGTTTAGTTGCTCTCTAAAGTTCTGGTGTGTATTTTTTTAGTTGAGTAGGATCTTCAGTTTGTGTAATGTTGCCCGCATGTTGAAAGCTTGCTTTAAAAATAAACAAACATAAACACCCACAAAAAACACGCAATAAAATACTGGAGGAAGAGACAGAAGGATAAGGCAGAGTATACCGGAGACTCCTTTTAAAACAACAAAAGGATGAGAAATGAACAGTTTAGCAGAGTGTTGTGTGCAAGGCTCTATTCAGTCAGCGTTCCTACGTATTTTTATTACTTGCTGAAAGTAGGAAAAATATCTAAAAATAATGAAGATCACAAGGAAATGTGTGTAAAGCAGTAGCATGGATGAATCTATTTTAGCAAATACTTTAGAGCTGTGGAAACTTGCTTTTTAGTAGTGATGGTGATGCTAACACTTGAAGTCATTCCAATATACTATAAAATGCTTAATGTTGGAGCATTCCATGGCAGAGAATCTCTCTGAATGATTTCAGTCAACCTTAAAATACTATTTGCATTCTACAGGAGTTGGAAACTGAAATGTTAATTGTGACTTCAGGCTATAGTGCCCTGTGCAGGGTCCAAATCGACAGTGTCTGAAAGTAAAGCCACAAGTGTATTTGAAGCTTCTATAACAAACTACTCTGAACTAGTCTTGGTCATCTCTTGAAGACATTGGTGGTTTTTATGCTGATTCCCAGTGGTAATAGTCTGATGGCAATTTTTAAGTTTTGACAGTTTGTCTTGCTGTATGTCTTGCTAGGACCACCATGTTTTATTTCATTAGTATTTTACTATTGCAATAGGAAAATACAGCACAACATATCATCCCATAAGCCGCTCATTCCAAGGCAAACTAACGATTCCTTCATTTCGTGTCAAATAAAAAAGCCCCACATCTATATTTAGATAATTGCTCACGAGATATGGCAAGATGTTCTTACTCAGTGCACAGCACAGTGAGTTGGCAGGGCTGGTGTTTCACATGACTGATAATGCAGAAGTTTCTGTTGGTAGGACAAAGAATCGTGATGAAGAGGGAACAAGATAGAGACAGTTCACAGTATCCCCAAAATACCTATCAGAAGAGCCACTTAAAATAAGCCTTACTGCATGCTTGTGGTATTTTGGAAAAGGGGGATTATGTGTTAGAAACTACTCTGTTTATTTAAAGATTTACTACTCTTTCCAAAGGCAGTTAAAGTGCAAGGAATTTCACTTTATCCAGAGATAACTTTAAGAGAACCATACATACACTTATGTTATAGATGACTTCAGAGGTAAAAGTACAGAAAAGAGTAATGAGTAAATAAAATCTGCTTTCTGTTTCACCAGAAAAGGCGTAGCATTTACCTTGCAAGGTTAAGGTGTTATGTGTGAGCAGAGTTGCGTGTTCTTCAGCAAGTGGCTGATAAACGCAAATGAACACAGGAATTTTGTCTGTCCCTATTTTCTATGAAGAAGAGGACACAACTGCAGATACCGCCAGGAAAGTATCTACCCCTGGCTCCAGTATTGTATCCTGTCCCTGAGCTGATGGCTTGTTTGCTTCTGGAAAATGGTTGACTCTTAATCATTAATCATCTAATCATCTAATGTGTTTTTTCTTTAAAAAGCAAAGAAGGGGAAAAGTATTAAAAATACCACTTAAAAAACCCTCAACGAGGTGTATCATGTGGAAGAACCAGAGGGCTGTGAACTGAGCAAATACAGGATAAAGGTGGAGTAGATACTGTATGTAGGATTTTATACATGGTTCTCTCAGCTGTCATAGCTTCCTTTACATGAATAGTAGGTGCATAAGCACCCCAAAGGCCAGAAAAGGAGCTTCCTGCTTAAACATTGTGATTTATAGGAAGTAAAAAACTTATACAGTGAGTGGCTGTCATTTGTGGACACTTACTACACATCCTAAATTATCAGTAGTTAATTATTAAAATTTTTAAGTATTTGGTGGGTTTTGTTTTGGGTTTTTTTTTTTTTTACTGAAACTTTCTATTAGATAAGCTGATTAATCTTACATTTAGAAAGTGCTTCACACAACACAAGCCAGCTAGTTTGTTCTTCATCCTTCAGTGGTGACGGGATTGTGTTTGTGCAAATAAAATACAGCTTCACCTGGAAGTATTCTTGTTTCTGACTTCCAAAAGGGTGGATTTTCTAAACCTTCTAAGTTTTGGCACAGCTGCCCTGCAAAGTTTAAATAAAAAATGACAACAAAGTCTGGGAGGGGTCATCCAGTAGAATATGCTGAGGCAAAAGAACAGTGATGTCACAGGTGTGAAAACAATGTTTTCTTGATGAGAAGGAATCTCAGTTAAAGGAAATTAAAACAGCAATTAAAACAAATATTAAGGCTAGGAAAAAGGACAATAAAATGCCTAGTAACAAAAAAGGGCATTAATGAATAATGGACTAAAAAGTGTATTCCAGTGTGGTCAGAGATAAAGCAGTTAACATATTTTGCAGTGGGGGAAAAATACCCTTGATCAGAGATAGATTCAGTGACAGATGTGGATGGTAAAGCTGAGTAATTTAGTAAAGGAAGGAACAGCAGTAATTTCTGTTTCAGGTTTTGACTTAAGCTGGGGCATATATCTACCTCATGTCATGCTACTGATGTAATAAAGATGTTTGTCATAATAAAAGAATATGAGATGGCATCTGCTAAAATAAATATCCTCAGCTGACTGTGACATATAAACTAGACAAGGAGTTTTCTGAATTGCTAAAGTTAATGAATAACTGCAGAAATCTTCATTTCCTGCTAGCATGATTCCAGGGAAAGCTCCAGTAAAAAGTTGGTTTTTTGCTGTCCTGAAACTCCTGGAGACTCTATGGGAACAGTCCCTGGCATACAGCATGTGCTATTGTCATCAGCACTCATCTCTCTGGTGGCTGCTGTCTTCCTGCATGAAGCTGATAATTTCCAAACCCAAATAAAGGGGTGTCTCCCTGCACCCAGGGAGCTGCAGTCTTGGCTCAGGACTTTGTTGAACTCGGTGACGATCATACAGTCACCTTCCTTCCCTCCCCTACCCCCCGCCCCCCATTCAGTTCTGGGAGACAGTAACTTCTTGGGAGTTTCCCAAGGCCTTCCTGTGTTGTCATAATAGAACCAAGTTATTTTAATCTTCTCTGTGTCTTCATGGCTGACCAAGGTCTGTCCACAGGCCAGCTAATCGTTATCTCCAAATATATTTCTATTTGTGATCAGCATTTTTGTATTGGTTTGTTTGTTTTTAACTCTATCTTGAGCATTGAGTAATAAACACTTTGCTGGTGCAGAATCTCCTTCCTTGGCTTGCTGAGAACTCTTGCTGAGGGTGCCCTCAGTCCCACTATGTCACTGACAAACCTGTTTAACAGTGCCAGTCCCAATGTTGAACCCAAGCCCTGAGGAATAGTTTTGCTTTTCAGATTGCTGGCAGACATTTTCCGTGGGAGTCATGGTGACAGGTTTTCTTTCTGGTAGCTATCACAGATAGAGATGGCAAGTCTGAATAGTTACCTTCCATCCCTGCTTTCCTCTGATTCAAAGCAAGGAAAAAACAGTTGTAACTATGCCTTGCCTTGGAAGGCAGAGGGACGGGTATATGGAGAAGTGTGTAGCCCTGGCTGTTGTTGCAAAATTAGGTGTTGGTCAGCCCAGTGAGATCTCTGCTGGCTGCAGCAGCTTGTGAACGAGGATTCTTGGATTTGCTTTTTTGTTTTGTAGGAAAAGTAATCAGTTTTGGCTCACGTCAAAATAAATCTGTGGCATTCCAGCATCTTTTTGCAGACCTTGAACACAGATTATGTGATTTTTAGATAGCTTTAGTGTAGTTGAAAATTATTAGATATTTTTAAGGATTAAAAGTAGGAGCCCAAGGATTTGCTGTGTTTCCTTTCAAATACTTAAGGCTGTTTTCTCTAGCCTGTTTTCCTATTTATCTTTCCCTATCACCTTTTTTATTTTCTTCTAGAATTGCGTTTCTTAAATCTCTTCTGAAGTTGTCAAGGCTAGTTAGGGGAAGGAGATTGTGTGCCTGTATTGCAAATACAGCTGAAGCTAATAAAAAGAGACCTCTATAATGATTGTATAGCAGCAGAACAAAGTTATGCTTTATAGGTTTGACAGCTATCCAGAAGGTGTCTGTTTCTGGGGGATGGGTGTTCTTAATTGCAAAAGATTCTGCTTTCATGCTTTTGAGAAGAATTGTTGGACAGAATGGTTGTGATATTGCTGTCACTGATGCAGTTGTTTATGCATTGAGAAACAGGCCTATATGTATACATGCATCTAGAATTTCACACAGAAAGCTCCAGTGTGAGTATGGTATCTGGAACAAGACCTGCTGCTGTGAGATAGAGGATAGCAAAAGGGCTATAATCTTTCTTTATCCTGGCACACACTACAAATGTTGCTCTATACATGTGCAAAGCAATAAGGGAATAGGTTTATCTGATATTGTTATTAGGCAAACTCTGATGGACATGAATAATATAAATACTCCAAAGGTACTGTGGCTTTTGCTTGCTGTCAATGAGCATTGTATCAATACTAGCATAAATAAAATGTTGCAGAGTTCTGAGTGTAAAAAAAGCCTCCAAATGGTGTAATCTTCAGACTGCCCACTACTGTTTTCAGGGTCTCTGATACCAAGTAGATAATTTATTGTGGGATGAAACAGAAAGCTCTTTACATAAGTGAAGTATGATGTATATGTTTTAATATTAGGTCCTTAGAAGAACACCATGATCATCCCAATGTGGTAATGGGAGATCTTCAGTCAGATGAAGAAGATATCATGAACAGTTCTGATGAAGATGATGACACAAATTCTGATTCCAGCAAAGGGGAGACTGATCCTCAAGAAGATAAACAGGTATCTTTTTATCTTTATCTTCTGAAACTATTCCTCACTCTCGCAGTATTTCATAAGTTGTAACCTGTTGGGATATTTTCAAATGTAAACTACATGTCATCTGTTGAGGTTGAGGTATGACCTTCAGTTACCTTCTGTGAATGCCAGCTTGGAGTGATTTTCCTTATTTTAATCTTATTTCTTCTTCAAATGAAGAGCAGGAAGACAGTGTTAACTACTCTGAATGAAATGAAGTTATGAAGGTCCTGTCCCTCCCTTTGGGGGTACCCATGTTCTTACTTCTCAGTCCTGGACACCCTGAAACCAGCCTGCCTGTAGACCAGTGCCCCTCCTCAGCACCAGTCCTGGCAGCTGTTTCCTTTGATAGTAGTTATATCTGCTTCCTTTCTTTAAAAATAATTAATAACCAAAACAAAACAAAAACAAAGGCCCAACAAGATAAGCAGAAAAACCAAATGAAACTTTTTAGTGCTGGAAGAGAAGACTTGGCATGTCGGGTCTGAATGTTGAGGACTAAATGAGAGGACTAAATTGGGAAAGGGAAAGAGTCAAGGGAAAAGCTTGTTCCTCTGCAACTAAACAAGACTTTACCTGTATAGAAGCTAACTTACCTTACGTGCCTCTACAAATGCCCTCAACCTTCCACAACAGAGTTTTACAGGAAAGTGTCCCTATTCAGAGGGTTCTCAGGCAGGTTTTATGGAGTAATTCAGCACTTGCTGTGAGGCATCTGCTGTCACTGGCTTCAGCTGCCTGTGGCACGTGCAGTCAGCAGCTGGGAATTAACAACCAACTTCCTCACAGCGAGAGCAGCTGCAGAGGAGAATGAAGCAGTCTCTGCATCGGCCATCAGCTGGGCTTGTTTTATTTTTCCTTACCACAAGCATCTGGCTGTTTTGATGCTTTATATCTGTTAGGGAACTTACAGGGCTTCTTTCCAGTGTTGTGCCGGAGAGCCTTATTTGTATCCCTTTGGTTCTCCCATTAGAGACTCTCAGAGCCAGAGTATCTTTGTCTGAGCAAATGCAAAGTGGCCCTTTCGGCGCCAGCTGGTATGTGAAAAGTCTTTCAAATGGGGTTGAAAACAGGCTGTGATACTTCATTTTGTAATTGTTTAGCTGTAGCATCTTGTTCTCAAAATACTAATTTTCATCTCATTTGCAACTGACACATCTACAGTGATGGCAGATACCTTGCTTTGCATAATTGACTTACTTGTGAATTCAGTCTTGCAGGGAGGGTGTCAGCTGTGCTTTCTAAATAGCCACAGAGGCCTGAGAATAGGTGTTAGAATCTCGCCTTAGTGTGACTGACCCACACTGGATAGATCTCGGTGTTCTTTGGAAATAAGTTTCATTTCATAATTAAAATCTCAGATTTGTGTGCAGATGTCTATCTATACTGGATATAAAATAATGTATTTTGCACATATGTGGTGCTATACAAAGTTATTTAGAAATTAATTTTAATTCAGTAATTAGATGCAGTGTCATTTAAATTTCAATGAAAAAATTTAATTTAGATTCCTTTATTTTGAATACAACAATTGCGTTAAAACCGACCTATGAGTACTATCTGTTGCATGGTTTATTTTCCAGCACTTGAGACTAATTTATAGGTTTCGAGAAGAACTAAATCTTCAGAGAAATCTTGCAGCATTAGTGCTTATGAACCAAAACTTTGTGGGTAAAATGCCACTGATACCTGGTTTTCTAGATAAAGTGTTCAGTGCCCATATTATGCTACCATACTCAATACAGCTGAGTTCCATCTCACTTGAATTGTATATCCTGTGATGTTTTAGGGCTCCTCATCCTCTGTTTCTTTGCAGCCCATTAAAATGAAAACCTGAATGTGCAATAGATGTGGTGACAGCTGGCAGCACAGAAGCATATGGCAAACCATAAGACCTGTTTTTGAGAAAGGTGTTCCATCTGAGGGAAATCATACATGGAAGTTACACTGTGCAGCAAACACTTTTGCATCCCAATGCCTGCCCTGTTTGCTTTGTTATACCTATTTCCTCTATCTGATGTTGGACAGTGCCATTGGTTTTTTGGAAGCCAAATGGGCATGTGAAACCCAAAATCATCTCCACAGTGTTTCAGGCAGATGACAAGGCTCACATATCTGCATCTTTGGAGTACAGTTGCTATGTATTCCAGCAGCTCTGTTAGACCATCAGAAACTGGCTTTTCTCTTCAGTGTGTTTTTTTTCTTTTTTCTTTTTTTTTTCCCTGTCATGTTATTTTTCAGTAAAGAAAATGTATATGTCTTTTTAGATGTTCCTGAAACACATTTGAGTTCATTGCAAATATTACTGTTGCTGTATTAATCAGAAAAAAGGAACCAAGTAAGATAGAAATACTAGCTGTACTTTAGTGCTTTTGCTAAAACAGTAATTGTTGTTTCCTAGGACTTCATTCATTATGGGCTTCAGTGCTTCCTGTAAAAATTAAAAGAAAAGGCTAGCAGTGTTGTATAAACTGCTCCTAGCTAATATTGTTTCCAGATACAAGCTAAATTGATTTTCTCACAGATCCTGAAGAACCAGAAGGTGTCAAATCCAAGAGATTTCAAAGCAGTATGAAGTGTTTTTCTTAGAAGTAACTATCAAACAATTACATTGAATTTAAGGAACTAATAGCTGGAAATTATCTTTATGACAGTTTTAGTAGGTGCATAGCGTGACATGTAATTTTATTTGCAGGGTAAGGCACCTGGAAAGAAAACAAAGGTATACCATATTGCCAAGGAGATCATGAGCTCAGAGAAAGTGTAAGTGTCAATGCTGCACTTAATAACTACTCAATTGATTTTAATTGGACAATTAAAATGTAACTATTTGCTTTTTCTTGCTTTTCTGATAGGTTTGTGGATGTACTAAAGCTCTTACACATTGTAAGTACTCAAAAAAAAAGCATTTTCCTCTTCTATTTGTTTAATCTACTAAAGTTTTATGTTTAGGCTTTATGGTAGTGACTGTGCTGTTTTTTTGCTGCATCTATATATTCAAAATATAAAAATTAATCTAATTAAGCTGAACTTTAAAGTTTCATATTTTACATAAGGGATGAATATTTTTGGTGGTTCCTTCTGGATCTCCTTAATAATTTATGTAGTTTCCAGTTCTGTGTGAGTATTGAATACTGAAAATTGAATATATATCAATTTATGTTAATCAGAATCATATTTATAAGCCAGCTTGTACTGGCTTATAAGTACGTACATAGCAACAAAAAGGTTTTGGTTAGAATAACTCCTTAAATGGTGGGGGGAGGCAGGAACAATTTATTTTAGAAATGGTACATTAAAATGCATATTCTTGAAGTAATCCAATTAATAGCTAATAGCTCTAATGGTGCATCCATCACCATGGCAGTGTATTTTTCTGAGGCTGCAGTTCCTCGACAGATGTTTGCTTTCTGAAAATACCTGTGATTGTAGTACCCGCAATGTGTTGTACACAGCAAGGATTAAGTATTTCATCCGTGTTTGTGCAGATCAGTCATCTGTAAAACATGCTCTGTTGAAGGTGATAGTAGGAAATTAATGAAGAATTTTTCTTTCTCTACCTCTGTTTTATGTGTTTTCTGTCAAGTTTGAAATGATATGTGTTTGTACCATTTTGTTACTGTATTAAGTGTAAACATAGTGGGTTTTTTTCCTTGGGCAATAGAAGTGGTTATATTGCAAACAGATGCATTGGTCTGTCTCTGTCTCTTGAGAAGTGTGTTCTGTGAAACTGGGAACAAAGGCTCTTATAGATGGTTGTATACAGTTCTGTAATAGAGATTTTTTTAAGGGAACAAAAAACTCACCACATCTTTTGCTGATTCCTCTTTTGCTTTTCTCCTAGTAACTGATTTTCTGATTCTCTTCAAGCTTGGTTTTTAAGAGCTGGCTCAGCCAATATATAATTTATATTCAACATGGTTTCTAATACAGAACTCAATCTTAAATACTGGTAAAAGAAAGAGAGTTGTCCTGAGCCAGTTTTAAGCTACGTAATTTTAAATTACCATATTTTTCAGACATTTAACTTATTTTTAAAGGTATCTTTGCTTTTCAGTGTACCATTTTTTTAGGTAATATATGCAGTGCTGAAAGAAAGGCTATTGGTAAGGAGGATGCAGGCAAGCAGAAGAACAGTGTGAAAAAAGGAAGAGTAGAGAGCTTAGGAAGTTTCTAGGATAAACTTAAAGCTGTCCCCACAGTGTCGATGTGCAGTGGTGTAGGATGTGTTTTGCTTTTCCTTTAATGGATAACTTGCAACTCTATTCATGACAGTCTGCTATTTTCTAGCTGCCAAATAAAAACTCTTAGAAATGCTTTTGTTGGCTAGGAGTAACAATCAACATGTATTCAGCCTGGTCTAACAGGGAGGATGCTAGGCTAGGAGTTTAGGAAATACTTTGTCCTTAACTTGTCAGTTGGCCTGCAGCAGGAACCTTGGTGACTGTCCTTGTCAGAGAGGGCACTGGTTTTGAGGCACTGTGTTTGTGTACATTCTTCATTAAATAAAAACTGCCACAGTTGAGAAAGGTTGCAGACACCCATTTTATTATTTCCAGAATGATATGCCTGAGGATTTGTGTGTTTTTCACACACATTATTAAATCAGTTGGTTTAATCATATAATTTCTTGTGGATAATATTTTAATGTTGATAAAACTATCCTTTTGATTTCATGTACACCAACCACTTTGGCTTACTAACTACCAGTCAAGCAACCTCTGACAAATTTCTGAATTAGAACTTAGATTCTCCCCAAACTGGGCTCTTTTACGCATAGTAAAGATTTGGCTTATCAGAGGATGCTCCATTGGATCTTCTGAGCCATCTATTAGTGGTTTTCCACTTAAAATTTAGTGACCAATTCCATTAGCAATGATCTGAAATGAATAATACTCAGTATATTTTACCAATGTCAGCTAAATGCATCACATGGCACCAAGGAAGAGGACTGTTGATGTAAGAAAAAGCTTTTTAATTTGCTTCATCTTAGAGCCTTTGAAGTGGAATCTAAAGCAGTTGAGGAGGTAGGAATGTGACTGCAAACTGGTTACAAGTACCACTGTAATTTTTTAGCATTTTTTTCTTTTATGTTGACAAAGTCAAGTTAGGTGGAACAACTCTTCCAAGATACCAGAGTGCCAGCCTATGTGGACCTGTCACACACTATAAGTACATCTGGCTGCTTCTGTTTGAAGATATACTGCAAAATTATAAACACTTGGTGACACTTCTATAAATATTAAACAAGCTGATCATAACAGAGATAAGGGACTCATCTGGCTTTGCACACAGCACACAGAGTCTCAGACTCAGCAAATGGGGTTGCTGGAGGATGTAATCAAACATCAGATGTAATTTTGAATTCTCTGTATTTCTGTTACTGTGTCAGTACTCTTTTTGGGTGAGATTCCAGTAAATGCTTTTAGAAACTCCTGGAAACAAAGGAGCTTAAATCAAACTAGCTCTTCTGTATGCATGATTGTGAGATTGTTCATGCATTGCCTCCTGAGAACAAGGGTTGAGAATATGGGAGAAGTACTATTTTTTCCTAAGGACACTTGCAGACAAAGGAAAGAGTGAACTGGGTGTAAAACACAAGTGACATAAGAGAAACAAGCTTATCACTTCTCTCCGAGTTGCCCTGGGCCTAAAAAACACCCAGTCTTGCTGGAAAAAGGAGCAAGGCAGGATTGGTGTCCTTTGTACTTTTGCTGTGGGATTCTTTGGAGATGGTTTGCTTTGCATGACGTCAGCAGCATCCTGGCGCTGTGAGAGTAAGCTACCTGGCTTATTTGTTGTCTTTTTTTTTGTACATTTTTGTTCTGAATTTTGTTCTCTTGCCAAACTCTCTGCTCCTTTTGCTTTTCCACTCTTTTTGATTCTGTTTCCTCCCTCCTGCTGTGGTATAAGTAGCAAGGCTTCTGGTCCAGCAGAGATACTTGGTTTTTTGAGATTACTCCTTCCACTGCAAGGCTTAGCATGTAACTTTTTGTTATGTGAAAAGAAAAGCTTGGGCTTGTGGACTTTTGTCTGAGCCTTTAAATCTGTGCTTCTGACTTAGACTCCTGTTCTGTCCATATTTGGACTCTGAGACCAAGTATAAGTAGGAGCTTGTCAGCAGGCACCTCTTAGCATTTCTGCAGCCACAAGATCAACCTCTTATAGTAGAAGGCAGGTAAGAGGTCAAGCATCGTTTTCTATTGTGCGTCCTTCCAGAGACACAAGAGCGAAAAATTCTGGTTTAATGTTTCCGTTTTTCAGAAGAAAATGGCAAAATTCTGTATATAAAAACTATATGTAGTTTTATATATTTATAAACTGATGTCTATTGTAGCCAAATATTATGAAAAGTAATTCATTTGGAAAAAGAATGTAATGAAAAAAAATAGCTATGGCCTTTGGAGCAAAGTTCTGACCTCTGATCCTGGCTTACAACTGACTTACTGTTTGACTGTGAAAAATTCTCTCAACATCCAACTGCTTTTTCTCCATCCGCAAAATTTCAATATTTGATCAGTCTGAGGTGAATATGTCAATAAATTTTTGGTTTCTGAAGTACTTTAGAACTGCTGAGACATTTCACAATGGGTTGCAACTGTAGTCCTCTTACTAAGAAGACTAATAACATAGTTTTAGTTTAGAAGGAAGTATTGTTCTACTACCCAGTCTATTGCCTGAAATAGCACTCTGGGAATATGCCACCATCAAATCATTGATTATTGTAAAAAATCAACTACATTATTTCGTTAAAGACTTATATATTATTTATTACCTGAGAAAAAAGGTGTGGAACTGCTTGGCAGCTTTCCAAAAGTAATGGTATATATTTGAAAAATGTCATGATACACACTTAGTCATAGTCTGGATTAACTATAGGTGCTATAGTTTAATTTAGCAGTTTATGGCTAATAGTCTGACTCTAGCTAGGAGTACCTATTTATATTTTAAGTAATCTATTTGTGAAATCTTCTGTAGCTGTATTGCTAAGCAGTCATGTTTACAGTTTGTCACATCTAGCAGCCTGGCTGTTATGAAACTTCCTCCTCTTCCCTCCTTTCCCATAGGATGTCTGGGTGTGTGTGTGTATTCCTTGAAAAGCATCCAAGTGCAAACATACTTTTTTCCTTAAATTAAACTGATACTTGAGCTATCTGCAGGTATATTTAGCTGGGGGAATTGTTCCTCAATGGAAGGGATTATGACTTCTTTTCTTTTTTTTTTTGCTGATGGTATGCCTGGGAGAACAGATCTAAGGTGATATTGGTTGAAGCTTTAGGAATAGAACACACGACTGTGTTTAGATTATGTAGTACTTTCTCTTCCTGTTAAATTGGCAAGAAGTTTTAATTTCACCTGTTTGAAATTATCTTCATTCAACTGTTAGGTACCTGAAGGTGCACTTGACCCAGTCAGCAGCTGAGCGAGGTTTTAGTCTGCTCAGTACCTCTTTTGTTTTACAACTAAAATTGTCCTTTGCTCCTTAGACTGACACGGGCAGATCACTGCGGGCTGGGAATCCTCTAGTGGGAAGAACTGAGGGATGGTGAGTCAGGGCCTTTGCAGAGGGGAAGTGCATGGCCTGACTGCAGATGATTCAGAACAGGGTCAGAATTATTTCAGATATCACAGCCTTTTTGCTTATTTAAGGAAGTTGCATTGAAGGAGTGGTGTGAGGAAACAAAAGCAGTGATGATGGTAACCTCCTCAAATATTTTTTAAATACTCCGCAGTTGTAAGGGGAGCGTATACCAACAGGATAAATAGAATTCCCTATGCATTTTCAAGTTGAAAGTGTTTTATCAGTCAGTAATTCAGTAACAGTATGTACTCAGAAGCCTTTAATATGCCTAGACTAGATTTTCGTATGGACAAGTACCCAGTGGGAGGCTGTCTCAGCCTAACATAAACTAAAACTGTTTCTGGTTTGGAAAGAATGTTCTTTCCAGGGATGGCAATGCACGCTGTCCTCTTGAAGTAGCTGTGTGAAAACAATTACCTTTACCTAATTAGTAAAAAGTGATATCAGAAGATTATTATTGGACCAGAATATAATGTCAAACTAGAAACTTTAAACAAGCATTTCAAAAAATGTACAATAGCGTCCCCACTTCTGAAAGGAAAAAAAAAATCCTGGTAAGAAGCTGGGATGATTCAGGATAACTAGCATAATATTTTGAGTTTTGTCACGCGGCATATGAAACATGTCTAGAGTTGCAAATGTTTTTCAGTGAAATAAGCACATTAAATCCAAAGTGTGGCAAGTTGGTTTTTAAATTTGTTGTTGTTGTTGATTTAGGGTTTTTTTTGATGAGTAAGATTTCAGTATTTGAAAGACCCATTTTTAATTAGAAAATCTGTCTTTAAAATTCACTTGTAATGGATTGCTGCATTGGTTCAAACAGAATAATTTCTGGGACAACCTGGGTGATTGCCTTTGAACAGGCTGATGAAAGCAGTGCTCTTCAGCAGTTTTATATAGGACAGTGTGCTAAATATGTTTGTAATATAAATCACATCATGCAGGCATGTATAGATATCAGAGCAACGTATCTATTACTTGCAAGAACAATTCTGCTTTTATTTAGCAGTTTAGTTTAGAATTTAGGTTTAGAATAATCGAGGTCGTGGTACTTTAAATTATTTTTACTGCAATTTCTATGTCATTCACCTACTTGCATTAAAAGTTGTCATCTGAATATTTTCCACCCCTTAGGATGAAATTTCAGGGTTTAGTTTGTAAATTAGCATATTTTATATCTGGTAATTAAAACAGACCTGATCTATGTTTTGTCCTTTTGGATATGAAATTACTTTCTCAGAAGGCCAGTACCTTCAAATGTAAACACTGTTAATTCCAACCTTGTTACATTTGTTTTTCTTTTCCCACCCCCAATCCCCAGGCATGTGCTCTCTGCATTCAACTCTTGAGTTTATCTCAAGATGAACTTGGCATGACAGTTACTTCACACCCACTGCCAAGTTAAAAATAAATCTTAATTTGATTACAGTGACAAATGGATAGTCAGTAGTGAAGATAATAGAAAAAAATAAAAAAAGAACATTGAAATTTAGCTCTTGTTTTTTTGCAGGCTTTCGGAATTTGAAAGGTTCACATTACCTTTCTTCCTTGTATTTCCTCTCTGCAGCACTTCCTCAGTTTACTCAGTTGTGGAAGGGGATGTAGGGGGTGGTAAGGTAAAGTTTTAGTTGGCTGTTTTAATGATAAAGCCTTTCATAGCATAATCTGTAAACCATGATGAAGTTATTGGACTTTGGGTCCATCAAGCTAGTTGAAAAACCAAATCTGTATTTGGAAAGCGCCCTGCAGACTCTTTGAACACTGTGTCTAGAAGTTAAAAAATGCTCTTAACTATAGCTGACGTTCCTGTGTTATCTAGTGGTGCTTAAACCTGCTTCCCTGCTCTCCTTTTTATTGTTTGACCAGGGGAAAGTCTGGGTTGTTGATTATGGTACAGACAAAACTGCTTTGCTTTTCATCATGCAAGTCACCTTATGACATTCAAACAAAATTCTTGTCTCACCCCATGGCAAAATACATACAGTATATTGTGTGTGCATATAGTTGGGGGTGGGGGAAGAATATTTTCATAATATGATGATGCATTGTGCATGAAGCTCTCCAGAATGCCTCATTTGAGCTTTTGCCATTGTAATTCCATGTATCATTTCAGTGTTAAGCAATGCCCCAGGGTCAGAAAAATCCATAAGATGCAGCTGGTAGTTAGCCTGTGTGTCACTAGTCTGCACAGAGGATGTAAACCAGAACATTTCCATATGAATAATGCCATCTGTTTTTTAACTCCCTTGCATTTAGCTCTCAGCCTTCCCCGTTACAGCCAGTGCCCTGTATCTCCTTTCAGTTTCTTGTCAAAACTGCCCAGTCACAGCCTTTGTGACCCATAGGGTCACAAAGCAAGAAAGCATGTCTGGAGCTCACGTTGCCCAGAGCTGATGTAATGAGGAGGGAGAGCAGGGGAAAGTTGAGGCTTTAGTTTGAGAGACCCTAAATAGTGTCAGATGCTGGACTGATGGGATAGCTAGTAAGAGCTGTAGCAGTAGACATGGGGATTGGGAAAAGGGGGGATTAAAATTTGGTTTTTTCCTCAACCTGAGGACCCTACAGGTTTCCAAAGACAGGCATGGACCCCAAGCACATTTAAAGTATAACTTATTACTGTACTGAGAACATTTTGTTGGTCACTTTTTTCAAGGTACCTACAGATTGTGCATGTGATATTAGGTTTCATTAACCACAAATTCCAAAAGAGCTGTTTTGGATTAATTCTCTTTTTGCCCAAATTTAAGTGAGACACGGTAATATGTAACTCTACTAATTTATATTTTCTTTTTTGTCAGTTAAGACAGTGTTATTTTTCAAGTGAAATGCTGGATTGCTAAATTTTTTGAAAGATTTGTTTGCTTGTGAATAGGGAAAATACCCTGTATAATAGATACTGAGTTTCAATCTTGGCCATGCTGATTTGTGTGGGATCAAGATTTTAATTTTGAATAGTTTAATGAGGACCAATGAGCCTCATCTTTTGTCCTAGTTATAGCATAAAAATGCTATAAGATCCTTCAAGAGTAAGTAGGGTGCTCCTCTTCCCTTGTAAATGTTTCAAAGGTACCAATCAGAGTTGGCTTTGATCATTGCTAACATTTGAAATCTTGTCATTTCCATGTTGTTATGGATCTTTTTGTTAGATGTTAATTTTCCTGTATATAGAAGAGCTGCTACACATAGTAATTTTTTGACCCTACTTTTTGCCCTCCAAATTGGCATTTGTAAGATGAGTTATGAACACTAGGATGATTTTCAAGTAAGATACTGGCTGTGCTAGTTGATTTAAAAGTTTTGCTTTCTGACTTACATGTTTGCAAGAAGACACTCAAGGCTGCCAATAACCTTGCAGATACAAGCCTTATTTAGCCTGCCTTAGTTTCCTCTTAAGTAATACTAACACGTCTTAAGGGCATGTTGTAAAAATAATGAACAACTTCTATATTATGCATACAGGACCAAGAAAGTAAAGCTCCAGTGTCAAACCAAAAGGATTAAGGCAGTCCCAAGGGAGTAAACTAAAGCTGCAGAAAAACATAACCCAGATGGTACCTGCCTTGCCTTTGGTAATAGGGAGCAGTGCATGGATTGTCTGCGATGAGAACTCCGTTGTGCGTTGTACTCTCTGTGTTGGTGCTTTGAAGGCTGTTCACTCATGGCAAGAGGGGTTTCTATCCTCTTTGTACTCCGGCAGGATTTCCGGGATGCAGTGGCACATGCCTCTAGGCAACTTGGAAAGCCAGTGATTGAGGACAGAATCCTGAATCAGATCCTCTACTACCTACCTCAGCTCTACGAACTCAATCGGGACCTCCTGAGGGAACTGGAAGAGCGATTATCTCACTGGTGACTATCAGTAAAGGGATTCCACTCCTTTGATGTTGAAATTTTTCTGGGGGGCTTATGTGGCTTCATGTGATCGTGGTTTGACTCATTTGTGTTTCGTGTACCTTCCTAAATGTCAGAATTTACTTTGAAAGTACAGGAGATTATTTTTCATTTAGATGTGATTTTGTGCCATTTAGATGCATCCCAAAAGGTCCAGAAGGCATGCCAATATGTTTTTGTAGCAATCACAGTTTTTATATGAAATTGCATTTTTAATTGAAAATTCTGGTCCCTGCATGAGCATGATAACTGCACTGATTTCATTGGGGAAAAAGAGTGCTGTTCTGAAGACTGGTTTGCATTTCAGAGGTAGTTTAGTTCTACTGATCAGGCACAGCATTGATTGACAGCCACAATCCTCTTGAAGACCATTCTCAGTTACCACTGGTGGGTGAAGCTATACAAAACCTACTGACAAAGGAACAGCAATGGGTAAAGACTTTTCTCACCTTGAACTAAAGTGTTCAAACAGTTCAAGACCATTTTTAAAAGACTGTATATTAAGTGGTTGTCATCTAACACTAATGTGTTTATGTGTGCCTAATAAAGTTTTTCGGAATAGCAACTGAGATGGGTGCCTATCTGTTGTAAGCTTTTTTTCAGAACATAAACTAGCACATCTTACTCTGAAAAATATGTTTTGCTGTAGGGTTAAGATGTATGCTATTTTTAGCTCTAATTGCATCTTTTTGTTGTTGTTTCTAGGCTTGAGCATCAAAGAATTGCTGATATATTTGTTAAAAAGGGTCCCTACCTAAAGATGTATTCAACTTACATCAAAGAATTCGATAAAAATGTTGCATTATTAGATGAACAGTGTAAGAAGAATGCAGGATTTGCATCAGTAGTCAAAGACTTCGAGGTATTGTATTCTTTTTTAAGATATATCCTGTTTTGTGACTTCTTAGCAGTTGTGATCCTCCATTGGGCTTTAGGAACAGTTCTAAATTTGTTTGTATTTTGATGGTGGGGTTTCTTTCTGCCGTCTTGGCTTAAATCAGGAAGAAGACGAGGCCTTTTGAAGCACTTGATGTTTCAGATTCAGATTATTTTGAGTGTAAACTCCAAACTCAAGTTAATTAGTTTTTTTTAAGCATGGATCTTTTAATTCTATGTTGTCTTTAGAGATGTGGATTAATTAAAACTTCTGCAGTGAGCACTCTTGTCTTCTCTGCCTTCTTGCCTAATGGCCACTGACAGCAATCACAAAGGAGCATGTTGCCCTTGCTATCCTGTTTCCTTTGTTTCTGGAAAGCTTCACCTCTCTTCCTCCTAGGTCAAAGCACCTGTTTTGAATCTACAGAATATGAGTGCTTACTTGTGTCCTTCACAAATGGGTAATTTTGCATGCAATCTTCCACATGGAAATGCTTGCTCTGTAGTGTGGTGCTTAACACTGTGGCAGTAGCACTTTTCAAAGATAAAAAGTTTATCCAGTATAATCAGTTGTTGTTTGTAGGCATGTTTTCTTTTGCTGGAACCTTTGACTGCTGTGGAATTGTTATTTATTTTGGATGTTTCTTTCAGATGAGCCCCCGCTGTGCTAGTCTGGCCCTCAAGCACTATCTGCTCAAGCCAGTTCAGAGGATTCCCCAATATAGACTCCTGTTGACAGGTACAGTCAAGCTTTTGCAAGCTTAAGAAGCCAGTCCTCACATGCCCCAGGACACCTGTCTTCAGACAGCTGTATCCATCTGTAAAGCATGTTATCTGACTTCAGATATGTGAGGCTCTTTTTAAACATGTCACAATAAGTGAAGCTCTTTTTAAAATATGGCATGGGTTTAGAGGCTTTTCTTGCTAATATTGCATGTGGTAAGATACACAAGCAAGGTCCTAATGTTTCCAGAACTGTGGTGTGTTCTGATGATAGATTCAACAGTACATAGAAAACATGAAACCTGTGATGGTTTTTACTTGAATCTGTGGTAAGAGAAGCCTGTAATTTCCTCAAAGAGTTGGAATGCTCCTGTTCTGCTTTGAGTTTTGCTTTTATGTTTTTTGGGGAGAGATGGGGGTTTAACAAATAAAAAAGGCAGTATGGAAAATTGGAGCAAGGAGAAGAAAGATATCTATCCAACTGTGAACTTCTGTAAGTAGCTTCTCCATTTCTCCCCCACCCAGGTGTTTAGTCTGTAAAATCCATTCTCTTTTAAAGGCAAAACACCTGTTTTTAGTGTACACCAGTAAGTGCTTAAGACTTGCTACCAGAGCCAGCTGAGGAGCTGATTTAGAGCTAGGAAATCTGGCTCCATACCCTGCTCTGGCACTGGCGTGTTTGGGTGGCCTTGAGCAAGTCATCTCCACTATGCAGTGGGGTTTTTTGTCTGTAAATGGAGGGCAGTGACAGAGGCCTCCTTTGTGAAGTATTTTGAGATGTGGTTGTTGTAAGAGGGGGATGGCTCCTGTAAGGATTTGGAAATACTTAAGGCATTGTTTTTGAGAGCCATTGCTTCTTGATGAGCAATATAAAAACAGCCTCTGTTTATGTAGTAACTGCAAAATAAAATGCTCTGTGACCTTTTTTTTTGGCTCGTAGCAGCTCATTGGCAGTTCCCCAGCATGTACTTAGACTAGTGATTGTGAGAAACGACACTCACTTTTAAAAATTTCAAAGGTTTATTTAACCTTAACAAAACACATCAAAGGACTGAATAAGGGAAAATTACAGTGCAGAGAGCATGGAACTAAACTACCATGTATTCACCCTCAAAATGGCTGCTCTGCCTTTGATACCTTCGGTGCTGCATTAGGTAACACTGGCCCCTCCCAAAATCTGCCAATCAGCTCTTCTTTGCTGTCCACTGATGGAGATCGCTTTCTTGCAACTTGTTTGGAGGTCAGGTATTGCCATGCCTCACCCCTTGGTAACAAGCCTGCCCTCCCCCAAATGCCCCATGCAAGGGGCACAGGTACAGCCCTCCCTCCACATGTCCTGACTACCAAGGCCACCCCTTGGCAGCCATGCAGGGGGAAAGGGGACTATGGAGAGAACAGAGGACATCCAAGTAACAAATTACAATAATATAACTATACATCAATAAAACTTCTCTTAACATACACACAATATTCATCCCTTAATTGCAAGAGCCAACCATTGCATTACCTGTCTATAACATGGTGCTGTGGCAGATTCAGACTTAAGTGTTATAGAGCAGTTACTGAGTGATTAACATTGACTTTTTTATTTAAATCATCTCATTAAACTCAAGGTGTTGAAAAAAGGGGGATAACTCTTTATTAAATGGAATACTCTATAGGGGAGAATCTTAATGACACTCACCTGATGAAATCAACTCATTAAAAGGCATTTGGGGACTTGATTTATTTTAAAAGGATACACACTTAGGGCATAGTATACTTTGTTATACACTTCAGAATCAGTGGAGCCTTGGGTAAATTCAAAGGTTTTAATTGAAACAGAGTTTAGTTGAATAGAGGATCAGGATGAAGCAAATGCCATTGTCAATATACACAGCAGAGCAAGAGATGTCAGGGATGGATGGCACTGAAACAAAATGCAGATGTTGAAGGGGAATTCCTTGTGATGATTGTCTGTCACTGTGGCTGGGACAGACTGTTTTAGACCTGAAAAAAGCCTCATCCTGTGGTGATGTGGGTTATCGTGGGTGTCCCCAGTCTGCAGACCTTACTGTGGCTGCCCGACTTTAAATACACCTGCAAATGCTGCTGAAAGGAATGGGATTGCCATGCTGGTGGCAAATTTAGAAACGTAATTTTCTCTTGTTCTATGTGAATAATAAAAGAGATTAGGCCAAGAATTTAATTATGCTGGAGCTGGAGAGTGATGTTTTGGATCTGTTTTCATCTTCAGCCTGTTCAGTCTTTCATGCATGTATGTTGCCCTTGAGTTCTGACTCTTCCATGTCTCTGTGGATGACCCATCTGCTTAGTTACCTTCCAACAGCTCTGTAATATTGAGCAATGCCTCTATAAACTTGTGCTATATGAACATCTGGAGTACATGCAAAACATTTGTATCTTTTGTTGCAGTGGATGAGATGTAGTGATGGAGCAGCTGCCTAGGCCAAAGAAGGGGCAGGGCAGGGGGGATCTGTGGGGAGGAGGCTGAGAGCAGCAGAATGAAAATAATCCAGGAAACTGAGCTGTCAGGCCTGAGTCAGCAGGGATTTCTTCCTATTTAGATATTCTGTGTCAGTGGGACAGCTTTGTACTGGAAACCTGCTGCTCCTCGGTCACATCACAAGATTGTTGCAGTGCTTTGAAGTGGAATTACTTTTGTGCTAGCAGAAGCAGGAGCAGGTGGATTCCTAAATCAGCCAAGGAGACGCACAGCTGAGCACTGTTTCTGTTTAATTATACAGCTTCTCCAATCCATTAAGTGGACTTCCACTTCTTCACATACTGGCCCTGAGCGCTGTACAGTAAATACTAAATAGCTTATGGAGGAGGTTAATCAGAGACCTCTGATTTCTGAGAGAAATGAAGGAGAGGTGATTCTCCGCCCCCAAAAACCTCTAATTTGAGTAGATGACTTGAGACTATATGAACAGGCTCTTGATTGTCATAGGATAAGCCTCTCTCCTCTTTTTCACAGCATAAGGTTGGCAGAGAGTGTCTTTTATTATCCTTAACTGGGTTATAGTGAGGGGAGGCTGAGTGGGATGAAAAATTAGCCTTTTTGCACTCTGCAGCTTTGCAGGTCGAAAATAGAGTTGTCAGACTCAAGGCCAATTACATGTTGTGGAACAATTGCTTTGAGTTTAAATTAATTACATTAGACAACCCAAGACAAAAAGTAGTTAATGACACAGAAGATAATTTTAAGTAGAAGTGATAGCCACTGCCCCCAGCAAGTGGGAAGAGAGGGGCTGCTGTCAGGTAGAAGTAAGCATACACAAATTTTCATCAAAAAACAGTACTAGTGTGCTTTTATGTTTATTTTTGTTGTGCTTTGGGGTATCCAGCAGAATTAAGAATTTCTGAAGGTATAATTAAGGTCTTTCTAGTCTGAACAATGAAAGCTCATTTCAGAGGGGATTTATTTTTTTTTTTGTGAAGACATTAGATGCCATTCCACCTTAATATCTGACTTCTGTATTTATTTCATCTAGCAATACTCCTGTAAAAATTTTGCTGCAACATTTTTCATGTCTGTGAAATCAGCTTGTCTGTAGAGTTTATGCCAGTACCTCCAGAAAGCTGTTGTAAGCGCAGAATTTCCAGTGTGTATTCACAGAAGAGACTAAAAATATCAGTTCTGATGCTTCTCTGAAGCTGAGTTTGAGCTGTGAACTGAGGTCCACTTACCAGATAAAGAGAGTACTAGGATGAAAATTACCTATTTATCACTTCCAGGATTTTACCGTTGTTTTATTGGCTGCTGCAGTTTTGTAAGACAAAGGCTGCCTTTTGTTTTAAATACATTATTTAAATGAATGCAGTTATGTTAAAATCTTGATTATCCTCCTTCTATTCACTGATTATATAATTTAAAATGCTAGAAAATACCCATCCAAAAATGGGTTTGAGTAGTGGTGTTTTGGGAAACATGTTATAATACATGAATAGGCCAAGAAATAATTAGTTCCCATCTTAGGTCTCTGGTTTTATGTTTCCACTGCAATTACTTTGGATGTTAAATTGGATGTTAAATTGGATGTCTTCATGTACCAGGGGCAGTGTCTTAGAGTGCCACCTGTACATTTGCAGATGAGGAAATTATACCCACCTTACCTCTTGTTCCCAGCCTGTAGAGGTGAGTGTGTGCTTTGGGAGCCTTATTTCTGTATGAGCTGTAGGGACTCTTTTTTTTATACTGGGAGATTCCCTTTGGAGTCTTTTATGCTGGCCCCGATGCAGATCAAGTTGCAATTGTAAAGCTTTAGTTTGTTGGCTTAATAGTGGAATCCAAGGAGTGCTCTGCCTCCGCAACATGGTACAGCTCCAACATGAGAGACCACCCATCCACAGGCAGGGCAGGAGAGGGCAACTAGTGTTGTATCTGTGACAGGTTCCTCCAGGTTAAATCAAATTAAACCCAGTGTGAACTCTTCTCAGTTCCTTTCAAAATACCTCCTGTTAATTTTTTTCCCCCTCATATAAGTCTCTTACCAGAATAACCCAAGGTGAGGCAAGATTAACTTTTTTTTTTAATGGAATATATGGCTACCTAAATATTGGGTTGGAATGGCTGGTAGCTGCTACAGCACAAGATTCTGAAGGACATGAAGGATGCAATGTTGATGTAGTACAGTAGAAGTTTTGGTGCCAGGTCAGACTTGTCTTAAAAGATCACGTGTTAGCCAAAGCCTGCTAATGATCAGGCAGAACTCTGAGGAGAGCAGAAAGCTGAGTGTTCCCATGGCCCAGCCAATCATGCTTCCCAGAGCTCCCTCCCTGCCTCCCAACCGGTTCCTCTTCCTGCACCCCAACCTGCTCTTCATGCTTCTCCCTTGGATCCTCCCTTAGGTCTCTGCCAAACAATAAAATGTCAGTGCCAAATGTTTCTCTTCCTGTAGTTCTGTTTTTCCCAAAGCTTTAATTAACTGTGACAAGTTTTCTCACTCTTCGTAGCAGTTCTACTGCAGAAACATGTTTCATAATGCCCTTTTAATTTTGTGCATAAGGAAAATATTACAATGCACTGAATGGTCTCTGAGGGGCATGCATGAAGCAAGACATCTTATGAAGGCAGGAACAATTGGCTCCTGATCCTTTTTGAATGAAAGAATGAATTTGGGTAGGGCAAGCATATGGGAGTTGAATTATTTCACTCCTACGTGAAGCTTGTACAACTGAGAAGCTAAAATTGAATGCTTGCTACATTACATGTAATTAGTTTTCATTAGATCTGCCAGAATATTAATACTTCATTTAAAAGGTAATTATAAATCAGTATTCGTTGCTTTTATCAACCTAATGTATATCTCTTGAAATGTTTCTGTTTTGGTTTCTTTTCATTTTAAGGAGGTCAACGCTTATAGAGAATAGATGGTTGAAGTTTTACTGAGGATATTTATTAATCTTTGACAGGGTGTTGCACTTTTTGATGAACTAGACACTCAACCAGGGAATGGAAACTCGAGAGAGATGTTTTCTTGCATAGTCATACATTTGGAGTTAATTTTAGCGAAGTAAAATAGATTTTAAAACTACCAAGACTTTAATGGATCGAGGGTGCCATCTCGTGGTTGAACTACGTGTCATTGAAAACAGAAAATACCTATTTGAACATTGAGTGAAGTCTATTGTTTTTATTACTGAAAAATATTAATCATTATCAGATCTTCTGCAATGGACTACTTCTTTTATACTACTCCTATAGAGTAGTTTAGGTGTTCAAACAAATATCCATAATCTTCAAAGTTTTTGCATCAGCTTAGATGTAAATGATTGCAAGTAATCTACTAATTTTTCACTTTCTTGTTTTTTTCTGGAATAATGTATACAATATATCACTTTTCAGTGGAGAAGACCACTGTTTCAGTAACCTATCTCTTTGCTGGCATATTTTCATTATGGAAATGCTAGTTTTCACTTTGTTATTACCTTGACAGATTTAAAAGATGAAGTAGTAGATCTTTGTTGATTAAGTAGTAGATCTGAACAGCTGATTTCCAGGAAAAAGATGGGGTTTACTACTTTCTGGTGTTGTTTATTTATTTAACAAAACTATCTCTATATTATTTTTTTCTTTATACAGATTATTTAAAGAATCTTTTAGAAGAATCTGCAGACTATAGGGATACTCAAGGTAAATGTCTCTTTAAAGAAATAACAGCTTATATACCAGTGTTTCTAGATTTTAAATGCAAAATGCTAAGTCAGTAATAGAAATGTTTTCTGTTTAGTTCTAAGTTTCTCAGCAGAGATACTAAAAGATTGCAAGCTTGTGTTTCAAAAAGGTTTGGAACTGGCAGTCATATCAGCTCACACTTGAGTTGAAACCAAGAGATAACAGTGAAGTTCCACAGACAGTTTAAACAGTTTAGGCACTGCAATTGAAAGAGACAGTCCCTTGCATCTTTAGACCTTTAATAGGCGGCCTGCTCTCTCCAGATATGAGTCTTTCTGGCCTCCTCTCTCTTTGTGCCAGGACAAGCAACCATCAAGGAGCTGCCATGGGTAATATTTAACCTGAGGAGTTCTCCAGTTTGACTTGTCAGAAGCTGCACAAACACAAGTTACTTACACAGGTTTGCCTGCATGTGGGAAGAAAGGAGATCAGAGGAAATGAGAAGTAGTTGGTGATGGAGAGGACAAGACCATGCATTTCATAGTAATGCAGGATTAAGGTGGTGTAACTCGAGCATATCAATGCACATTCAGGCTGTTTCCTTCTTTAGGGTGTGCCTCAGCAGTGCAAAAAAATGCTCCCAGTCGATGTTTCCATTTAATTTGCATGAGATCCTGTCACATTTGTGCAAGCCCCTTACCTTTAGAAGGCTTGTGCAGATGTAGTTGATTGAACTTCAATAAATGAATACCTTCAATGTACTGAGTCAAGTTTGCATTGTTTGCTGGTAAAATACCATGAAATATATGAGTAAATAAATTTCTTAGGACATTTAGACATATCTGAGTATGTTGAAGATACAAGCCAAAAATATTTTAACTGATGGCTCTTGAAGAGATAGAAAAGTTCATCTTGCACTTCTTATGGCTGTGAACAAAATAATACTTGCACTGCATATTAAATAGTTGACCATTTGAAAAGAGAGCAACCTAAATATATATTTCACTTTTTTTGTGGTTTCTCCAGCTTCTCTGTTTTTTGTAGTTATATCTTTCACAGTGTTTTTCTCTCCCTTCTTATATCAAAGATAGAAGCTGAAGCTAAGTTATAACAATGATTAAGTGTTAATTTGCCATTTGACATATTTGGTAGTCCATCTTAGAACTTGAGTAAGAAAAGAAAATCTAATCTTTAGTCACCAAGATCTTTCTTGCAATGACTAAGCTTGACTTATTTCTGACTTTGCTTAGTTGTTTAATTCTACTGCAGGGCCTGGGAGTGAAGGGGAGGAGTGGAGAGGGAGACTAGGTTTGGTTGTGATTAATACTCTTGGAAAAAAACCCAAATAGCAGAATTCTTCTTGCTGACCTTCATTTGAATACATTACTTCAGCTAAGTGGTATAAGTGGAATGCTCTTCCCTGCCAAAAAGCACTTTGTTTATGGACTTTGACCCTATAGATTATTTTATGTTGTTGTTTAGATTCATTTAGTCTTGGCTGTATAAATAGTCCTGAGATCCTGGAACTTTCCCTTCAATAGCTAGCAAATTTTATAATTTTCGCTAAAATTCTTCATTCTTTTTTGAAGTCAATGAATAGAATTTTAAGGTTTTAATATATATAGTAACTGAGAGATGAAGGAAAGTATTATAGAGAGAATTGGGTACTCATTCCTATCTTCCTACATTTCCCTTCATCTTCTTTCACGTGGGTGGGAGCTGGGGAGGGTTTTGCCTGAAGCAGCTCCAACATTTCCTAGACAGAGACCACCAGCTACATTTCAGCAGGCTTCTTGATACCATGACATCTATATCTAAACTTAAATTTTGATCAAATGCTTGATATGTGCTATGTATTTTAGCTGTTTGACTCTGCTTGCATCACCTTGGTTTGTGACAATCTTTTACAAAAATTCTCCTTCAATTGGCTTAAGAAGAGCTTTCTGTTCATGTCTGTTTAGTTTCTTATATGGCTTCATGGCCTTCTGAATCAGAAAGCTCTGTCTTTTAACATGCTTCCTTTCCAAATATGAGTCAACAATAAGGGAAGTATATACATTCTACAGTACTAATACTCTAATGATTATCTAGGAAAAAACCCCAAGGCCTTGGTTTTTCCTGGTTTGGTAGGCTTCTCTGTGGACTTTTAAACAAATTTATTCCTTTCTTTGAAGTGCTTGACTGTAATTCAGTTACTCAGAAGGTGCTAAATGCTTTCAAGACTACATTTCATCAGAACAGTTTTTCTATCTTTCTGTTAAGTGTCTTTTTTCTACTTAAGTAAATTGCAGGTTTTTGGATAAGATCCTTGTATGGGATGGGTCCTTGGACTGAACACTCACCATGTTCACATGATCATTTTATATAACTACTTTTTGCACTTATACCTTAGGATATTTTACAGTTGAGTTGCTGTCTATTAAATATCAGTACTTAATAAAATTGCTCATATTCAGTAACTCTTTTTCAGAGATTTATTTTTCTTTTGATATTACAAGTTTGAAATTTAGAAATTTGAACTTTACTGTTATTTTGAGAGGCAGCAAAACTAAAGACAGAAGACAGAAATGGCAAAGATTGATGTAATTTTTCTGGGTAGTCTTCCATGAATGGCAGTGATGGCATTTAGGTAAAATGGCAAAAACTTAGTCCCTATAGAGTCTCTGTTAAAATGTTGTTAATTTTTCCACTCTAAGTATAGTAAGTAAGTTGTTGTGTGAGAAACTGGAATGTAACTTGGCCTGTGGACTGTTTTGAGTAGCTTTAAGAAATAATTGACACTGTTGGTTGAAGCAATGACTTGCTAGGGCATACTTATTAAACTATGATCCAAAGACTCTG
This sequence comes from Illadopsis cleaveri, assembly GCA_013399915.1. Taxonomy (NCBI): domain Eukaryota; kingdom Metazoa; phylum Chordata; class Aves; order Passeriformes; family Timaliidae; genus Illadopsis; species Illadopsis cleaveri. The sequence goes on from VXBB01014818.1 coordinate 367,005, forward strand.
GGATTTTTGGGAAGTGCTCCTGAATGCAATGACTAAAATAAGATCCTTCAATCTTGGAGTCATGTGGAAATGCAGTATGGTATCTGTGCTTTACATTATAGCAATGCTAACTAGTCTGTATAACCAAACCATCATTGCTTCATCTTTCAGATGCTTTAGCTGTTGTCATAGAAGTTGCAAACCATGCCAATGACATCATGAAACAGGGAGTAAGTATTTTGCCTCATGAGGCTGGTTGATTAAAGCTTTCTCTCTCTCTCTCTCTCTCCCTCTCTCTCTCTCTATTTTTTTTTTCTTTTTTTTTTTTTTTTTTTTTTTTTTTTTTTTTTTTTTTTTTTTTTTAAAAAAAAAAAATTTTTGTGGGGGGTTTNAAAAATCATGAATCCAAGGGCAAGTACTTACCTTCTGCCTTTTTTCCCTCACAGGATAACTTTCAGAAACTAATGCAGATCCAATACAGTTTAAATGGACACCATGAGATTGTACAGCCAGGAAGAGTAAGTGCCTCACATGGCATTCAGCAGATTGCAGTGAAAGTGAAGATGATTTGCCAGTAAAGACTGATGCTGGAATCTACCAAGAAGAAAATTGATCCTTTGCTTCATTATTAGGTTCTAACAGTCAAATGAATACTGCCACTCCATATGTGTGGGGGGTTTTTAGATGTTTATNTTAAAAACTCAGCTCACATGGCTTGTGCCCTAAAAAGCTAAGTTTTGCATTTCTTGTTTTAATTTACTAGGTCTTTTTGAAAGAAGGAACACTGATGAAGCTATCACGGAAGGTCATGCAGCCAAGAATGTTTTTTCTGGTAAGATGCTATGCATGTTGCTACGTGCCTTATCCTACTGTAGTTTTTTAGTGGTTAAAACATTGCACTGCAAATATAACTAGTAACTACGATAGTAGAAAAAATTACTAATTATTGCTGTTCTATTCAGTTAGTTGTAATGTAGACATATTATCTCTGGCATATGCATTAATTTTAATGGAAAACAGTTTCTCACTAAAATGTACCATTTTGAACAATACTCATTTGAAATCTGAGAGCTCTCATGAGAAGACATTATCTGTGGTACTGTGGAAAGTAGCACAGTTACTCCACCCCTCTTAGCAGTACCAGATCTTAAAACTTAGAACTCTTGTCGCTGCTACTGCACCCTTCCCTCCCTCCTTTCCTTCCTCCCATCTCCCTCCTCCTCTCTCCTTCCGCCCACTCGCCCTCCTCTCTCCTTCCCCTTGCAGGACCCCACATGCATCCTGAGCAGAGCACTGGGTGGAAGTTAAGCACTGAGTTCTCTTCCTGTCTCTGCTACTGCTTTGTTTTGAAACTTCTGTGCATCTCTGAAGTTTCTGTTTCCACTTGGACCTTTTGTTTATCTCTTCTATTCAGACAGTAAAGTAGCTGTTATCTTGTAATTTATGGCATTATTGGTCCACAGTTGTGGCTGAATTCTGCCTTGTAGTTACTGTAATAAGAAGAAATACTTCCCTAGCTAGTCCTGGAGTGTGTATTATACCAGTTATGGAAATACTCTCAAAAATGTGGTGCTATTTCAAGCTCCACAAACCAGATATTGCTAATTTCAGTGTCTCTATCTTGGATTTTCTGTGTTTCGTTTTATCAGGCAAGGGGTTTATTTGGTTTGGGGTTTTTCTTAGATAGAAATGGTGCAGGGTAGCATTCATACAATTAGAAACAGTGATTTTTCCATTTATCATGTTGTGAAAATTTAGTAATTATTTGAACCATTTGATTATTTTGCAAAGAATCACATAGCGAAAACTTATGAGACACTTGAGGTTTTGGAATTTGTTTTTGTGTAGTAAATGAAGTTTGGATCCATGTGTTGAACAGCACAGAGAATAAAAAAATCCTAGTTACTGTTCAGTAAGTGCACTGAACGAATTCAAGTCTGGTAGAACAGGAAATAAACAGTAGATGTAAACTGGTAAAATTCACAAGGTATGGTTAAGTTTGTCCTTATGAATTGCTAATCTATTCTGCTATCTCCTTGTTTCTGGATTGCTTTGATTTGTTTGAATGGTTAATTCTAATATCCTTTTAAAGTAGTTTGCTATATTATATATCTGTGTAAAATAATAATAATAACAAGAAACATTTTTGTCCCTTTTGACAGCCTGTTCTTTGACATCCGTGCACTGTTTACTCATGTGCCAAATGTATATTTATACAAGGAGGATNAATTTTTAGAATATGGTTCCTTGCCAGATCTTGCAGGCAGGTTTTTGTCCTCAAGCTTAACCCTGTATTTCTCATGGTTTCATGTGCAGCATGGAAAACTAATGTCGTCATCCACACTCACTTTTAGAGAAATCTAAGGATAAACAGCTTTTCTCAGAAAGGGAACTCTGAATCCCAAAACTTGTGCAGCACTTCTAGTGCAGTAATAATAATAATAATAATAATAATAATAATAATAATAATAATAATACTTATTAAAAACTCAGCTCACATGGCTTGTGCCCTAAAAAGCTAAGTTTTGCATTTCTTGTTTTAATTTACTAGGTCTTTTTGAAAGAAGGAACACTGATGAAGCTATCACGGAAGGTCATGCAGCCAAGAATGTTTTTTCTGGTAAGATGCTATGCATGTTGCTACGTGCCTTAGCCTACTGTAGTTTTTTAGTGGTTAAAACATTGCACTGCAAATATAACTAGTAACTACGATAGTAGAAAAAATTACTAATTATTGCTGTTCTATTCAGTTAGTTGTAATGTAGACATATTATCTCTGGCATATGCATTAATTTTAATGGAAAACAGTTTCTCACTAAAATGTACCATTTTGAACAATACTCATTTGAAATCTGAGAGCTCTCATGAGAAGACATTATCTGTGGTACTGTGGAAAGTAGCACAGTTACTCCACCCCTCTTAGCAGTACCAGATCTTAAAACTTAGAACTCTTGTCGCTGCTACTGCACCCTTCCCTCCCTCCTTTCCTTCCTCCCATCTCCCTCCTCCTCTCTCCTTCCGCCCACTCGCCCTCCTCTCTCCTTCCCCTTGCAGGACGCCACATGCATCCTGAGCAGAGCACTGGGTGGAAGTTAAGCACTGAGTTCTCTTCCTGTCTCTGCTACTGCTTTGTTTTGAAACTTCTGTGCATCTCTGAAGTTTCTGTTTCCACTTGGACCTTTTGTTTATCTCTTCTATTCAGACAGTAAAGTAGCTGTTATCTTGTAATTTATGGCATTATTGGTCCACAGTTGTGGCTGAATTCTGCCTTGTAGTTACTGTAATAAGAAGAAATACTTCCCTAGCTAGTCCTGGAGTGTGTATTATACCAGTTATGGAAATACTCTCAAAAATGTGGTGCTATTTCAAGCTCCACAAACCAGATATTGCTAATTTCAGTGTCTCTATCTTGGATTTTCTGTGTTTCGTTTTATCAGGCAAGGGGTTTATTTGGTTTGGGGTTTTTCTTAGATAGAAATGGTGCAGGGTAGCATTCATACAATTAGAAACAGTGATTTTTCCATTTATCATGTTGTGAAAATTTAGTAATTATTTGAACCATTTGATTATTTTGCAAAGAATCACATAGCGAAAACTTATGAGACACTTGAGGTTTTGGAATTTGTTTTTGTGTAGTAAATGAAGTTTGGATCCATGTGTTGAACAGCACAGAGAATAAAAAAATCCTAGTTACTGTTCAGTAAGTGCACTGAACGAATTCAAGTCTGGTAGAACAGGAAATAAACAGTAGATGTAAACTGGTAAAATTCACAAGGTATGGTTAAGTTTGTCCTTATGAATTGCTAATCTATTCTGCTATCTCCTTGTTTCTGGATTGCTTTGATTTGTTTGAATGGTTAATTCTAATATCCTTTTAAAGTAGTTTGCTATATTATATATCTGTGTAAAATAATAATAATAACAAGAAACATTTTTGTCCCTTTTGACAGCCTGTTCTTTGACATCCGTGCACTGTTTACTCATGTGCCAAATGTATATTTATACAAGGAGGATATAAATAGATACCTATTGTTATCTAAATTCATACATGAAAATGTTTATTGAATTCTAAGTGGAGTAATAGGAAGTAGAAGATACCCTTCTGGACAGTTATCTCAGTGCTGTAGGAGTTCTGTACTTCCAGTAAAATGCATCTGAAATTATCTGAAATTATGTCTTTTAACAAACTTCAGTCAGTAAAAAGCATTCTGTATTACAGTTCAATGATGCCCTGTTGTATACTACTCCAGTTCAGTCAGGGATGTATAAACTCAACAACATGCTATCATTGGCTGGAATGAAGGTGAGTCCCTTTTTAAAGTGAGCCTTCCTTTCTCTAAATCTACCTAAACTCAAGCCTTCAAATTTTGAAAATGCAACTGTTTACTGTTGGCAAGAGATATTAAATATACTTATGTTCTAGAGCAGTTCTACAGGCTTAACTTTTTTTGCATAATGTGGCCTGTGGGATTGCTATCTTGGTTTCCCTAAATATTCTGTTGCCACAGGATCATCTTGGCTGCATTTCACCCAGTGTTGTCCTACTCTGGAAAAGTCTGCTGACTTTTTTTTGTACTGTATTTTGTTTAGACTGCCTCACTTTTGCCTTTTAACTGCTTTTTATTGCTGATACCCAGAGATTAGGGATTTTTGCCTGATAAGATCCTGGTGGATCAGTTCTCTGTGGTTTATAGAGGTTTGCTAACTCTGAGGGAAGATACGGCTTTTCTTCCTGAGCCCTTGTGAAAAGCATCAAAGTTAAGCCTTGAGCTCCACTGGGTAATGATAAAGGACATGCATGCCATATAATGACTCAGTCACTGACATGACAGTTAATGGGAACAAGAGATCATTGCCTTGGGAATCATTGTCTCCAGTCCTGTCAGAAAAAATCACCAAGTCCACTTGCAGTGCAGATTTGGCACTCAGGTCCAAAGTTTTGCAAGCAGAGCTACAAAATCTCTTTTGCCAGCAGATGTCTTGTGGTGGCTCAGACCCACTCTTAACTTTTAAGCCCCTTTATGTTTGAAATTCGGTAGCTCAGAAGGATCAAGACGGTAGTGCAGCCCTTGCCCACTCTGGGGTACACCAGTGGGCTACATCTCATCCTGCAGCAGCAGCAGTGCCTTTTTTTTGTTCAGTTGCAGGAGGTGCTGAGGGGGCAACATGGCTGGGTCTGTATGGAAGTTGTCTGACACCTCTTGAGCTTCATTTCCCTTCATTTCCCAGTGTTTGTATGAGGGGTCAGTGAAATAAAAGGATGGGCTGCATGTAATCTTAGTGTAGCTGGGCCCTTTGGACTGGTATATGATTTCCTGTTTCTGAGGATGTCCTGTTCAGTGTTCCCCTTCTGGAATAAAAATGTAAGAGATTTTACAGGAATTAAAATTAAAGCTATGACAAAAGTACCATTTCAGTCTGAATATGAAGTTTTCTCTCCCGGCTGAAGGTTAAGAAGCCAACCCAGGAAGCGTATCAGAATGAACTGAACATTGAAAGCGTAGAGAGATCCTTCATTCTTTCAGCAAAGTAAGTCTTTCAAATAAACAGTGATTTTAAAACTATGTGTTTTCAAACAGGCCATACAAGCTTTTTAGAGCTTGTTTTGCACTTAATGTAATGAAAAGTTACTCTTGGCTAGAGTGATTACAGAATAGAGGAAATCAGTAAATCAGAGTGAATAAAACCATTGTTTGGTTCTTCTTTTTCATCCTAGCTACACCTGCAGAAGCTTCAAGTAAATTGAAATACTACCTTTGCACTGCCTTTCCTTGAGAGGGTTTCAATTTAATTCATTTTAGGTTTTTTCAGTATTTTTTTGTTCTTCTAAAGTTACTGATATGTTCTATGTTATCAAATTCTCTAAGTAACAGCAAAAGGATATATGGTCACTGTGCCCAGGCAGCTATGGTCACCTTCACTGAGATGCCTTTAGCAAAGTTCTGGTTTTGTGGATTGTTGTTTTTACAGTGCTTGAGTTGAAGCTTTATATGTTCTGACATCTGTGACAGTGCTGATACCAATGAAGAAAGACATGTTTTCTCTTTTATTTAGCAAAGCTGAGCAAGAGCAGACTGCTGCTTTTTGTGTGACCTTGTAAATACTGACATGAGAATGCATAAAGATATCAGTATCGGTAGCTGAGGGGTAGACCAAGGTTAACATTGTCAAAGAAGCCAAAGGAAGTAGCCAATTGTCAGAGCAGTAGTTATTTATAACAACACACTTGAAATGGGTAATTCTGTATTTCTTCAACAAATTTAAATGTGTCTTATAGATCTTCTGCACACTGGGGGAAAAAAATGCATTTCACAGTTTAGGGTATGGTTCTGCTCCACAGTTTAGGGTATGGTTCTGCTCCAGTGTAATACGAACAGTTCTGTGCTGCTTAGGTGACTTGGTGACTGGATGTCACACAGACACATTAAGGCATTCAGGGGATGGCAGCAGGCAATGAGGATTTATCTCTGCTTGACTTGAAACAGTGTTTCACTTTGAATTCAGTTTTTTAAAAAAATTGTAAGAGAATAATTGGAATTTCTGAAAATGTTATCATCTTAACATACAAGCTACCTATTTTCCACAGGATAGACTAGTCTTTTTGGTGAACTGATTAAGTGGTAGATTAAAAGCGACTCCTGGGAAAGATGTGCTGGTCCATAGGGAAAACCCCTATATATAACATGCTCATCAAATTCAGCATAGTTCATGATATGCTTTTGTCTTAACCTTGAAATTGCTGGAATTAATCTCATATTAACAACTGAGGCTATTTCCTTTTTTTGTTTTAGTGTTGTTGATGTTGCATCTTTGGGGAGCATTCAGCTCTGTTACTTTTATACTTGCTGGGAGCCATGCATGTGCAGGAGCCCTAAGTTACACAGCAGGGGTAGACAGAGGTTGCATTTGCATGTCATGAAGGAGGTGCTGGAGGCTCCAGCTGTGGATGACAGTTTTCAGATTGTTTTCTGTCTGTCACCAGAACTGGGCTGTTATGGTGTAGAAGGGAAGCAGCTGAAAAACACTACCAGCAACAGGTGCTTGCATATATTTGTCCCAATCAACTTTGCTGTTCCTATTGATAAATATTCTAAACATGAAGAGAATTAATATCTTGTCAACCCAGGCTGCATCTTCCTTTGATGATGCCTCATTCTTACAGCTTATAAGTAATATAAGTAATATTACTTATAAGTAATATATGGTAAAAAACCCCCACCTTAATTTCAAAATTGTTCAAATTAGTCTTAAAGACACTGGAGACAAATTTCACTTATATGGTTTTTTTCAAAAATAGGTATTATGTGAAGTGTACACCAGAGATTCTGAAATGATCCTGGGAACAGAGACAGAGAAGTGAAAAATTAAGCTGGTGAAAAATTGCTAGTAATAAAAAGCAGGCCAGTTAATAACAAATATAGATTAATGCCTAGACAAGAGTCTTTGTCACTTCAGGTTTAGTTTTACTGACTGCATTAGTATTCTGCTTTATCTAGTCCGGGTTGAGGTTTCGGTTTTCCTGGGATATCTATAGGAATGTGAATTGTTTTTCATAGAACAATGCAGTATTGTACTAGAAATCTCTTCATCAGAAAAACAAGTTAATCTTGCATTATACAGCACTGTACAGAAGTAAAGCTTTGGTCCTGGCAACAACAGTCATGCCAGCCTGATGTGGTCTGGCCCCTCAATAAAGGTGAGGAAGAGCTACTTCAGGCAGATAGAGCTGCATCTCTTCCTATCCTACCCAAGGATGGTCAGGCAAGACTGGCTCAGCTGGGAGAGGTACCCTAAAGCTCTGATCCTGGAAATAAGAGGGATATGCTCCCCCAGTGCCCTCCTAGGGCCACTGAGCTGTTTAGCTCCAGTGAGCAGCTGGACGTGTGCCCCCAGCACATGCATTTGCCAGTAGTAGCCATTGCTGGGGTTCTCGGTAATCCATTTGAGGCTTTCTACTGTGATGTTAAATCTTAAATAAATAAATTAAAATAATAATGTTTAAAAAACCCAAGAAACTCCTGCAATTTTAGTAAACAAAATCACTTTTGGAAGGATGCAACAAATACTGGACCTGCAGCAGGGGAAGCAGTAGGGCTGGGCAGCTGTGGGGAGGGGCTGCAGTGACAGCGGAAGAAACTGCCAATTTTGCTGCAGCAAACCATTACATCAATTCCATTGCCAGTGGCACTACCTTTGCTCTTACATTCTGAAGGGTTGTAAACAATCCTAAAGACTGCCACTAGCAAACCAACCTACCAAGCATGAGATTCCTGGTGAAAGCCTGTAGCTCATTGTGCAAGCCGCTGCATACAGAGCAATCCCCACATGATGGGGGTGGTGGTGGTGCGTAATCTCCAAAACCTGTGTCAACTTTCAATTTAATTAACTAATACAGTTACAGGAATCTAATTAAATGTAAGCAGATTTTGAAAAAGCCAAAGTTGATTAGAGTTATGAATATTACATAGTTAATGTAGACCAGTTGTTCTTTCTAGATGAGGAAGCAAAGGTAAATAGACTGAGCAAAATGTTCCACTCAGAATGTGAGAAGTTGGGACAGACACTAATGCATGGCTTTGCCCTTGCATGCTCTCCTTTTGTTCTGACTTTGTTGCTGTGTGTGCAAATCTTTTTTTTTTTTAGCTTGTGCCTCACAGGCTTCCTGTGTGTTTAGCAGATTTGTCTTCTCTGATTTGGTATAGTATTCAGTTTCATCCTATTCAAAGCCCCCATTCAAAATATTTTCCTTAAGTATCCAAAGATGATAGAAGCTTCCAAATTCACCTGCAAAATCATTAAATAATAATTGGCGTTAGACACCTCATTTGTGTAAGTCATTGCTCACCCCTTTCCTAACTTTCCTTTCTATATATTTGTGTTCAATCCCTTGGTTTAAACAAATTAATTTATTTGATACCAATTAAAAAGTGGAGAATGGAAAAAAATGTTGGAAGTGGATTCTTGTTTAAATTTTAGAAGCCCTTTTTAAGCTGGCATGGCATCTTAAACAGTCTAGCTGTTCGTCTGCTGCAAAACTGCTTCATCTTTCCTCAGAGCCTTCTCTGTGTTGCTGGCACAAGTAGTTGTTCAGCTGTGTGATGAACCTAGTCTGTAAATTGATCTAGAGGAAGGGCAGGTTGATGGCTTGCTTTAATATGGATTTGTTTCTCAATCCAGCCCACTTCATGACTGTGTGTGTTCTGGCACAAGAGTGAAAGTAAGATCTAGTGGCTGAGAGAAAGGATAGTAGGCTGCCCTTTGCAGCAGGAACAGCACAGATACATGAAGATGGTGTTGTGCCCATGGACAGAGGAGGTGCTTTGGCACTGAACATAACCCAGTATAGCTGCAGGGTCCTGCTGCACCAGGTACACATTGTGCTTCTTGTGCCATGCCACTTCAGCCTAATGCTTTCCTTGCACTTGATTAGTGATCCACCAGCTGTGGGATAAAGAGATGGACTAAGCTTACCTGTCTCTGAGTTAGTTCATCCAATGGAAACGTTTTGGGAAAAAAAGTTATTATTTGAAAGTGGCATGACCTGGTAGGAGCAAATAGGAGCACAAGGCAGGAGAAGAGTCACTGTGTTTTTATCTGACAGAAGCTTGGAGTTTCACAGGGTTGGGTATAACAAACTGCATTCTGAGACAGAAGAAAGTGGGGAGAAAAAAAGCTTGTTGAAATTTCAGGTTGCCTTCAAGACGGAAGGCCCATGCCTTTGTTCTAGGAGCATCACTTAAGTATTATTCAGGCTGTTTAAGGGTCTGGGCAGGAGGGGGAAGTGATGACAGACAAGCCTTGAAAGAATCACAGTAATTTGGGAAGGAGGGAAGGGAAGAAGGGAATCCACATGACAACAACAGACAAAGAAATCTTTTTTAGTACTAGTCAACATAAATAAATAACACCGTGCCAAAGGTTAAAAAATAATGCCAGTTGCAGTAGGAGTTGTAGACGTTTTATGAACTGAAATTGCAAGAGAGTTACTCCAATGTGCAATAATGCTAGTGGAATTCCAATCAACTTCTTCTTAGAATGTTAATAAATTGCTTTTGTGGATTTTTACTCCAACAGTTCTGCTACAGAAAGAGATGAGTGGTTAGAAGCTATCTCCAAGTCAATTGAAGAATATACAAAAAAGAGAATCACATTTAATCCAAGCAAAAGTCTTGAAGAGGTATATCCCACCATTATTGTTGGTTTGTTCCCTTTTTGAATATAAAGTTTCCTGACAGGTCCTTAGAGAAACAAGAGGTATTCCATGACGAATAATAAAGCAGGATGGTAAATAATTGAACAGATGGTAGAACAGAATATTTCATAGTGTTATCTGCTTCATAAATTTAAAATTATTTTCTTAAAAAAAACCCCCAAATCAGCTTTCACAGTTCTCTCTCTCTTGTGCCCAGAAAGATGAAATCAAAAGGTTTTAAAATAAAGCAGCTATTGATCCAAGTAGGGTGGAAAAGCTTGAAAGTCATTAAGTGCATCTTTTTTGATACTCTTGCATTATGATGGTCACTAATGAAGTAGTAGATAACATTTAAGACCATGACAATTTATCAGAGAAGGCTTTCCAACACCATTAGCATTATCCTTTAATCACTGATTACTATTATAGTGTTACTTCTCACTGAATGTAATGATACTGTGCCTATGTTCTCTCAGGCAGATCCAGAGAAACAGGAAGAAGATAGTCCTCTGGGATCCAAGGCTCCCATCTGGATCCCTGACACAAGAGCCACGATGTGCATGATCTGTACGAGTGAATTCACGCTGACATGGAGAAGGCACCACTGCAGGGCATGCGGGAAGGTTGGGTGATTTTGTGGTTACTTTTTCATTCAAGTTCCTTGTGAGACATTCAGGTGGAGCCTCAGCACCCCAACTAGTCTTCTAAGCAACCCTGTACTATGACACAATTATGTGGGTTAGAACCAACATGTTTGGGTTGGTGGTCTGGGGGCAGGGGTTTGGGTTTTTTGGACAGGTGTTATGACAGACCAGTTTTCAACCTTCAACATGCTACATATTAGTTATTTTGCATTCTGGAGTGCTATTTATGGTTATTTTGCAGTTACATAATACCCACGAATGTTGGCTGAAATGAAGTATATTCTTTGCTAATTTTCATAAGATAAATCATGATTTTTGATTTTAAGTTAGTACCAGCCTTCTTTTATATTTTACACTTATGAAAACTATATCTAATAAACTTTATCTTTCTTGTTTTAATCCGGTGGGAATACAAAATTAGAATGCAATGCAGTTGAGACATCTGTGTTGTAAAAAAAATCACCAAGAGCAATACCTTTTTAGCTATTTCAAAAAATTTATGCTTGAAACAGTTCAGTAACACAGTATGCTTGTTCTGATTTTAATGGATCATTAAGGTTGGTTTATTGACTCCTAATTCACTGATTTTTTTTTAATGTTTAAATTTTTATCACTTAGAGGAGGAAAGGACAGCATGTTAAGCATAAAGATATGGGAGAAAAGCCAAGATCTTAAAACAATTGCACTGTAAAATAGTGCCTATTTCAGGTTTTTATGGGCTTAAAAATGCTGAAGTGAATGTCTGTGGGTATTTGGTGATGTACAGGTGCACATCATGTACAATAATGCTTTTACCTGTTTCTGTCTGTTTCCAGATTGTCTGTCAAGCTTGTTCATCAAACAAACATGGCTTAGACTATATGAAAAACCAGCCAGCTAGAGTATGTGATCATTGCTTCAGGGAGCTACAAAAGCAAGGTAAATAAAACCTTCACAAACTGTCTGTCTTACTTTTGTGGCCTTTACAACATGGTATGTGTGTGCCTTATCTTTACTGCTGGGTTCAAGCACTTAATTCTGCTTGTGCCTGAAAAACGATAGGCACCTGAGATTCTAAGCCAAACAAGCTTCTGTGGAGCAAGCTAGAAAATGAATTTGCCTTTACCCTATGGTAATGACATGTAGCTTATGCTGCTTTCCTTTTGAGATAACAAGTGTTACATTGCTTTTCATTAATCATAGGGTACAAGTGTACATTAGAATCCCTGCAGTTTATCTTGAGCTCCCAGGGGGTTCATGTGTATGGTTACACTCTGTAACTTGTATGTCTGTAAACTTCATTTTTCCCAGCTAAGCTGCTAGATGGCTAAAGTTCTGGGGCTCTGCAGAGACATAGGCCTTAATCTTTCTGAAGCTGAGTCTCTTCAGGTCTATAAACTGGCCTCAAGCCACTCTCAAGCCTCAGCTCAGATGGAATTCAAGGATGTGGCATATCTGTATCTCAGTTCTGAAAGAAAACTAACCATCGCCTACTAAACACTGGCAATATGGAATTGAACATAAAACACCACAGCTGGAGCAGTTTTCATTGAAATGCTTTCAGAGAATGTGGTGCCTAGTGGAAAGCAATGGCTGGATAGCCTAATGGTAATAACATTTGCTTAGTGAGGAGGTCCAGGGTCAGTGTCCTCATCCTGAGAAAACTCTAGTCCATCTCTTTGAAGAAGCTTCATATCATTCTGCAGAAACAAGTGTAAAATCAATGAAAGCACCTCCCAGTGAGGTGGGAATCCAGTCCAATCTCACACGGCCTGCTGTGGATGAAGTCAAAATACTCTGAGTATAAAGCACACAAATGAGCTGTAAACAGACTGAAAGATCTTTCTGCCCTTCCCATGGCAGAGGCTCCCATGCAACACAAGCTCTCTAGGGTATTGGGAAGTCTGTGGTGCCCAGTGAAATAATAAAGCTATGGATCCCAGCATGCTGGGGGTGACTTTTCTCACGGGGGTGCAGAAGGCAGCATGGATAACGCTGGAAATACAGAGGGAGCCTGCGGTGATGGGAAGGCCATTGTCCGAACCACCTGCAGGTGTCTGCGCTGGGCACTAGAGGCTGCTGTGCTGCAGGCAATTGTAGCTGCCTGAAGTTGGGAAAAGGGCTGGGGAGCAGGTGCAGTACAGCTGGCAATCACATTGCTCTCCTGCTCTTCTCATTATTTCAGAGCCTTACCGAGTTCAGGGCCAACTGCAGTGGACTTTATGAAACCACTCATTCCAAGTGCAGCTGTAAAAAAATTGGTGGGTGTTGCTAGAAAAAGGGGTTTTGAAGATGTGAAGTGTTGCAGAAGTCTTCCAAGAGAGGTGAAGTAACTGCCTGTGGCAGTGAAGAAAGCACATGCTGGGAGATGGGAACGTCCAGAAGTGTGTGTGTACTGGAAGAGGAGCATCCCTATTGAATAAGGTTGAGAGGTTAACAGATGGAGAGAATTGGAAGGTAGAGATAAAGTACAGACAACATAGAGGACAGCTGTAAAAATTTGCTATGATTTTTAAGACTGACTTATCACCTTCTGTATGAGAAAAGGCAGTTCAACACCCAGAAAACAGACTTTGAAAACAAACAAGACCAATTTGTTTAGTTTTAAACTTCTTGTAGATTTTTTAATATGATTGTGATTTGGGGGATTCTAACTCATGGTGTTGATGATAACACTGAAAAGTTAATTCAGTGCTGAATTTAACGTGATTAGGTGTTACTATTGTAACCCTGTAATCTGAATAAAAATGCCAGCTGTTTTTAAGAAGAAAAGTCCAAAAATTAATTGCCTGTGTTTAATCGTCTGTGACATGAAATTAATATATTCATCCTGTGCATTTTAGATAACCAGTGCACTCCTAAGAGCGGATCCCCAGTCAACCACAAATCTCCATCAAGTGCCTTGTCTACAGTATTACAAAGTATTCCCTCTGGAAGAAAGCAGAAAAAAATTCCAGCAGCCCTCAAAGAAGTAAGTGTTTTATTGGTCAAAAGTGGTGTCTTGTTGCTATTATATCATCAATATTATGAGTAGGAAAAAAATCCTTATTTTAACCATCTTATCTAGACTCAAAGTCAAAATGTGTCTCTGAGGTTTGGGCCTTAGTTTTAAATAGGCAGGGACATGAACCACGAAGCACTGTGTAAACTGCATAAACACCTGTGAGACTATGAGTCAGAACTATAGTTAAAATTGTAATTTCTTTCTTGCTTCCCTGTTTCCCTGAATTGTGATTTATCGCTGTACCAACAGTCAATGACAAGACTCCTACACCAACTCAGCTTTTGGTTTATGGTTAGGAAAGGTAGATTGAATCCCTACTTACTGTACGTCTTGGGAATGGGAGGAAGTGACTTTTCAGCAGGTTTGCTGATGACACCAAGCTGTGTGTTACAGTCCACACACCAGAGGGAAGGGATACCATCCAGAGGGACCTGGATAGGCATGAGAGATGGGTCTATGTGAACCTCACAAAATTCAACAAGGCCAAGCACAAGGTCCTGGGGAAAATCCCAAACATAAATACAGGCTGAGTGAAGAATGGATTGATGCCAGCCCTGGGGAGGAAGAGCTGGGGCTATTTGTGGATGAAAAGATCAACATAAATTGGTTGACGTGCACTTGCAGCCCAGAAAACCACCTGTGTCCTGGGCTGCATCCAAAGCAGCATGGCCAGCAGGGTGAGGGAGGGGATTCTGCCCCTCTGCTCTGCCCTGGTGAGACCCCACCTGCAGTACAACTCTGGGGTCCCCAACGTAATAAGGACATGGACCTGCTGGAATGAGTCTAGAGGAGGACTACTAAGTTGAGGGAGGGCTGGAACACCTCTCCTGATAGAACAGGCTGAGAGACTTGGGATTGTTCAGTCTGGAGAAGAGAAGGCTCCAAGGGGATTTTGGAGCAGCCTTCCAGTACCAGAAGAGGGGCCTACAAGAAAGGTGAAGAGGGACTTTTTACAAGGGCATGTAGTGATAGGACAAGGGGGACCCTTCGTAAGTTGAAGGAGGATAGGTTTAGCTTAGATACCAAGAAGAAATTCTTTACTATAAGGGTAGTGAGGAACTGGAACAGGTTACCCAAAGAGATTGTGGACTCTCCATCCCTGGAAGTGTTCAAGATCAGACTGGATGGAGCTTTGAGCCATCTAGGCTCTAGGGGAAGGTGTCCCTGCCCATGACAGTGGAGTTGGAATGAGACGATCTCTAAGGTCCCTTCCAAGCCAAACTCCTCTGTGATTCTATGATTCTTCTTATATAGGAATGTGTGTTCTCCAGCTGTATGTTTTCCTCAGTGTTTCAGCTCTCTCTTGTCCTGTTGTATCCAACTTAAATTCCAACCTTCATTTACTGGAAACCTCACTTCCAGACCAGATAGATGGTAGCAGGCAAAATAATTTGTCTTTCATCCACCTGAGTTAGTTAGCAACACTAACATGAGATCAGGTAAGAATTTCAGTTTCTGACAGGTATGGCTCTGGAAATATTTTAAAAAAAAAAAAAAAAAAAGCTGTACTGTGAAATCTTATTATGGTTTGTTGATTCATTTTGTTTTTTCTCTTCAGGTTTCAGCAAATACAGAAGACTCTACAATGAGTGGCTACCTACATAGATCTAAGGGCAGTAAGAAACCATGGAAACACCTGTGGTTTGTTATAAAAAATAAGGTGCTATACACATATGCTGCTAGTGAGGTAAGAGGCCACATATTAGAAATTAATTATGCAGTGACAATACTGTCTTTGTAACAAAGTTGCTTATTCTTATGATGTAGGAAAAAAGCTATAAAATTAGATCAGTATTTGATCTGATTGTGATGCAGTATTTCGAAAAGGCCCAGTGAGGCTTGATACCATAATACATTCATATAGCTGCACTGTTTCTGATTCTAGATCTAGCTTTGAGTACCTCTGCACTGCACACCATTGCTCAGTTGTAGGTATGTTCTGAGTCAGTTGAATACATAGGGGATCTGTTTGCATGCATCACAGTGTACTAGTGGCAAAGGCAACATTATAAATGTATCTTGAACTATCTTGTTCTACACTTCCATAAGGTACTTTGAATGCTTGCAAAAGGAGTAAACTAAATCTCTTTACTTCTCCTCAAAGTCTTGTCTTCAGCCTGGAGTTGTTATTTGATATAAAAGAAATGCATTTTATGTAATGGCATTTGCTTTTTTATTTAGAATGTGTAGTCCTATTGCAGTGTGGAATAATCTCTAACATATACATACAGATATATATATATGGTATGTATACATGGTATCCCAGCATGTGGTGAGGATGTAGTTTTATTGCATCTTAGAATGTTCTTAGAATGTTTTGTAACATATATGGATGCATTAATCTTGGCCTTCAGGTTTTTGTATTGTTTGTTTTAGTTTACTACTAGCTTTCAAGAACAAAATATCCAAAGCATCTCTTTTAAGGTATTGCTATCCCTCACTTCCTTTCAAAATGTAAGGCCCAACCTATGCTGGCCATGTAAAAAATTATCCTTCTTCACTCCATGCCACCCCCACTTTAGTTATTTCCTGATTTGTGCTCAGATTTGTTCCTAGGTTGTTCCTGCCAACCTTTATTTTAGAACTTCTGAATTATGTCCAAAACCTGTGATGTTATTTCCACTAGAGCACTGGCAATACTAAAAAAAAACCCAACCCAAAAGTTCTAAAAATAGCTTAAATAATTATGTAGAAAACAATTACTTTTACATCAATTAGAAAATCATTTCTAATTGATGTAAAGCCTTGTGTCTCTTCTGGCCTTTGCAAAGGAAGCTTTGGCAGAGGTAAGAAAAGACCGAAGTTTTTGACAGTCACCTTAAATTTTCTTTTGCTTCTCTTTCTCTGAGATATCAGCCTTGCAGAGTAGCTTCAATTTGCAGTTCACAATCACAAAATTAATTCTTTCCTATTTTCTTAAACTGAGGCATATCTGTCCTTAGTTTTCATCTTGGTGAGCCATTGCAGGGGACATAATTTAGAGACTCTAAAGGGAAGGTGCAGTGTTGCCTTGGCCACTTAAGCTACTTATATTTGTTCCAAGTGATAGAAAGATTGATGGTAAAGAAATCACTTGTTAGTGTTATGATGGCCTGAGACAGTAAAACAGATTGCTCTCAGCCTTACATGACTCTTTTCCAATATCAAGAAATGCTGCTGTCACAGGACACTTTTGTTTCATTATAGAGGCAATTACCAAAGTCTTCACCTGATATGTCAGTGTTTATGCAAATTTGGGGAGGTTTTAGCCATTTTTTTTCTTCTGTTCATAAGCATTGCTGGACCTTGCCTAGTTACAAAACATTGTTTCAGAATTTGCACAGGATAAAAATACTTTTTTTTTTCCTTTCCAAAAATGCTGTGTATTGTGTTCATTAATAAAAAGACACAAGTGTTAAAAAAAAAGTAACTGAGCTAAATGAGGAAGGGTCTTTTCTAGTCAACTGTTTGTGAACACTCAGCAACCTTGTTTTCCCCTATCCTGGTAATTTCCAGTAAAAGAAAATGGGATAAGTTTGGCCATTTAAAGATTTGGAAATGACTTCAGTACTTGAGAACACAGGTTTTCTCTGTAGCTCCTCCTTTTAGCATACTCAGTGCAGTTAATAGCATCCCATTTCATTTCTGAGCTTGCTGGAGACAGCACTGGGCTTGATGGGCCTCTGGGCTGCTGCCAAGTGGTGGCTGATCTGTTGATACAAGAAGTCCTTGCCAGGCAGAATGATGAGACCAGGCCGTGAAAGCCAAGGTAGATGCTATCAGGGAAATAAAAAGAGGATCAGCAATGTTGAAGTCTGCGAGGTTTTATTTCCTGCCCCCTGACTCATGCATGGAGGACAGGAAAAGTGGCATTCTGTGCATGTCCATTTATAACAATTTGTTGTATTGTCTGCTGCAGTGGTATGGTGTATGAAGTCTAAATGCATGCCTTAGAATGTCTTACAAGCTCTAACTTTGTATTTTTTCCCTTTTTTCCCCTGTTACATAGGATGTGGCAGCATTAGAGAGCCAGCCTTTACTTGGATTCACAGTCAGTGAAGTAAAAGGTGAAAACTCAGAGTCGTCTAGAGTGTTCCATTTACTGCACAAAAACACTTTATTTTATATATTCAAGGCAGATGATCCCCATTCAGCTCAAAAGTAAGAAACTATTTGAATTCATTTCTGTTACATATTTCTAGAAAATTTGGAAGTGGTGAATGTTAATATTCACACATTAAGCATATGTATAAAAGATCCATATTATATCATAAGAAAATGAAAGTTTTAAATTATTTAAACACAAGGTTCTGGTTTCATTAGGGCTTCTGAAATGAAGGAAGCAGACTCACCTCTGCAAAGGACTGAATGTAGAATGAGAAAGTCAAAGATACAATAAGAATCTTTCCTCGCCTGTTCCTCTCACCCTGGTCCACTCAAGTGAAAATTGAATGTTACCTTTGGAGAAATCCAGAAAATGTTTCTAAGAATTAACTGATATGCTCCTTTTTTAATTTCACCTGTTCATATTAGTTATTTTTAATCAATATATAGGTGTGAAAACTAAAGCAAACACTAAAACTGAGGGGCCAAGGTTTGAAGTGTTGTGAGCTGATGCCCATGAGCACCTAGGCATGCACTCAGACCAAAAGCTTGCATTCAAAGAACATTCACACAAGCTGTTTCGTTTCAAGTCCTGTCTAAATTTGGAGTCATATTTATCAGGCTATGTATTTTGTCAGTTTAATATAAAATAGCCTGGAAGCTTGGTCATTAATCAGTAGAAAACATTTGTTACATGATTCATAAAGTAAACCAGAAACGAGCATAGAATGAATATATGTAAACTTTCTTATACGCCTGTCTTATCTGACTGGTTTCACTGCAGTTTCCCCAAATGAATTTTACATTATTAAGTAGATTTGATGCATTTACAGGTCCATTATTACTACTTAAGCATTCAAATGGCTGCAGGTTTAGTTTTCTGCAAATTGGAATAGAAAGTTACTATACTATACTATACTATACTGAAAACAAAGTATCCAGTACAACAGGAAATTCTGAACAGCTGAGAGCATGCTTAATGACACTTCTCAACAGAAAAACATCTGGAAGTCTTTATTTGATTTTTGGGAGTATTTTGTGCAGATGTGCATAAAAGTTCCCTTGTTAATTAAGATACTATCCTGTTGTTTCCCGTGTCCTCATTTGTACTACATAAAGCAAACTAAAAAACCCTCATGCATTCAATAGGTTTATCTTTCTACTCAGACAATGGCTCTTCTCATCAGAAGAAAACTTGAAATTGGGCATAGTGTATTTTACTGAGGTTAGGAATAACATTAAGTACTTTGTGTTTCAAGCTTTCTCCAAGTATTTAATATCCTTAGGAGATTTATGCAGAACCTACAGAATAAATACTGCTTTTACAGCCTTAAAAGGAAAACCAAAAATATTCTGTTGGCTTGTTTGCATCAGTGGACACTATTTTTTCCTGATAGGACCAAAGAAATATCTGATATATTTGTCTAAGTGCAGTAATAACTTTTAACAGATGGTTACTTTTCAATGTGGTTTTAAATTCCAGTGCTATGTTCAATGCTTAAGCTGCTTATGAAATTTTTTTTTGCAGATGTATTCCACTTTAGTTGTTTTTAATGTATACACGGCACTGGAAAATACTAAAAATATTACTAAAAAGTAAGGTAGATGTTTGAGTTGTGTGTGCAGACATGCATGAGCACTAATACATGCTTAATATGTTCATGCCAAGAGCTTGAATTCAAAGAACATGCACACAGTTGCAAAAATTAATGCTCAGGGCAAGGAAAAGCCAACATCTGTGACTAATGTTCAGATACCCTGTGAATACCAAACCAGTTTGAATTGCCATGATAAAGACAATTACAGTCTTTGTGTCATTCAGTTCTTCCAAGATTTCCACTCAAACAAAATTTCTTATTTTGGGGGCCTCTTACCTATACATACAGACAGTTCAGCACTCACTCAGAAAACAGAATTATTTGTTCTGTAACATTGGAGTGCTTCAGGAACATTAATTTTTGCCTCCTTCCGAAGCTGAGGATGTTTATTATCCTCCTAACCAAATAGAAAAAGAAACCACAGCTACAGGGAGCAAAAGTGTCTGAATATTAACTTTGATTTTTCAGTCTGAAAAACCTTGGATCAGCTGTTTGGGACTTCTCCCTGTGCCCTCTTTGCCCTTCCCTGCCTTTCCATGTGCCATGTGACTTCCTCCCTCAGTCCCACCAGTCCTGGCTTTTGTCTGCTGCAGAAGCAGAGAGCGTGGGTTATGCAGACAGCTGCATCAGTTCCAGCAGTCTCCTGATTCCTCCCAGATCATGTTTGCAGTGAAAAAGAGAAGAGGGTATTGGGGGTTTTTAAAGGTATGCAGAACCTTGGCATAGCCTACTTTTTGAGCATTTGAAGCATTTGATTTCCCAGCTTCACCAGTTCTTCGTGCATGTAACGTCAGTCTGGGAGAGGTTCAGAGAAAAGCTTCTATCGGAGAGCCTTGTACCAGGCAGCTCAGTATGTCTGGACTCATTGGGTAGCTTTCGGTATTTGCACTCACAGACCAATGGGTAGTGGAAGTATGATGTTACTTCTTGTGTCAATCTGTAGCTAGTGACAGCAATGAGATTTATTCTTTTATCAGCTACTTCCTAACAGTGTTTAATTTTCCAACAGGTGGATAGAAGCTTTTCAAGAAGGCACTGTATTATAGCAGTGCCAGCATTGGGTCTACAAGTTTAAAGGAAAATATCTAAGGATGGTCATAAAACAGACTACAACTGTTCAAAGAAACAGAATCCGTCACAACCTACACAAAATTGTATATTTGTCAGGATTAGGAGTTGTTGCATTTTTAGTGTAAAGTAATATTTTTCTAAAGAATTGTATGTATTTCTGTGTTGATACAAAATGTGTTATTTATTAAATTCCAATGTTTACTTAAATGGGCAGAATTATTTGTGCATTGAAGTCCAAAGTGTCCTCAGAATGGCAGATTGTTGGTTAACAGTTTCATAAACTTTATGCTTTATTAAAAAAACCCCACCAAACAGATTTGTTGCAGTTGTACATTTCCTCGTGATTTGTGTATAGGTTCTTGAGTTGCGGATGTTCACTTTGCAATTTAGCAAGAACAGATTGGTATAGGAATTTCACAGATTTGGGATCTTTGTTGACTATGTAAGCTCGTTTGTGAGAAGCTGTATGATATCGATGCTCCTTTCCTTGAATGGCAGTTGAAATCTTGCATACCAGTACATTAAAACAGTACAACAAATTCTGTATCACAAAAACAAAATACGGTTCAATTATTAAAAAAACAGAAAAGGGAAAAATATTTTAAAAAACAGTTTGCAATTACAAGATAAGGCACTAGAGCTGTTACAGTACAGTACGCCAAACCGACTCAATGAGTTATCTTCCAGCAATTGCAGGATGTATTATCTTTTTATGTTTCCAATAATAATTCAAGCAGAGTAAAAATACACTTTTGATAATCGAAGACAAAATATCTTATTTGTTTCAAAACTTCATGTCAAATGAGTTCTGTACACAATATGAAACACTGTATAAACTATTGTTCAAAGAACAGTAAACAAATATGTGTACCCTCCTCTCTGAAAATTTTAAAACTATTGTATATTTAAATATTATGTTTAAGTTGGAATTGCCATACCAAGACAACAGAGCTTATTTAGTGCAGAAGGCATTGAAAATGCATACCATTCTTTGAAATACTTTTTGTTTGCAATATCATTTGTTCTGTTTGACACTTTAAAACAGAATTCAGCTTCAGGTGTTTGGGTTTTGGGTTTTTTTCTTAAAGAAAATCATTGGTATACCTCATTAGGAAATACTTACTGGTTATTCTGGTGCATCTATTTTATTTAACTTTTTAAAAATTTTAACACTGTAATAGCATATATGGAACTACAACTATGAAACTCACATGAAAGAAAGCCATTTTTATGTCAAATGCAATGCATATGTAGTCAGTTGATTTTACTGTATGAAACACTTGTCATAGTCCCCTGAATCAAGCTAGTCATGGTAACGAAATTAAGAGCAATTAACTTTTAATTAATAGTTTGAGTTCCATATTAATAGCTATTCTGTGGCCTCACAGCAGAAAGAGATGATAGAATAGTTAACATTCATCACAAAAAGGCCAAGAATGAAAATGCAAACCAAAATTCTCTTATTCCCTTGATATACCTCAAGGTCGGGTCCAAGATACTAACAGAGCTCTGAAGAAGTTTAATTTCCAAGAGCTTCTCTAAAGTTAGTAGTGGGCCTGGAAGTCAAATTCTTAATATTAACTATACGAGAAATTTCATTTCATACAAGTCAATTTCATGGACTTCCAGCATTTCAGTAGCGTACCCTATGAATAAGGGACTTAGGGCGGTAGATCTGACTTCCCTCAGGAATGCTAGAGATTTGACCAGATAGTGTTGGAAATGCAGTTGGAGTCTGATCAAAGCCTTTATTCTCTTTTACTGTAATACAAATGTGCTAAATGAATACTTTCCTCTTGTTATTTACAAAGGGCTTTTACTTAATTTTCAAAAACTACTGCTGACTGAAGCTAAGTAAATTATTACCATGTCTCTTCAGAGTGATTTCTGACATGATTTTTTACTGTATCCCAAACAAAACTGGTATCAATATAACACAAATGTGATGTGTCTCTTCCAGTTTATAGTATCAAAGGGAAGAGCTTCTTCATATTTTCATAGGGACTGCACACCAATGAAGATGGCAAGTCCTGAAGCAGCAAATGAATCAGAAATTTGGCTAGGAGCAAGCCAATTTGATTTCAGTTTATGCTTTGATATTTTCCCTGCTGCAAAACAGAGCAATAAAAGTCAAAACACACACTGAATAAGGTTCCCAAGTTCTGCTTCACATGGTGTCAAACTACCTCTAGTTTGTGGTGCAGAGGGAGAAAATAGTTTAAAGTGTTCTGTGGAAATCAGAGGACTTCTTCCAGAAGTGGTTGAGCAATCAAAAAATTTGTGACAGAAAGAGATTGGAACAGAGCCTTATAAATGGTAGTATACATATTACAGTCACATAATGTGTGAAATAAATTGTCTTTGTAAACGTGTCTGACTATTTCTTTTCCCCTCTCCTGCATTAGTGCTTTGTGTCATATGAAGAACCTATAACACAAGCATTTTCACAACACTTTCAGATGGTTGCTTTTCAAACTTGCCCTATTTCTCCAGTTCTCCTCCCAATTTGATTCATTACCATCAAATGTAAAATATTCACATCTTGATTTGGCTAAACACTAAAACAAGATCAGAAGTTTTTAGACATCTGGCTACCTCTTCTTATAAGAATCTATAGTTTGTAATCAATTTAAGATGGGTTAGTAGAGTATGAGACAAACATTAGCATTGAATATTAGTTCTAACATTTTTATTCATAGATAAAGTTTCTAGGATCTTGAATTCTCTTTAACTTAAAACTGTGTGCCCAAAGGACTTAAAACAAACTGAGCAGCTAGCTGTGGAACACATTTTACTAAATATTTTGTGCATGGAAACTCAATTACTCAACTATGTTTATTACATCATAATGTAAAGAGATGTCTGGAAAGACACATCCAGTGCATTTTTTGCTGTAACTGCTGTTTCTTATTTACCATCCAAATAGGTTTTTTTTTGGAGCAGTGCTAAATCATACTGTTTAAATGGAAGAATAGAATTTTTATTTTGTAACTGAAAACTGTTCAAAGTTGTAAATATTCCTGTGGATGTTCATCATTTTTGTATAAATAAATTCACATTATTTGAGTCTGTGTCTTTTAATATTTTCAGGTTTTATGTATTATGCATTTGTGTATTCAGTGATTTTCAAGCAGAACTTGTTGCCATTACCTGCACATCAGCCTTACTTTAAAAATCATTCAAAAGAATTAAGGGGGTTAATGTCTATGTGAAGGTCAAATGAAGGGTTTTACATTAATAAATCCTTTTGCAAAATTTAGTTCTGGTCTATCAGTCAAAGTATGCCTGAATCCCAGCTTCTGTTGGCATTGGATCCTGCACATGGGTGGGTGCCCCAGCAGGCAGAGTGTCTGGAAAAGGACCAGGGGGTGTTGGTCAACAGCAGCTGAACATGGGCCAGCTGTGCCCAGGTGGCCAAGAAGGCAGATGGCATCCTGGCCCGTATCAGCAACAGTGTGGCCAGCAGGAGCAGGGCAGGGATTGTCCCCATGTACTTTATACTGGTGAGGCCATGCCTCAATTGCCATGTTCAGTTCTGGGCTCCTCACTGCAAGGAAGACTCTGAGGTGCTGTAGCATGTCCAGAGAAGGGCAACGGAGCTGGGGAAGGGGCTGGAGCACAAGTCTGATGAGGAGTGGCTGAGGGAGCTGGGGTTGTTTAGTCTGGGGACAAGGAGGCTCAGGGGAGACCTTACTGATCTCTTCAAGCACCTGAAAGGAGATTGTAGCCACATGCTCAGCTTCTTCTCTCAAATAACAAGGAACAGGACAAGAGGAAATGGCTTCAAGTTGCAAAAGGAGAGGTTTAGATTAGATATTAGGAAAAACTCTTCATTTGAAGGGTTGCCAAGCACTGGCACAGACTGCCCAGGGAAGCCGAGGACTCACCATCCCTCGGCGTATTTAAAAGATGTGCAGATGTGGCACTTTGGGACATGGTTTAAGTGGTGGATTTAGCAGTTGCTGGGCTAAGTTGGACTCGATCTCAGAGGTTTTTTCCAACCTACATGATTCTTTAATTCTGTAAGTATTTTAGCAAGGCATGTAAAGGAGAGATTTTTCTGTGAGGTTAGTTATGCTGCTTCCTTATGTATGTTTGAAAGTGATTTTTTGAAAACTTGCAGTAATAGCAGAAAAGGTTTTGCTTCTCTGTGTGTTTTTGATAGGGATGTGTCTTGTAATCCTGGCTAACACAGCTACAGAGGCATGCCTTCATATACAGATCAAGTATGAATTGGGTCACTTGCTAAGAAAAATACAAAGTATGTTTTACTGGTTGCAGTGACATTTCTGCTGTACTGAGGATATCAGAATACTTGGCTTAAATAAGCTTTGGTGCAAATTACTTGGGATTTGTTAAATTAAACTTCTCTAAGCTCCATCATTTAGAA
Source organism: Illadopsis cleaveri (assembly GCA_013399915.1). NCBI lineage: Eukaryota > Metazoa > Chordata > Aves > Passeriformes > Timaliidae > Illadopsis > Illadopsis cleaveri. The sequence continues at coordinate 391,945 of VXBB01014818.1, forward strand.
AGTGGATGTGCAGCTCAAGCTAGTTTGGGAAGTGATAAGTACTATAAATTGGGAGTGCTGGAACATTTGACACTTAAAGGAATTGCTTAGAGAGTTGATTTTTCTGACTTAAAAATTCTTTGCTGAGTTCATTTGCATTTGGTGTTTGAGAATGTCTTTGATCAAAAAGCAAATAAGATGCTTCCAAGTACTGACTGAACTACTGATCTTGAGCTAGGGCTGATAGATACAAGTGCAGCTGTGGGACTGGGAGTGGGAAGAAAAGAGTAAAGGAATTGACAAGAGTGTGCATAATTTTATTGATGTTAACACATAAATTTACTTGTATTCTTTGGGGTTTTTTTTCCTATCACTGCTGCTCAGATGTTGATGCTTATGTCATCTGATTCAGTAGAAATTGCATTAAATGGTCTAAATGATTTTCAGATCATGAAATTGCACATACAGCCCCAGTGACCCAAATGATCTTGGAAGCTGCTGCTAATCTCTGACCACAACTAGACCATCTTCATTGAACAGATGAAAAAGGAAGAAGGGAAAGGCTGTATTTAAAGTATAAAACTCTTACTTAAAATCAACGTAATTTAAAATAATTAGCATAAACTAAGTAAGTAGGTAACACAACTTTGGTTCAAACAGATGTTGAGACAGAGCCAGAACAGCAGCAAGTTGTTCCGGTGGCACTACCCCAGCAGGAACAGGCATTCATTGGCAGCCAGGCCATTGCCTTCCCAAGAGCAACACATGGCACTGTTGACATTTAAGGATGGAACTTGCTTCTGCCATGCAGGTGAAGCACAGCTCTTTCAGACTCAGCTGGCTGAACTACAGTGCAAGGCACTGTGTGTGCCCCTATCACATTGCAGGTTTCAAAGCCCATCTGCCAGGCTTGTCTACGGATCTGCCTCAGCTGGGAGAGCTCACCAAGCTCCCCAAAGCCCAAATGCTGTGCACCTGTGACATTCAATGCCGCTTGGTCCCGTTTCTCCACTGGGAACTGCAGTGGGTGTTTGGAGACTTGTGCTCTCCACTCGATGGGCAGAACACTCGAGAATGGCGTTCCGTTTTGGACCCCTCACTCTAAAAAGGAGCATCCAGAAGTCAACAAGGCTTATGAAGGGTCTCGAAAACATGCTCTGTGAGGAAGGCCTGAAGGAGCTGTATTCGTTTAATCTCAAGAAGAGGAGGCTTAGGGGGGCCCTCATGGCTCTCTCACAACTACCTGTTAGAAGGGTGTAGTGCGGTGAGGGACTGAGCTCTTCTACCGTGCCTGCAGTGAGAGAACTAAAGAAGTGGCTTTAAGCGGTACCAGGAGAGACTTCCAGATTAGAAAAAAATCTTTTTTCCGTTAGGATGGTCGGGCACTGGAATAGCCTGCGTCAGGGACGTCGGAGTCACCATGGCAGGAGGTGTTTTAAGAGGCGTCTGGATCTGGCGGTGGGTGGTGTGGTTCAGATGTTACAGTGGCAGCAGTGCTGACCGGACGGTTGGACTGGGCGATCTTAAAGATCCGTTCCAACCGCGATACGCCTGTGGTCCCACAGGGCGCAGCGCTCAAGCCCGGCCCGGTCCCGTTNGCCCCGGCCCCGCGCAGCCATTTTGTGCGGAGCGCCGCGGCGGGGACGGGCACGGCGCTGGCTCCGCGTCCCTGCCCCGCCGCTCCGTGAAGCCCCGGGCAGGGGAGATGCGAGGGCGGCGAGGAGGGCTGGGGGCGGAGGGGCCCCGGCACTGCGCGATAGCTTGGCCTGGGCGCGTCTCCCTTTCCTCCTCCCGAGCCCTGCGCCTCGGCATTCCCGGGGAATGACCATGCCCTTCCCCGAACTCCCCATTCACTCTCTGACTGCCGACGGCATCACCCTTCCGGTTTGCTCCTTTTGTATATCCCTGGCGGCTATCAGGGTTTATTTGGGTGAAGGCAGTCCTGAGCAACACCCGGTATTATTTTTATTGGGTCAGATGACCCTGTCGCTGTTTCTTATTTTGTCTCGTTGCGTGGGGTATTTCTTCTAAGCTGCGGAGTTTGTGGAGACTTTATTTTTTATTTGTTGCCATATATTGCTTTAAGTGTAAAAAGCACGGCCGCATGCCCCAGGATGCGCTTACATTTGCAGGTTGTGGAGGGAGTAGAGGAGATGCTATGTGTTGTGCGAGTGAGCTTACGCAACAGAAGAGGGAAGAAAAGCCTTGATACTGGTTTTACTGAAAAACGAGGGTGTGGACATGATTCTTGAAAAACCAAATTAGGCATTCATCCTTATGTCAGATCTCTGATTTGAAGCTGCTACGGTCAGCAGAGTGGACTTGGGAAAGTGGCATCACAGGAAGAGCTGCATCCACACTTGTCATGGAAAAATAAGATGGGAAAAAATTTCAATAGTTTTCTGTAGGATAGCTTCCTGGTTTTGGAATCAGCCTTATGTAAGTAGAAATAGAAGTATTGGTGGCAAAACATCACAATTTCAGTGCCAGTTCAGATAGTGTTCAGCTGGTGACTCTTTGTAATTTTGTATGGCTTTTTCTGTAAGTTATTTTTCTGAAAATAATTCTGTGAATATTTTCTCCACCCCCTTAAGTCCATGGTTCGCAGTTGTGACATGAGATGTCCAGTAGAGCATGTAGCCCATGGCTTGCACCTTGCTGTACAACTTTACTCAGGGGCACTTGTTTGAGTGAAGTCTTAAGATCTGGGAAATGTTTGCCTGCTCCTCTCTGTAGCTCTTTCTCCAGAGATATTGCTGAACCTCTCCTATCGGAGGACTAAGTATTTTCATGTGATGGTGGTCAGCTGTATGTGTGCACATGTGTGATAATGCAGGGAAGGTAACTGAGGTCATGAGGGGTGTGCAGTCCTCAGCTGCTTCTGTGCTTCCTGTGCACTGCTCTGAATGGGTGGACACCACTAGCTAAGTCTGCTGCATTCTGCAACAACAAATCAAGATGCTTATTACAGAAAGAAGCTCATAGTAGATAAATTAACCAGCTTTAACTTTTCTCCTCAATTTTTATTAATATTTCTGGTTTTCTTACTGGTTGTGTTTTCTTGTGAAATGTACTCTTGAAGGGAACAAGTTTCATGGGAATTCTGATATCTTTAGGAGTAGTCATATGTCAGGCTAGATTGCGGGATAGGAGCGGTTTTTTGTTTGGGGTTTTCATGTTTTTCATGCTTTTTAAAAATCTGCCCTAATTTTACAGTTTAAGGTTCTTAGCCTGTGAAGAGAAAGCACTGAGCAGCATGTGTAACTCTGAAGCTGACATCGTTTTGGGGGAAAAGGGGTTGAACCAGCTGACCTGCAGAAGTACCTTTCAACATTAATTATTTCATGATTGTATTGTTATTAAAGGTCAGGGGGAGCAGACAGATGTGCAAGGAACCAAAACGGAACAAAACCCCACTCATATTGTAGCCTGCAGTTAAATAGCTCACCTGTGAAATTCAGCTGCAGAATGCTTATAGGTAATGTGGTAGTCCTAGGAAAACTGACTTTGATCCATAATGTGAAACCTCATATTTGCAATAGTAAGATTAGTTTGTTCCCTATGCTTATACTCAATTTTTGCTGTAATTTATTGTGTGCTTATTGTATTGTGTAATTAAAGTTTGTGCAGCCAGTGAATTTGCTGGAGTTTCCCTGGAGTTTGTGAAGGACAGCATACTTCCTAAAGAAAGTAATTTGTATCTAATGTTTGGGTCAAAAAAAAGCAGTATCTCTTGCTTAAATAAGGAGTTTAACTATGTAAGAACTAGACCGGTGCCACATCTTAACTTGTCCATGTTTGTTCTGCTGGTGGACGAAGTGTGGCTCTCAGCTGGCAAGTGCTGCAGCTGGTACAGGGTATGTCTGTCTGTCCTGCTTCAGCATCCATCCTGGCTTAAGCACTTTTAATAGTAACCTTTACTAACCTGGCTTATTTTGGTTGATGGAGATCAGGGAGCTCTCTGGCCTGTGGTGGGTTTAACATCCCCTGTGAAGAAGCAGTAACCTGCTGGGGAGGGTTACCCACATGCTCTAGCTGGCACAGCTCTCTGCTTTTTGTCACACACAGGCTGCAGTGTGCAACCAACAGTGACTATCGGGGAAACTAAACTGTACCTGGATTATTTTCTGGCAAAGTTTTTACCTTTTTTTTTTTTTTTTCTTTTTTTTTTTTTTAACCCTCAGTGGTGTTTTGAGCTGCTTTTAGCACTTTAAACTTGTGCCTGTACATTAGTGGGATTACGTAACCTGCTGCAAAACAGAATTATGTCAGTAGAATTTTATGGATAAAACTGCGAAGGTGCAGTTAATTAGATTCTTACTCTTGTGTATGAAGACCTGTCCATATTTTTACCACCCAGTCATCAGGTTTTAATTCTAGAGATTACTGCATTACTTGCCAAAATCTTCAATCAGCAAAGGATTTATTTTTTGTAAAACCAAACTCTTTAAAATTCCAGTTCTCTGAGACTGGAAGATGGCTTGTGCTGTCTGAGTTCCATGTATCTGGTTATGTAGTGTTGTAGATTTTGTAAGGAAATACATTCCTTCCTGAAAATCATGTAAGAACTGCCTTTCTGTATCAATATTTAGATTTTTTTTTTTTTCACTTTCCTGGGCCTTCTCTAAAAGGCTGTTTACATTTGTTTAACTTAAATTACTTTTGTTCAACTTGGTAGTAAGCCAGGCTGGACTAAGCTCAGTAGTTGAATGCCTTTGTCAGAAGTTAAAGTGGAAACTTGAAAAATATAAACCACCAAAAAACTAAAGCCAAACCCTCTGCTATTGTCATATTAGCTCTCATAAACGGTTATTTAATTCCAAATAAGTTGAGGTTGCTGTTTATAATTTAGCAGTAACTTGGTGCTGTGAGAACTACCCCATTTAGTGTGGTAATGTCTTTCCTTTGAAGTATTAGTTGGACAGTGTGTCAACATGACTCTTATTTGCACTTAATATGAAGATTTTTTTCAGAGCGCTTTTCACATCTTTATAGGAATTTAAAAAATCCCAAACCCAACAAAATAAATTCACAAATACACACCTTCTTAAAAATTCGATCCTGTGTAGTAGATAACAAAGGAAAAAAACCAANGGAGTGTATATTGCTGTGTTCAGCCTTTCATCCAGGAGAGCCCTCAAGTCCTTGGCAGGGCTGCTCTTGGTCAGTTCATCCCCCAGAATGTTTTATGTGGGACAATATCAACAATGATTTACTGGAAGGATATGTGAGAAACTTAGTTTTGTTGTATGGGGTGTTTTGCTTCTTTGTTTGGGTTTTTTGTTTTGTTTTTCCTCTTCATCTGAAGGGAGCTTCCATGGATATGCAGATGTGCAGGTTTGTAAGGGTTGTCTTACTAGTAGTACTGTTGAAGAGGTGTGCTGATTTCTGTAGAGTACCTTCATGTATCGGCTGCCTGGCTGTGGTTCAGTGAATACTCCAAATGGTCATCTTGCATAACACCTGAATGGGCAATTTGGCATTATAGATAAACTGGTGTACCATTGGGGGCTTTTTTCCAAAAAGAAGTGGTCTTGATACTGCTTCTGTTTGCTTTTCCTGTATTGTGTGTAACAATTTTTAGGTGCAGGGTGAGTAAAGTCAGAAGATGAGTTTACAGCTATGCAACCGTGGAGGCAAATGCAGAGTGGAACAAAGCCAGCAGTGGAGCTACCTCTCATGAAATGCTGTAATTGTACCATGGAGGATGTATTGGCTCCAGGGATTCGGAAAGAAGCGTTTGCCCTTGCTGTGCTGTGTTGGGGTGATCTTTCTGTGCCAGCTGGAATGGAGCTGGCTGAACCTAATCCATTCAATGGGGAAGTCTTCAATCAGATGAGCTTCCTGGTCCTGGTTCATGATGCGGCCTCAGCTCTGGTGCAGGAAATCCGTTTGGAGGTTTTTTTTCATTTTTTCCTTTTGCAGGCTTCAGGTGAAGATGCAGGCTGTGGCTGACAGTACATAGGGCAGGTTGACCTGTTTAAATGGCTGTCTCCTTACCTAGCTCTGATATGTAACCAGTGCTCCTGTGAGTAGACTCCACTTGCTGACAGCCCTCTTGCCTTTCCTCTTCCTTCTTTTCCCAGTTGGTTGTGGGACTAGTGAGCTAAGTCAGCTCACCTGTAGCTGATGGGACAGGTTCTAGCAATACCAGATAAAAGAAGCAGGAGCCAAAGCCTAAAAGTGGGACTGTATCCCTTTGGTGCCCCAAACTGTAAAAATGATTTGTCAGTCACCTGAAAATTTATCCTAGTGATTCTGTTTTCCAGTGTTTCCCCCCTGCTGTAGAACTTGCTTACAAGAAAAGGTAATGAGAGCACTGATTTTAAATTAATTGCACAGGCATGCCTATAAATGCATCCCTTTCTGTATTGCTCTGTGCCTTTTAATTACTCCCTTATGCTTTTGCAATCGTCTCATTTTCCCTTGCTTGCCTGCAGGTCCAGCTGCTTGAGTTTCATGTTGTTACTTGTCCCTTATATATGCGCTGTCTAAATCTTGATCTCATGTGAATTTAAAAAACAGTATCTAATTGGCTGTCAAGGGTCACATAAATATTTCTCAGTTCATTGATAAAGACAGTCTTACTCCTTTAAATATGCCAACTGTTCTACCCTCCTGAACAGTGTGGTTGATAGAACAATAATCCAAGAATAGCTCATTTAGCTTGCCATGTTCATTGAGCTTTTCCTGTATGAAGCACTGAGCACAGTAGCATCATTGGTTTCACAAATGTGTTTGAATTCCTTGGCTTAATTTATTATCTGTAAAGCATTGCAGAGAACTGCTGTAGCATACAAAGAAATCTTGGAGGTTCTTATTTAAGCACTAACTCAGGCACGTTTAATCATAGAGGGATTGTTAAGTGTGTTCTATTTTATGTGTAAGAGTTTATTAAACAACTTTGGCACAGGCTATGCTGAATTCTTAATTAGTATATGGTTAGTTTGATAATGAAAGTGAGGACTAGTTTCCATATTAAGGTACAGAGCATCTGTAAGCCCAGTGTGGTGACCTGAGCTAAAATCCTTAGTTGACTTTGAGGTGTATTGAAATCATTAAGTACTGAAGCAGTATGACTACAGAGAGAGATTGTTTCCTCTTCTTTTGCAGTTAGTTTTCTGTTATATTAACTTTTTGAGCTTTCCTAAAAAGTCGTGTTGACCTTTCTGTATTTGTCTTTACTGTGTGTTGTAGTTTAACCCCAGGCAGCCACTTGCTCCCCCACCAGTGGGACTGGGGAGAGAATCAGAAGGGTAAAAGCTGGAAAACTTGTGGGTTGAAATAAAGACAGTTCAGTAGAGAAAGCAAAAGCAACACAGACAAGCAAAGTGAAACAAAGAATAATTCACTGTATCCAATTGACAGGCAGGGCTTCAGCCATTTCCAGGGCAGGTTGTTATCTGTGTATCCAATGTGATGGCAGGGCCCTATCAAGTATAATGGTTACTTGGGAAGACAAATCTCATTGCTCTGTCTCTTTCTTCCTCTTTCCATTTTTGTATACTGAGCATGATGTCATATGGTATAGAATATACCTTTGGTTACCTCTCCTGGCTGTATTTGTTACGCATGTCCCGTGAACATCCAACTTACTCACCAGTCCGGCAGCACAAAAAGCAGAAAAGGTCTTGGCTGCGTGTGAGCACTGCTCAGAAATAACAAAAACATCTCTGCATTATCAGCCCTGTGTTCATGACAAATCCAAAACAGATCCCCATACCAGCTGCTGCGAAGAAAATTAACTTTCCCCCAGCCCAAACCACGACACTGATAAAAGAACAAGAAGTAAAGTTCACAGTAACTTCTGCAGTCATAACTAATTGATGTACCTGTACCTCTAAAGTATTTAGAACATACTTGTGTAACTTCACTAGTTTAATAGGTTGATTTCATCTAAGAAAGACCCCTGTATTAGGACACATTCCATACATAGTAATTAGAAGAATCATTATTCATTCCGTACATACAGAGTCAAACTGGTTTAACAGTGCCAGCAGGGTAAGTTAAACTACTAAAATTTTACAAACATTGTTTTTGTACCAGTAAAACTGGTCAGGGGTATGACAGTTTATTTACTTTATTTACTTTTTTCCAAAGTAAACTGAAGATCTTTGGAATGGACAGAATTTTCTCATGTTGTGTCTTCATGCTAATGTGGTTTATTCTTACTAATTTAAAGGATATTACATCAGAATCAAGGCACTTGATAGTGGGGCAGCTATACCAACAGTGTAATATAATAAAATGAGAGATGTTATTTATATCAAATTGAGCATCAAAACATAAAGAAATGTACTTCCCTGCTACTACTTTTAAAGTCCTTAGTCTACACTGGTGTAATATTTAAAAATACTATTAATAGGAACTTCCTACTAGGACAATTAAAGTTATGTAACTTTCTCCCTGGAGAAGAGTAAGTTAAACAGTGATGTCTGCTGGGTATAACTTAACTGTACTAGTAGAGAGGTTAGTGCTTCTGACTACCAACTTTCAAAATTGTTGTCTGCTCTCATGGGAATGTTTTCTGACCCATTTCAGTTGAAGTAGGCCTGAAATACCTTTAAAAAGTTAAGTATTTCATGTTATTTTGACTAAAACGTTGAGAAAACTCTGGCACATAAAAGCTGAGGAAGAAGTAGAGAGAAGAGGTTTAATTGGTGCAAGCTAATGAGTTTTCCACTGCTGTGGTGGCCTACACAGTGCTTATCTAAAGTAGCAGTGGAACACCACTGGACTTGATGCCAGATTCACCACCACCCAGTTTATAATAACTGATGATAATGATGCATTTAAAAATAATTCTGAGTCTTGTCAAGAAGGCTCACTAACTCATTTACTAGGGACATAAACTAACAATATGTAACTTACAGACAAAAATATTTTGGTGAAGCATTTTGAGTCTGAAGATTGAACAGAAAAGCAATAAATGCATTTTAAATGCATTTAAGAGGAAGTCTAATGCCTGCCTTATATCAAAATGCCTGCTTCTAATGGATGGGGGAATTGAGCTTTTGTAAGGAAAAGAGATGGCTATATAATTCTGTTTTATTATTTTGTTCAAATGTTTTTGAAATAACTTCCTTTTTTTCCTTAATCATGTGGCAAGTAATGCTGTCAAATACTCAAGTAATAAATTTGAGAACAAGTGCAGTGATTATCCTTTTAAAGCAGGTCTAATCAGTGTAAGTACAGATGCTGATAATTGTGTTACTCTGTGCCTAGAGCAACATAAGCAAAACATTTCTGCGCTGTGGATCTTCTGAGAAGGGGCTTTTTCCCTATTCTCAGAAATAAGAAAATATGCAAAGGGATCATCACAGACTAAGGAGATACAAGGCTGCCAAACTAGAATGTGCTGTACATTTGCAGAGGCAGCGGTCTAATCATATTGACAGTCTTAAAGTTGTTAATTTGACATAGTTGTCAGCAACACATCTTTTTAAAGGAAAAATTTAGAAATGTTATGTTTGTTCTGTAGTTTTACAGTGTGTCAGATCTTAATGGTAGATCTGCAGAAAGCTGTGGAAAGAAGTAAGAGCTTAAGCTGTGACAGTGTTGTTGGCTAAGTGGGACAAAGCACTTCTTACCACTTCATTTTTCAGAAATTTTGTGGTAAAAGTAAAGGCAAGGATCTTAGTGTGATGTGAAAAAGGGAAACCAGTAGAGCAATTGAGCAATACTTGTTATAAGCAGCTATAGGCTTGCTGGTTGAAACAGCAGCAGTTGAAAATAATCTTTGCAAGAGAATTCAAAGTGAGATGTAAATGAGGTAAAAATTATTTGGGCAATGTTTGTAAACAATGTAATTGTAATTATCCTGCTTGTGTGTTGGCAGGAGCCTTGGGTCTCCTTTCTCCCTTGTAGTCATAATATAACTAATATTATTACAGTTCTTTTAACTGTTGGACCTTATAAAGCAGATCCTAAAAGTATGTGCAGCATTTTAATGTTGTGGTCTCTGGTCTTGTAGAATTCCAGGTTTCCTCTTTCAATGTTTTAGATAACTTTAGAAGGGAAATAAAAATGTGACTAGCAGTCTTAAGTATCTGAATAAAGTTCGGTTTATCATGATTTGTCTCCTTCATTTTGAAAGAAGAAGAGAGTATTCTAGGGGAAAACTTGTCAATTAATTGACTCATCTACTTCTTTCCTATACTAGCAATAAACATTTCTCATATATGGGCTTGTGTGTCCTTTGAATGTTTGTAGCATGGTTTTGACAAGCATGGAAAAGAGCACTTCTGAAATCAAGAAGATTCACATTAGATAGAACACCTGGAAGATCACTTCTGGTTATTGAAGATCAAAACTCAGACTGATGATACTTAGAATCATTAAGGTTGAAAAAAGATCCAAGTCCAACTGTCAACCCAGCACCCCTGTGGTTGCCACTAAGCCTGGTGCTATACACACATGCATTTTGAACGGTTCCAGGGATGACAATTCCACTGCTTCCCTGGGGTGGTGTGTGCCAAAGCCTGGCTACCCTTTCAGGGAAGAAATTTTTCTGAGTATCTAATCTAAAGTTCCCTTGGTACAGCTCCTTTCAGGTGCTTGTAGGGAGCAGTAAGTTTCTGCTGTGTCTCCTTTTCTCCAGGCTGAACACCCCCACCTCCCTCAGCCGCTCCTCACACTCCAGACCTTGCACCAGCTCCGTTGCCCTTCTCTGGACTGCCTCCAGCACCTTGGTGTCTTTCCTGCAGTGAGGGGCCCAGAACTGGACACGGCATTTGAGGTGTGGCCTTACAAGTGCTGGGTACAGGGGGACAGTCAGTGCCCTGCTCCTGCTGGCAACACTGTTGCTGATCCAGGGCAGGATACCATTGGCCAAGTTTTTGGCCACCTGGGCACAGCTGGCTTGTGTTCAGCCACTGTTGACCGGCACACCTAGGCCTCAGCCCATTGATCCAGCCTGTTCAGATCCCTCTGCAGAGCTGTCCTACCTTCCAGCAGGTCAGCGCTCCTGCCCGGCTTAGCCTCATCTGCAAACTTAGCGAGGGTACCCTTGATTCCCTCATCCAGATCATTGATAAAGATATTAGATGGGGCTGATCCCATACTGAGCTCTGGGGAGCACCACTGGAGATTTGACCATGTGCTGGGTGTAGCTCCATTTATCACCACTCTGGGCCCAGCCTGGCAGCCAGTTTTCTACCCAGGGAACAGCATCCCTGTTCAAGCCATGAGCTGCCAGTTTGTCCAGGAGAATGCTGGGGGAGATAGTATTTGCTAAACTCTGGGTAGACAACATCCATGGCCTTTCCTTCATCCCCCAAGCAACTTTCTTTGCTGGGAAATGAAGATTAGAAGGTGCTAAGGGAGCATTTCTAAGTTTCAGGTAGCTTTGAATTTAGAATATATGTATCATTTCATGTGAAACAATTCAGCCACTGAGAATGTTGGCTGCAGTAACTTAGGAAAAGAAGCTTTTAAAAACATGAAAAATATGCTAAATATTAAAATTCACAGAATAGAAAAAAAACAGCCCAAGTGTTATTTTTCTCCTTAATTCCTTGCAGGGATGTCCAAAGAGTGATTAAGCATACCCGATGTGAAGTCTAACACAGATACCCTAGGTAAACAAAATATGAACTACAAAACCTTTTACAGCTGTCCCAAAGTTAGCTGAGAATTTGTAGATAGTTCTCCTTGACCTGTCCTGCTTCCCTGTCCCCAGAGGAAGATGCACAGCTTAACACATAGCTGCTCCTCAGAGAGGTGACCTTGCTTCTTCACTTAAGTGGCTGTGGACTTGTCTGACTCCAGTGAGCTGCATCAGGTATCTGGCTGGGCCAAAAGCAATGGGTACAGTTTCATGGTGCAGTTCAACTGAATTATCAGCTTCCCACCAATAACAATGGAATGGAGGTTTGTCTCCTCCTTAAATCTCCTTTTCCTCCCTCTCTTGACTTATAACAACATATTGTCCCTTTTGTCTGCAATAGAATGAATCTGACTGCAAAAGAAATCAGTTCAGTGTGCTTACCTAGATGATGTTTGCTGCATTTCTGCCAGCTGAGTTTTCTCTCCTTTTAGTGAGTTGAATTATCCTACTGTGTGGTCAAGACCACTGCAGCTTGGTCAGGGCAAGCAGAACCTCCTTCCTGGGGGTGAGCTGTAAATTTTGTTCAAACTGCTTTTGAAATTTCCTTGTCTCTGCAAGTAAGAAAGAAGTTTCTGCCAGTTCAGTTGCTTGAACTGACTTCTCAAATATTATGTGTATGCTAGTGCATGAAGAGATGAAATTATAAACCAAAAATGGAAAATAGGATAGGAACGCCTATTTCAGTTCTCCATATCTGTAGGTGACCTGCAACATGAAATGCTGTCTAAAAGTTTATACTTGAAATATTGAAGGTGATTTTTTTCACTATTATACATGCTCTTCAAAGCAAAGTTGCGTGATTTATTGGAGGTGATTTCAGTTAAGATATTTTAGTACAGAGTACTGGTGTTACAAATACTGGTTTTCTCAGTGCCCTTCGGTTTAGGGATCACTGAGTTAAAGCAACAATACACAAAAGAACCTAGTTCTGAATGTTTATGCAAATTGAAAGTGTAAGTGTCAAAATATAAAGCACCATGCGATTAATATGTAAATTCTTGTCAATAATAGTGAGTACATCAGTTTTCCATTGTGTGCATGCCTCACATGCTCAAACTCAGATGATTTGTGTAGCTTTGACAGCTGATTCTGCATCCATAAGTTGAATCTTTTTGTGCTTGTTCCAGACAGCATGAAGAGGTAGGACAGGTTCAACCTTTTCTCCAGGTTCCTCTTCATCATAAGAGTTCAGTCGTATTTGTGTACTTGATGTTCTGTGTTCATGCAAGTGTAGTTCAAATGAATCTCTTTTAGATAAGTTTCAAAAATTCACTGCTAATGGTTTATGCCTCTCTGAGAGCCAGTTTCCCTACGACTGGTGCATCATAGTTGAATACACATGTATTCCTTCACTGCTTTACTCCAAGGTGAAACACGTCAGTTTAAACCACTTTCAGTTTTCAAGCTTAGTTGTTTGCCTAATACATCTTGACTGTGAGGGTAGTTGCATCTGATTTAGGAGAACTAACTAGCTGGTGCAAATTAATACCTCAAAGTGGATTTTTTCTTATTTTGTAATGAAGTGGCACTCATTTCTGGCACTCTATATGTAAACAGTACAATATTTTGTTGCTAGTATTTTATTTAGAAGAAGAAAACATTGATAAGACACATTGCCTGCCTTGAAAATTCCAAGTGCTCTTTGAATAGTGATTGTGCTGCAGCTCACTGGATGCAGAAGTGGGCTAATAGAGTGCTCCTGCAAGGATGCTGACACTTAGATCTTCCTAGGAGATAAGGCTTTTAAGCATAAGCCTCAATGTCATGTCTCTGTATGCATGCCTGTTATCTTTTGTCCTAATATAACTGATAATGCAGCATGCTAGTGAGTGATTAAGAATGATCTACACAGTGCCCAAATTCTGTATTTGCTATTTGTATTTTGCCCATTTCTGTATTTCCCCTTTCACATTAATACATTAATTAGGCTTTGGTATAGCAGTAGGCACACCTCTAAGGCCTGCAGTTCTTGCTCTAGTTGAGAAAGATTTCTTTTTCCAATTTTAAGAGCAGAATCAGCTTGAGTGAAATTTGAGTTAAAAGAGAGTTAAATGTTTTACTTGCATAGCTCATTGGGGAGGTTTCAGCATTCTGAGGAGGAGGAGGTAATTCCTAGGAGTTCCAGAAAAGTTAACAGAAACCAGTATGTGTGCTGCCTTTGTTCATACAAGGAGTAGGTATTACAGTGTTTTAAATTTGCTTTTGTCAGTAAAATTGTTTATATGGTGCTTTATAAATTGTGAATGTTCTTTTAAGTACTGCCTAGTGAATATTGTTGCAGCAGCTCTCTTGTTAGAGGGTAGAAATGAGCCAAGACACAGACTTCTGGTGTATCACAGCATGAAAAGGGTGCTGGTTTATTCCTCTTTACAGCTTAGCCATCTGGACTCCAACCATTCACTGACTCTGGCTGCAGCAAGCTCCTACTGTAGGTTTCCCTTGCAGCCTCTGACTGCTGGTTATCTCCTGCTGAACTATGACTGCAGGTATCAGTTTGCAGACTCTGAATGCAGGCTTTTACCCAGTTAGACTGTGACTGCAGGTTCCAGCTGCAGACCCATACTGACCTCACAGCAGTGAATCTCTCCCCTGCATCCTTCTTCATGAGTTTCCCTCACCAGCTGTCCCACTCCCTTTTATCACACTTATCTTTATTGGATACAGCTGTGACTCATCAGGGCAAGGCTGTATTGGTAATTAACACAGCTGTTACTTATCAGGGGCAGTGTCACCTGTATTCCCTTCTCCTACAAGTATTTTTTATATCAATAATGTATACCTTGCCAAATAAACAAGGCAAGCATCTGAATCCTTTGTACTGCATTATTGTAGCAGTGACTGTTAAACCCCACAAAATTCTTCTTGTGAAGATTTGGGCTTGTGCTGTAGCTACAGTATTGGTAACAAAACAGCATCTTTTTTTTTAAACACTTATGTTCTGTGTCCCAAGTACTGCCTCCTGTTAGTTACAAAATTGACCTTCAAACACTCTTGTTAATACTAAAAAATTGCATGAGTTCAGAAGAAGTTAGATTTGCCCCTCTTGATTTGCATTAGCAAAACTGTGCTCCAGTTTAATAAGATGTTAAGTATGTACCTGCTGATGTCATGGTCAGTAATAGACTTCTGTTCTCACTCTGATTTTACTATATTGTTCCTTGTTGGAAAAGCAGAAGAGGAAAAATAGAAAGTCTCTGTGTGAGTTATTTGAATAAAACAATTCAAAGTTTTCAAATAGCAAATTATTTATTTTTATAGTATAATGCAACTTTAAATTCTGCAGGGATGTCATCTTCATAAAATTGTAAACGCACTTATGTGAACTATATTTTCCCCAGGATATTTTTACTTTCAAAACTACAGATGTTAAGCATCTTCTTTCCTTTCTTTGACAGGAAATTCTGGTGATTAAAGATCATGGCAACCATAGAGGAACTGGCCCATCAAATTTTTGAACAGCAAATGGGAGAGGTACATAAATTTTGAGTCCTGTTTAAGAGAAGTTGAATAATAAAATACACAGACTGATATGTAAAAACCAAAATCACAAGAGAAAATTTTTGGTACAGACAAGGGTTCTGGGCACTTCCCTCAGAAGGTCAAATAACCTACTATGTGCATTTTAAAGTTACTCTGCAAAGCCTTTTTTGCCAAAGTTTGCCCCACAGAAATGAAGAACAATCTAGCAGTGTTTCCAGTAAGTCACTAGCTTTTCAGCTTGCTGTCTGAGCCTGTCGTGGTTTTCAGAGAGCCATCTGGTTGTGTAATTGCTTTGCTCTCTTTTGGTTAAAAAAGTCAGGACACAGCTTTTACTTTACAGCTATGCAATTACTTCATTTGTCATTTTTGTTTTCGCTAGTAAACATGTTCTTCACTTTCAGATATATATGTTTGCTGTGTGCCAAAAGAAAGATGGAGCTCCTATTTCTGCAGATTTCTAGTTTTGGTTCTCTGTTGACCTGTCTGCAGAATCTGTGTGCTGCAGCTAGAGAACTGCCAGAGATGCACAGATAGTTTGAGAGTGTGGATATACGTATACATAGTTGTCTAGTAAGTTTCAGCATAGCATAGACTATTTAAAATTAGCACTACCTTAAATAAGATAGAGGCAGTTATTTATTTATCTTAAATAAATATTATTTTTTAGCTTGCAATTTCCACTCTTGGATTTTTGTTTAGACATAGACTTACATCTCAAGTATTTTTATTTCCTCTCAGCCTGGATTTCAGATGGAAAGGTTGGAGTGGGGGATGGGATGGTTAATTGTACTCTGAATAAATTCTCACAGCTTTTATTTTTGTAGCATCTGAGTGTTGCTAAGGCTATTTCAAAAGGACATAAGTGGTCTATGGACTGAATGATGTTTTCTTTTTATTACTTGTCCTCTTCATTAGGCGAGAATGCATGTTTAATGCAGTTTTGTTTTGGGACTGTAATTCTTTGTTGAGGTCTAAATAGGGCTGCATTTCCTGTTTAATTTTCTTTCTTTTTGGCAGTACAAGGCTAGTCAAAGCTAGCTGAAGTGTACATTCCACTCAGAGAATGGTGTGATGATGATGTTTAGCCTCTGTGGGGGTTGTTTCTCAATTTCATAGTGTGATTCCAGGAGACACTGAGCTGACGTAGTATCTCAGTATCATAAGAGAGAGAGGGTCCTTTTTCTGTTTCCTTCCTTATTAATTTCCCCACCAACAGTAAGCTGATAACCCAGCTAAAACAAGTGAAAGGTTTTCTGCTGGGTTAGCATAGAGTAGGGTCTGAGAAGGCTCCAATGACTGCCAGAACCAGGACAAGGAAGAAGATGGCTGGTAGCCAAAGGAAAGCAGGGGAGAAAACAGACATAGAGTGAAGGTGCAGTGCTGCAGAGAGCTGTAGCTGTTCCTGTTCAGGGTGAAATCACAGCTCTACAGTTTTCATGGCTGTTGTTTTGTCAGCAGTGTAGATTAGGATTTGTCCTTTAGCAAGGTTTTACTGTGTCTGAGACGGTCACACCATATTTGACAGCAGTGCGGCTTAACCATTGCCCAGTCCTCAGCCACTTATTCTCAAGCTATACTAGTCTTGCTTATGTAAGCTCTGTGTGCCATCATCCAGTGGACAAAACTAGGAAAAAAAATTAATTATAGCATCATGGAGCAAGGTCATCTTCCTGTTTGTTGTGATCAGTGTCCTTATTTCATACAAAGTGCAGCCCAACCAGGACCATGGTTGGAAGGACTGAAAAGCATCCCTGAGGGCAGTGCAAGCTGGGACTCCTTAAGCCAAAATTATTGTCAAAGGTGCATGCCATGCATGGATGTGCTGCCTGAAAAGTGGAATCAGCAAGGAAAGCAGTCTCACCAGGGCCTCCATGCAATAACTTATATTTCTGTCTACCTGCAGGCTGTAATTGCTTGGTGGCATTCCTAATCACTGTAAGCACTGAAAAATCATGGTTTAAAATCTAGAAAACTTCACCAGTATTTTTGCTAGCATTTGTAATTCTTTTGAATGTAGAAGTTTTAATTGAATTTACAAGAAAAATTTACATGAGTGGAACCTGAAAGGAAGAAGACCTGAAAGGAAAAGGTTCCAATATTAAGGAGAATGGAAATGCTTCTGTGTCTCAGTGAAATAATGGTCAGAAGTGTTTTGTACATTGGTTTTGATTTCTTTATAATATTATTTTTTCATGAAGCATTTTAAATCACTAAATTACCACAACAATTTTACAATAGTCTTCACAAACATTCTTTGTTAATTTAGGACTTTTTGCATGAAAGCAAAACACTGAAGCAAAATATAACCCTGTCTATATGGGGCATTGTGCAGCGACTGTCATTGCTCAGATTCTGCCATCTGCTAGTCATCTTTTGCTCAGTGCAAGATAATTCCTATTTCTACATCAAGACCACATTTCTTGATTCATGTAGGGAAGCTACCTGCCAAGAGCCTGCAGCATTCTTCTTTCTTTAATTTGTGGCTGGGTACACTGAGTATATAGCAGTTCATTTCCACAGTCCTGCTAGTTTACTGTAACAGAGGAAAGCTACATAGTTTTGAAACTGTCACACACATGAAAAGTACAATTCAGAACAAATTTTGCAGTTACACTTATCAGTATTAACTGCAATTAAAAAAACTTGTATTCTGCATGAAGTAAAACTGTCAGGCTGACATTTTGTGGAGTTAAAAGGCCATTTTACCTTACACAACATGTGGATCATGGCATTTTAAGGGAGCAGATCTAAAGCAGTTCTATAATATGTGGCGTATTTTGTAAAGCAAAGGTAAATGCACATTAAAACTTTAATCGCTTCTGAATCACCACGTGTACCTGTCGACTTGAGTGGCTGATGCAGAACTTCAGTGCTTGAAAGTATCTCTCTTGAACTGAAAATGCTGCTGGGTAATGAGCAGTTTTTTGTCCTTTACTTAAGCAAAGAAGTGGATGAATTGTTTAAAAATACTTGTACTCAGAAAAATTGGATATTTTTAGAAAGCAGTGTCCAGAAATGGCTTGGGCACTAGTTTGAGAAGCATTTCTTTTGGTGGTGCTGGCAGCTTAAGCAGTCTCTCCAGCAGTTTAGCCTCACTCAATTTGCTCTGATGCATCTGCTTCTGAGCATTGTGGAGACTGGATTGAAGATTTGATCTGCACTAAGAATAGCCTTTGTTAGCTGGGCTGCTTTTCAGCCTGCATTGGTGTCCTGTTCCAGATCATGGAATGACTAACCAGCCAGTTTTTCCTGCCAAACTGAGGGGAGAGGAGCAAGTAGATTATGAGACTGCTACCAAAAGTAACACCTTTTTGGGCAAAATTTCAAAATCAACATAGGCTGATGGGAGCTTGTATTGCTGCTATAAGGGGAAGTCTTACCCTCCACCCTGTCCCCCTCTCATCCCCTGCAACAGCTGCATGTTCAGGCCTGCTTTTGTGTGCTGGTACTGCCATTTAGATGATGGTATGGTTGCAAGATCCGGAAGCTGATCCAGGAGGAACAAAAAACCCTCAAAAACTATTTCGAAACTGTACCTTTACTGTAATATACATATATATTCTCTATATTAATTGGGAGGGGCAGAGAGGCAATCAGATGCCAAGGAATATTTGTATAATGGTGTAAATACTGGGAATTATTGATAATACAGATTTGCAAAATGTTGCAGGCAGTTTTGTGAATAGCAAAAAGGCTTTGGAGTTACCTGGGAATTTAAGACAAAAATTTCAAAATGAAGGTGTCTGTAAACTCTGTGAAGACAAATTCTCTTTGTACTGCAAAAAGTCTGGCCTTTCCGATCAAGTCTCTACAAATAGCAGCTGTCCTTAATTTTTTATTGACAGATAATGTAATGACTAATACCTTCCCCCATATGCCGTTGGTTGTAGGATATGAAGAATTTTTAAAATCTTGATAATTGTTAAAAGACTTCTGTGAATTGTGTCTGAGAGCATTCACGCAGAGATTTTCATACAAGATACACTGTTTGCAAATTTCATGCAATTTATTAGTTTTCCCTACCTTTGTTAATAGTTCCCCAGTATAGAATTCTTTTACAGAAAAACAGAATTGAAACTGACAATTGCTGTGTTTCCATACAAAAAACCCCTCTGTCACTTCAGGTGAGCCATTAAAGTACATTTATTACAAACATAGCACAGCTATGATGATAGGTATTGTGTCTCACAAACATCAACAGTAGTAAATATTCAGTTAAAATTGACATACATGGACTTGTCAACAATTAATTGCTTTACTTAAAGTGTTTGTAAATTTCACATTGGAAGGTATTTCAAAATGGGTTTCAATCAGAATTTTCTAATTAGAAAAAATAAGGCATTGAATTAGATTACAAGCATTCACATTTTTTATAGAATAAGAGTGTCAGACTTTC
Source organism: Illadopsis cleaveri (assembly GCA_013399915.1). NCBI lineage: Eukaryota > Metazoa > Chordata > Aves > Passeriformes > Timaliidae > Illadopsis > Illadopsis cleaveri. Next base: position 411,408 of record VXBB01014818.1, read on the forward strand.
TATGGCCTTGTTCACAGAAATTAGAAGTTGATGAAACCTTAAGTTTAATCCATTAAGATAGTGGATCCAGTAAAATAGTACATCTTTTGTCTGTCCATAACATTTGTTTCTTCTTTCCAGGTTACACATTCCCAGGAAGGTGGTACACAAACACTAATGGATGGGACACCACAACGAATACAGATTGTCCCTGCAGATTCGGGCCTCTCTTTATCACAGCGTATACAGGTATGCTTCATCTGATGCCTTTTAAAAGCAGAGGTGACCTATTTACTTCTGCCAGTTTTCACATGCAGTTCTTTTTTGTTTTTATCATGTTACGTGCTTTAATGTAAATATTCAGCCCCTGATGGCAGAGACCCTTTCTATATAAACAGGAATAAAACATCATTCCAGTCGTTCCTCTCTTTTTTTCCTTTTTTTCCCCTTGTAAGAATTTTAACATTACAAAAATCCTATATCACTGAACAGAAAAATATTCCTTGCAAGTCAAGCTATTCCTTGAAAGTTGAATATTTTGTCGATTTGGTAGTTCAATTAAGTTGGAGGATTTCTACATTTTGGAGCAGAAGTGGGGAGTGAAATACTGAATTTTATCTTTGAAGTCATGAAAAAGTGCAGGGAAACCTAGTGTCTGAGAAGAATACTGGTTTTTGGTTGTCCCAACCCGTGTTGTATGTCTTGATTTTATAATCCATAGCCTGGCCAAGTAATAACCTCCAGTTGAAGTGAGGGTAGTGAAGTTTTTGGCAATGTAGATACTTAAATCAACATAGAAATGTGTATATGGAGACTAGAAAGATTTGAGGAATTAAATTTTATATTTTATGCCTTAGAAGTCAGTGCAAGTCAGTTTTATTTTTAATTTTCATTGTAGAGAAAAATATCAACTGCAGAATAAATGTAGAAATATTCTCAGATATATGTTGTTCATACAAAAGCACACATTTAGGTGAGCCAGCTGCTAGTATAATCTTGGCTGCTTTCTCTTTTACCAGCCTCACTCTAAAACATTGTCCTCTGTTTTCTCCTGTTCTGGTGCATTATGTTCAAGCTGTCAACCTTCCAAGGCTCTCTACAACCACTCTCCATACACGATGGGGTTTTTTTTGATTTAATATCCCCCACCTGTGCTCTAGTCGTGGTATCTGTCTTACCAATCCAGTAGGTCTTCATTCTTTCAGCTGCCTCCACTGTGTTTCTACACTTCATGTACAGCTGTACTTTTTATTAATTAATTTGTGCTCATCAATTAACCACTGTTCTGTCTTCCAAAAGGATGATAAGTTCTTTGGTTGTTGTCTCTTGATATGTGTGGAACAGCACTCCGTCAAAGCACTCATCCTGCAAAAGACATCTATGAGCAAATCACTAGTATCAAACTTAGTAATAGAAGTTTGGCTCAGAGAAGAATTTATGTGAAGAGAAAAGTAGTTTGTAGGAATAAAAGTATCTCAGTGAAATGTCCACCATAAATGTTACATTGAATAATTTTGAGTATATATTTTCAGTCAATATTTTTTCCTTTATTATTATTAAATGCACCTAATTGTCTGAAATACTGAAATAGAAAATCCTCAGTAAAAGGTTCTTTAAGACATGTTTCATTGATCACTCTTCTTAAGGAATGCTAGCATTTCTTCTGGGAGAAGAGTTGAATGTTACATTTGTTCGACAGTCATTTCTGCACAAAATTGGCTGTTATACACAGATATATTAGTTGTCTGTGTTTAGACATTTTCTTTTTTGTAAAACAGGAACACACAGTTACTGAGGTGTTTAATTTACTGAAATAATGTTCAAATGGAAATCAAAACTTGTTAACAGACAAGGCTTAAAAGCAATAAAGGAAAACAATACCTTCCATTGTCATCAGGGTGCTTAAATGAAATATATGAGGGTAGTGTATTTTTTATGCAGTCAATCCTGAATTGATATATTCCTGTTTTATAGTGTTATTGTTTTAGCAATATTGAGTTTCAGATTATTAAGAAAGACGATGTGTTGTCATGGATTTGTGGTCAGAAGATAAGTGTTTTCCTCTTCCCTCTGATTATTTTTTTCTCTTACCTTGACATTTAGGTATTGCAAGTTGTTGTACTCTGGTGAACTGCTCCACTTTTCAGTGTCCCCATTGCAATGTAGGTGGAGGTTTTGCAGGTGTATGGCCATAAGAGGTCAGCTGCAGACAGAACGTGCTTAATTGTTCAAACTGCTTTCTCTTATGCCTATCAGTTGTCAAATGCTTGTCAGCTGCAGAACTCACTTGTGCAGGTTGAATAGCTCTGTAAGGATATTAATGTAACACTATACCTACCATATCATGTAGTGAAAACTACCTGGACATCTTCCTAGAATTGCAGGAACCAATTTGAAGACTGGGACTCTATTTGTTAAATAGAAGCTGAAGTGAATTGGATGAAGTAGCAGTGGTTCTTCTGTTTACTGTCCTGCCATATTTATCTACAAGTACATATATTTTTTTTAATTACACAACTGGGCTACAATAGGAAAAAAGATAACTTAGTATATATGTTTCAAAACCAATTCAAGCTGTAGTTCAGGTTTGTGTCTTTACTGTTTGGGACATCCTGAGTTTTGAGTATACTTTGTATAAACCTAACTAGGTTTATAGAGTAGATGGAGTATATTCCTTTTTTGGGGTGCACACAGTTGTGCTTTTAAGATTTGATAGGGAAACAGATTTTAGGTAAGAGTGTCTTTCAAAGAGCAGGTCTGGAAATTCAAAAAACAGCACAGTGTTCTGTTTGGCTTTTGTACATTTATGCACCCTGTTGAGTATAACATACATTGAATTTCTCCTAATCCTAGTAAAATAGATGTTTGGAAAGAAGGGGAATGGAATATCAGCTACTTTGAAAATAGCGAAAAATAACACAGGAAAAATAAATATTGTAAATGAAGGAAAACGGAACAAGGAAAAGGAAATTAAGGAATGAAGGAAATGAAAAGGGCAAGGATGTTTGCCTTCTAAAGAATATAAAACCAACATAAAGGAATTTAGAGAAGAAATAAGGGTATGCTCTAGCCATTTGTCCTCCCAGACATGTGGATATATGAAAAAACTGAACTGCAAATTTATCATGTTGACAGTTATTGTCATGCTTTAGCATTGTCTTCTCACCCTACACCCAAAATCCCATGATAATTTTTGTTCTTCAGCATTTAGAATTTTATCATTTTACTTGCACTTTTCTCTTAGATATGCTTTTAATCATATTTTGCAGAGAAAAAGATTGAAATATGATCCATTAAAATGTTAAGAGCACAAGGCCACCTGAAGGAAACACATTCATTTTCTGTATTGAAACTCACGATTTCGGATTGCGTTATAACTGCTAAAATTGGATACTCATCACTGCTTATCTTCTTAAACTGTAGAATATGCACAGATGTTGAGCATTCAGAGAAAGTAATAAGCCTGTTGTGAAGGCGCAATAACAAAGTTGATAAAAAACTCATGTGAAATTATGCCTCATTCAGTTTCCTTGTGCCGTGGTTCTCCACCTAGGAAAAATAATTAATATTGGCACCCCAATTACTATGGAATTAGTTATGGTAAGTATTAGACAACGAAATAAATGTCATCTGTAGTACAAATAAAATTCATATGTTTAGTATTGATGTTTGGAATGTGTAAATAATATAAATGTTTGGCTGTAGTTTGAAAAACAATTAATAGGAGTTATTTTATTGATCTCTAATTCAAAATAGTTTGCAGGAAACAGTCATTGTAGGATAATTCTCCTGAGTCTCCAGAATAAACCAGGCAGTTTTCCTGGCATAGGAAGACTTTTCCATATAGGCATTTTGATGGAGAAATGAAGTGACTAAAAGTGAGATTTATAATGGAATATATAGAGAGAATCTTGATTATTTTCTCTGAGGAATATAATCTTTTGACAAAGTTGGCAGAAATTGGAAGATTACTTAATAAAATTCTGCTGAACTCATGCTTTAAAATAGGGATAAAATGGAAAAAACCCCACCCTGTAGATCAGTTCTTGATTATAAAACAAAAATCAGTTTTTCCTTAAAAAAAGATAAGAAAAAAAGACAGGGAAAAAGATTGTGTTTCACTTATTTTATTTAGAAATGTATATGTAAAAAAAGGTCCCCACAAAATGAAGTCTAAAATGTATATACAGGTGCAACAATATAATTGCTTTTCTTGCTGTTTGCTGCATACTTTTTTCACTTGGACATCTATGTTTGTGATTTTAAGAAGTTTTTTGCTAAGTAACTAAACCTTGGAGGTGCTGCAAACACATCGTGTAGAATGCAGTGAATTCAAGATTTAAGATTTCTTATAACCTGATGGGTCTTAGGGCTCAGCTACAGACATGCCTTGAGTTCTGGATGTTTGAATTGTGAAGAGTTTCAGTAGTGTTGTGAAAGCATGTGCCAGTTGTAAAAATTGAGTACGAACGCAGGTTTTGACTTCAAACACCCTTGATTGAAATGTGTTTCAAATACAGTGAAAATCCAAGTTTTCGCCTGAGTTTAATTTGCTCTTGTGTGACGGAGGGGAAGATGATCCTGCTTCTCAAATGTGAAAGGCAAAATTCCCATTTTCTTCAAGTGCCCGGATTGGGTCCAGAAAGTTAACATAAATCGCCATAACAATTTGAGATAAATGTATTATTAGATTGTCACAGATCAGCAGACGGGCCAGAAGATTCAGATTGTTACAGCACTTGATCAGAGCTCAGCAGGCAAGCAGTTCATCCTAACAAATCATGATGGCTCTACCCCAAGCAAGGTGATCCTTGCCAGACAAGATTCCACTCCAGGAAAAGTTATCCTAGCAACTCCAGATGCTGCAGGTGTCAACCAACTGTTTTTTGCATCCCCTGACATATCTGCACAACACATCCAGGTAGATAATCCACTTTATTTCATATTTTTCATTCAAATGGGAAAAGATGTTTTATTTCCAGATAAGTCTGTCTGGGTTCTCCTTTTTGATTTTTTTAAAAGTATAATTTTCCTTGCACTACGACTCCTTGTGGATACTTAAAAATTAGGAAAAACCTTTTTTTAGTAAGTTTCTTGCTTTTAAAATTTGTATGTTGGCTCATGACATTAGGAAGAATAGTTATTTTTATTGTCATTTCCAGATTCTGCCATGCCAACAGTCCTTTATTTCTGCTCATTAACTCTCCATCTGTTTTCATGTATTGTTGAAAAACATTCACTTTTCTCCATTGTCCTTTTCATTTAACATTTCCTTTTGCTCATTTTCCTTTTTTGTACACTGTTGCAACCGCCGCTCAGCTGTGTGAATTGTAGTCCACAACAGTGCTCAGGCTATTTAGTAGGGAAATACATTACTCCATGGGGGTGAGAAAATAACACTAATGATTTTGGGTTTACTAATGTGATATTGTAACTAACCAGGGTTGTAACCCCTAAACTGGTCCCCACTGCACCTTACTCCCATGCACATTTTATGTGCCACTTCCTTAGTTGCCACCCTCCAACTTTCAAGCTTTCTGTCCCACATCCTCAGCCTGGCAGGGATGGGATGGCACTGATGTGAAGAATGTCAAAAATATGCAGGAAGAGTTGGGAGGTGTGATCTTCTTCAGCATGAAGTAGGAGGTTACTGCACTCCAGCTAAAGTACTGTTACTGCATATAATTCACCCACAGACATTTATGCTGCTGTTACAATACATCAGTGGTAGGGCAGGCAACATTCAGATAGCTGCAGTCCATTTAGTCATGTATGAAACACTTAAATGTTATGAACATAAACAGCTGCTTAAGGAAAAATATTAAAAGATGGCCAAGTAAATAATGATTTTTCTGAGCATATCCTTTTACTTCCATTAGCTGATGATAGAGAGCAACCTGCTGATTTGGAGACTGCAGTAAGACCATCATATTTGATAGCTGCTATTAAACAACCTTTTTTGTTATTTATATAGACCATGTAAGCTTTAGTCTGTATAATATCCTATAGTACTGTATGGTGTTCAAAGAATACGTTAGATGATTTGACCATCTGAGAGAAGTGTTTAATTAGGTGTCTCTTGCATTATAAGATACTATTAAGTATTTGTGTGTGGGTTTATATATCACTACAAAATCCTCTCTCAAGCAATCTCTTTTCAGCTGCAGACTCTTAAACTGTTTAGTTTGTGCTCTTCTGTGAACCAGTCCACTGATTCACTATCCACATATTGTGTAAGCTTGAAAGAATCTCTGTATTATATAATACTTCTGGTTTTGAAACTCACAGTTCTTTGCAAATGGACATCTTAGGTCATTGCTCCAAAGAATTTGCTAACTGTGAATAGCAGACCAGTAGCAAAAGCCAGTCCTCTTGAGAGGCATTGAAGCATGCTTAGTGTTACCATACACGTTTGTATTTTAGGTAAGCCTCAACAAAAACATAAACCAGTGGGATGCGAGTAGTCCACATAAAAATTATTTTCAAAGACAGCTTAAGAAACAGGAAGTGTGCCACACTGGTTTTAAAGACAAAAATCAGGAAAAGAGGAAATCTGTACAAAAAATTGAAAGCTGTGGTTTTGATTGTATCATTTGGGCAAAATAGGTCAGTTTGAGAGGCAGCAGAGTATTCTGTCACTCCAGTTTAATTGTTCTGTTGTCCGCAGATATGTATGGGTAGAGATTTCCTTTGTCCATTTAAAAGTTCATGAAATACAGAGTACCATTCATTTGTTGTTCACCTGCATCCCTTTGGGATCTTTCGTATTTTCTCCCTCAAATGATCTTTCCATCTGCAATTTCACCTGTTTTCTTTTTCTTCTGTAGCCTTCACTTGAAATGCCCATTTGTTTGTTCTGCCAAAAACCTGTTATTGCATCTTATCTTTACATTGACACATTTGGCAAGACCCTTTCTCCCATCATCTATTTTAACTTCAGTGGCTCTTCTTCATATTAATAATCAATTTTTATTCTTCGTGTTGTTTAGTTAATAAGTTACCTGAGTCTGGGGTTTTTATCTCCTCATGGGCTGATTCTGTAGTCCTTCCTTATGTGAAATTTCCCGTTTCAATGGAGCTTTAATTTATGGAAGGATTTAGAATTTATTTTTATATATTTTGTATAATATCATGAAAAGACATAATGTTAATATTGGAAATTTGGAAGGATCAAAAGGTCTCTTAACTCGTCATCTTATTTTTCTTAAAAAGTTGGGGTTTTTTTAAAGAAGACTTAAGGGATGAATCTCAGTGACAGTATTGTTAACAAGGCTAACTAGAAAAGTATGCTTGTTAAACTTTGCTACATATATCATCTGTACTGTGTTCCAAACTCTGAAAAGCAAACTGATAAATTTTCTCTGTGGAAGAGAGAATACTTTCTGTTTTGGTTACATCCCTTTTTATCAGAGGTCCTGTTCTGAATATACAAAGCAAGAATGAGGAGTCTGGCTTCCCTGTAAGGCACAGTAGAAGTTAAAAACTCTACAAGCTTCTAAACTATATTCTCTTTTTAATGAGAAGAATATTTTTTTCTTTTCTATGTCAAGATGATGTTAGGTTGTTACTTGAGATTTATGTATTCCTTTTTTAAATGGAGTTTTTGCTGTGGTTTATTTATGTGGTGGTGGGATAGTTTTCAAAGATTAGGTGAAATGTTCTGGTGCCTGCCCTATAGTACTGGAATTCTAAAATTATGTGCTTAACAAAGTTTTACAGGTACAGAGATAATTGAATGAGACAAGATACTTTAATAATGTCAAACTGTTACTGAAAGCCAACCTATATACCAGTTGGGAGTTAATGGTAGTGTCCGGAGTACATTTTCTTTTGGTCCATATTTATGTGCATTATAAAAAAAGGAGTTAATCAATCTCTGTGTAAATCTAGTAGCCTTTACAAGGGATTTTTTTGTTCCATCTCTTTAGTGCTTCTGTCTCTTTTGTACTAATACTACTGGCTCATTAGTATATAAATACAAAATTGAACAAAAGGTAAGAGTATGCAGATGCTAAATGTTTTTCAAAATGTCACTCCCATTTTGGAGAAGTAGTATTTAGAGAAATGAAACCTTGAATTCTTCTCAAAAGCATTACAAATAAAACTCTTGTTCCCTCCTGAAAGGGAGCACAGTGGCGTGGCAGGTAGTGATTTTGTGTTTCTGAAGACTAAAAGACATAATCAAGAAAACATGATACCTTGTAGATTTAGTCCCCTATCTTAGACAAAAGCCACAAGCATGAGATATATTTTACTATTTCTAGATGGCAATAAAAAGAAAAATTAAATTCTTTCACACTTTTTTTCAGATTTTAACAGACAACTCCTCCAATGAACAGGGCCTAAATAAAGTGTTTGATCTCTGTGTTGTATGTGGAGACAAAGCATCAGGTATTTTTCTTTCTTTCTTTCTTTCTTTTTAAGGTGGTGCAATTTTATAAAATAAAATTTATAAAATTATAAAATTTTATAAAATTCTTCTGAAGCTGTGTTACAGTTTGTATGCATATACATGTATAAATTTCTATACATGCAGTGCAGAATTTCATTAAATAGTACTCTAGTATCCATGGATCGGATTTATCATTGTTTTACATAGAATATCCTGAGTTGGAAGAGATCCACAAGGATCACTGAAGTCCAACTCCTGGCCCTGCACAGGACACCCCAAGGGTCACACCGTGTGCCCAGGAGCATTGTCCAAATGTTTCTTGAGCTCTGTCAGGCTTGGGGCTGTGACCACTTCCCTGGGGAGCCTGTGACAGTGCCCAATGACCCTCTGGGTAAAGAACATTTTTGCTAATATCCTACCTAAAATCTTCTTAACCAGCTTCATGCCATTCCCTTGGGTCCTGGCACCGGAGGGAATAGGTCGGTGCCTGCTCATCCATTTCCCCTTGTGAGGAACCTGCAGACCACTATGTCTCCCTTCAGCAGGGAGCAAACTTGCTAGAAAGTAAAATCTATTAAAATTTTTTTTCAAAAAATTGGCAAAGTTTAACATAAAAAATACAGTTGCTAGAACTCTAAATACTTGTCAGACCTCACCTATTTCAAGGAAATTTCTGCCAAACTTAAGGCAAACATCTGATTGGTGTGTTCTAATTGTTAAAACTTCTCTGACTCCCCAGAGAAGGGCTGGAGTCTCCCTTGAGGGGCTGGAGATCCAAGGAGGTTTTCCCTTGGAATATTGGGGAGTGACTTTGGGGAGAGTGCTGTGTTCCTCTGAACAGCTGCAGCTTTTGGGGAGCCTCCCATGTGGCAAGCACTGTCATGAAAACTGATTTACAGACACTTCCAAACTGGAATCCAAGAAGCTACCTCAAAAGACTAGGTGAAGAAGCAGCCCTGGTACTTCGCAGAATGAATATTCATAATCCAGCCGCCACTAAAATGTTTCAGACTTTATTCTTTTAATATATATGATGCTTTTGAAATTTCACATTTTAGTAATGGTAAAAAGGTTGTGATAAAGGAATCTTGAAAACCTGTCAGAATTTCAAGAAACTTTGGGAAAGAATCTGAGAGTGTTTTCTCCTAAATTAGGTCATATTTGTGATTTATTCTGTAATGTGCCATAGGTATTTCAAGGATTCATAAATTAAAATTGTTGTAGCTGCCAAGCATGCCTTCATCAATCCTTTTTAGAAATGTTTATATCTTACACAAAATCAAAATAATTTAATTCTAAAAATAATTTTAAAACTTAATTTTTGTAGTATATCTTAGAAATTTTTATATTATACAGAAAACTTGAAGAACTGGTCTTCAAAAAAAGAAGTTGTAGCTATTCTAGATTATTCTTTCACTGATGTTTTAGTGCAAGGACTACAGACATACCATTACCCTGTTAGGAAAATGAAAGGTGAAAGTAAAGCTTTGAAGTGATTGCCTCATGTTGTCAAATGCCATGTGTGCACTTTCCATGGTTCCATTAGATCTAATGCATACAGTTTCCACAACTGAACTTGTAATGAGCAATCACGGGCTTGTCTGTAGGGAAAATTACTTGAGAAATCTATAATTTTTTTTTCTGTGTTCTTACTAACCTGTTTTCTTAGCCTTTTTTAACACTACTGTCAACAGATAAGGAAATAATTTAATGAGCAACTTGCCTGCTTGTCATATTCTGTTTAAGTGCTTTGAATTAGAAAAATGGTTCACTTGCTTTTTTATGTTGTTTTATAGCCCAAATGTATATTTAAGATCTGCAACCCATGGGGAAAAACAAGTGTTCCTTTTCTGGGTAAAATAGTTAATACTTTGTTTTTAATTATTGCAAAGTCTAAAAGAATAATATTATGCTGTAAAATTAATGTCACGTTTTCTGTTATTTTGTAACTAGGGCGTCATTATGGAGCAGTAACCTGTGAGGGATGCAAAGGATTCTTCAAGAGGAGTATACGGAAGAATTTAGTTTATTCCTGCCGAGGAACAAAAGACTGTGTCATTAACAAACACCACCGGAATCGCTGTCAGTATTGTAGGCTGCAGAGATGCATCGCCTTTGGGATGAAACAAGATTGTAAGTCTGAATAAGAGCAAACTACTTTATCTGGCAGCTACTTCATGCTACGAACGACAGGCTTTGTATAGATACAAATCATTATCTTAGTTACATGTTTTTAAGTCATTGTATCTTTTTCCTGTAAAGAATTGTACAAGTTTTGTGTATCAGAAATACTAAATGCTTTCAGATGTTTGCTTTAAAAGCTTAATAAGCTCCATCCCATGAGATGAAAGTGAATGAATTGTTACTCCTACATGGCAAATACCATGTACGTGTCTGCATTTTTTTTTTTTGTGCAGTTCAACTTTATGTGTAAATTAAGCTACTGAACTTTTTGAACTCTATCTGCCTTTCAGTTTTTCCACAGCTGAGATTACTGGCAATTTCTGTTCATTTTTGGCAAAGTTCTGTAGACAGTTATTCACAAGACAGAGATCCATAGTGATCTAAAGTTCAGTTCTTACTGATTCCTGCAGATTCCAAATTCCTTTTTAGCTTTCCATGCGTTTTATGTAGTGGTATTGCAATATCACAGCAGTATCAGAGTTCTAAATATAGAGAAAATCACACAAAACACAAATTCTTCAGACCTGATACTGTGACGCTGTTGCAGTACATACAGTATTGGTCTTGCTCTCTGCTCTCTGTCATCCTGCGCTTATTTTACTCACCCTCTTGAACCTCTGTGGACATTTTCCTTCTTACAGCCCTGCTTCTGTCAGCAGAAATCAGTAACACAGAGGAAATTAATTCAGAAAGGGAGGAAAAGCTGGGGCAGTGAAAGTGGATCTTTACCCTCTAGTTCAGCTGGCAGTAAGTAAGAAAAGGCCCCTCCATAGAAGACTTTTTAAGCAGAACAAAATCACTGGACTTAGGGATCAGAAGGCAGGAAAATAATCGCAGAGTCATGAGGGAATACTGAGTGGGGGAGAGGATTGTGTGGTGATAAGAAGTCTCATTCCTCAATGAGGTGGGGAAAGGAAAGAAAACTTAGCATAGTCTTGGACTGTAGCTCCCTCAGTGAGGGTTATTTGTCCATTGAAGAAGCCTTGGCCTTTTCTCAGCAAAGTGAGACCCTGCTGTAGAGCACAGCATTTGCAAAGGAAGATTAAATACTTGCCTCCATCTCCCACCCTTTAAAGCAGTACTTGTGGGTTGCAGGCTGACTTCAGTAGCATTGTCGATACTTCATACTACAACATCTGGGATTTAAGATACTTATCAGTGCAAAAATTGGAATACCATCACAGTCTACTGCTATCTTGAAAAGTTTTACATTTTTTTTATCTGAAGTTACACATTTTTCACATTTCCACATTTTTCCCTATAGGGGATAATACTGTAAGTTTCATTTTAATGTTCAAAGCAAAGTGTAGGCTTTTTACAGTGTATATCTGTAGGCTAAAGCCCAGATTCATTCCAACTTGTTTCACTGAGTCATTCAAATTAAAAATCCACTTCTTCTCTGAAGTCGGTGACTCTGGGTCAGGGCGTTGTCCAGATTGATTTTAAATGGTCTGAACTGAGCTTTGTGAATGTACCTTTTCCTCTGTATTGTCTGAGGTCCTAACTGAGAAGCTTCTTTAAGTGAATGAAGTTACGTGGGTTCAACACAGACCCACAATCCACAGAAAAACATACCACGAGTCCTTTACAAGGGAAATGAGAGTGTAAGATAGTGAAACTGAGAGAATTAGACACTTGAAGCTTCCACTTTGATTCAAATTAAAAATGAGGGGATATCTCCCTTAATTGTAACTTAAAAAGTTATATATGTTTGATCTCAGATTTTGATTACTACATCATTTCACTTAGAACTCATCAAGCCGGTGTGCTGGTTTTTATCAAACTTGCTAGCTTGTTGGTTATGGCACATATTTTACATATATCTTAGTTATTTTGAGAATTATAATTACAATCAAATATTAAATAGAGAAAAATGTATTATTTCTTATTCTGTAATTCAGGATGTGATTTAATATTTGGGTATTATTTCTGTAGCTGTACAGTGTGAGAGAAAACCTATTGAAGTGTCAAGAGAAAAATCTTCAAACTGTGCAGCTTCTACAGAAAAGATCTACATTCGGAAAGATCTTCGTAGTCCATTAGCTGCAACTCCAACTTTTGTAACAGACAATGAAACAGCAAGGTATGTAAATTGTATTCAGAAGTGGCTATCTCTGTCTTCTGAAAAATTGAAATTCAATTTTAAAATTACTCAAAATTAAAACTTGTGCTGTTTTCTGTCAGATCAACGGGTTTGCTGGAATCGGGAATGTTTGTTAACATTCATCCGTCTGCAATAAAAAATGAGCCTACTGTGCTGATGACTCCAGATAAGGTATGTGATGATATGACTGATATGATAAGTAGAGCTAATTGCTGTAATTGTATATGTAAGGAGAAAAAGGTGTTCTAATTGGGTTAAATTAATTTTTAAAACACTCCTTTACAATACTCACCGTTGTTACAAATGCCTTCTCTGTACAAGAGTCCTCTTAGCCTCACACAGTAAAAATGCTAAAAACACACCAGAGTAAATGCCCTTCCTTCACATTTTTAGAGAGCCTTAAGAGCTCTATTATTGTAATTTTTGTGTTGGGATAATCCTGACACTTGGCTTGCTCGTTTGTACAAATAAAGTGAGATGTCCACAAAACTTCTTATGGCACTATCACAGTGCCATGTGTAAATATGGTTGGATTTTTTTCTCGTGAATCACTATTTTTTTGGCAAAGCTGGTAAGACCTATGTCACTGACAGTTTTATTTCTGAGCTGATTTTCCTTTGTTTCCATTTTGTTGCACTTAGTGATCCACTAAAGCCATGTGGTAGCTTCCTCACATATGCACAGTAGGAAGCATTTTTGTTTTTCTAGCTGACATCAAATTACCTCATGCATTTTGCCTTGCTTTCTCTGTCTGGTGTTAGCAGCAGTCTGTAATAATGTCCTTGTTTTGTTTTTGTTTTTGTTTTTTTGTTTTTGTTTTTGTTTTTGCTGTGACAGAGTGGGACAGTCTTACTGCCTCTCTGAGTTGCTAACAAGTGCTGAATCACTTTATTCCTTTGCAGTTAAACAAAGACGTAAACACCGTAAAGGCTACAGCAGAATTCTTTTTCTGCTTTATTTATAAAGGTGACTTTTCATGCATTCCTTCTTCTCAGGCATTCTTCTCCCCTACTACTACTGACTCATTTACATGAGGAAGGGAGATGATAAAAATACGATCTAGAGCTGTCTTATATCCTGGTGACGAACTAGTGCGTAGAGATGTGAAATCTTTCTGCATTTGCTTACCATTAGCAGTATTCTTTCTGAAAGAAGTAGATGGCTATTACTTTTGCAAGTAAATGTCAAAATATTCTATATTTTAGATGCAGTGCAGTGTCTAATTGCTGTATTGTGGTTACCCATATACTGAAAACAATTTTCTTACAGGTATATCTTTGCATATGCACTATTCTTCATTTACGTGAAAGTTAGGCTCTTCTTTTGCAGGTTAACAGCTGTCAATTAACTGAGAATTAAAAGCCGTTCTTTTCCCTTAGGTAGAAGCATGTCAAGGAGATTTAAGTACGCTGGCAAATGTGGTGACTTCATTAGCAAATCTCAGTAAATGCAAAGACATTTCACAAAGCAGTTCAGAGCTATCCGTGATCGAGAGTTTGAGTAATGGAGATGCATCATTATCTGAACTCAAGCAAGAAGAACAAGCTAGTAGCGATGTTACAAGGTAAGGCATGTTACACTGAAAAATACCATCCTTTTCAAGAGAAGGTCTCTGTCAATTCAGACCAGTCCATTAGTTAAATCATCACAATGTAGGAAATGTATCTGCTTTAAAAGTAATAGTAATATCAGCATAAGCTCACGTAGAAAAAATATTGTAAGATTCTTCCAAGGGAAATCAAAAGAAAGTTCCATTAGAGCAATAAATAATTTTAGTTGTTTGTACTTGAAATTAGTTTCAGTATAAATGTTCCAGCTTGTTTTCTTACTTTTTGGTTGGCCATACTAAGGTATGTTAGGTCTTGTATTATAGTCTGACTTTGCATCATCCTGGAAAATTTACTCTTAAGAGATCTCATCTGTGTGATAGTTAAGTGCCTGTAACTATTAATCATCTCTAAAGCTTGAAAAGCATTTTCCTCCTACACAGGAGAAGTAACAGAATTCTCACTATCAATATTAATACATTCACTGAGAGTCTTACGAACTTGTGTCTTGCACTGGTTTTAACTGAGACATTGTGGTGAACATGTATGTAAGATGTATATACAGAACTATGCAGAACATCCACAGTTAATCCATCAATCACAAACACAATCACGTTCTTCCTTGGCTGTCATCTCATCCAAGCTTCTGACTGCTGTCCCAGCAATATTCTTTTACATACCATCTATGTTTTACATGCTGTTGTGAAGGTTGTGGAGTAAATCCGTTAAGGGGAAAAAGGTGGGCATATAGTGGCTGAAATAGCTGATTTCCCCTGTGGTCTGTACTGCTTTGTATAACTGCAAGCAAATTACATTTTTTCTGCTCCTTTCTTTATATACTGCTTAGAAAGTCAGTCTGCGTTTTTATAGATGCTGATTTGGGCCTTTGCTGTGTCCTCCTAAGTAAAGAATGTTAGAATATGCTGTGTAAGTAGTATCGTTGCATGTGCTGATAGACATCATTCAATACTATGGCTGTTCAAAGAGATGTAGTAATCTTTCATTTGCTGGCACTTCTAGATGTTTATTTTTGCCAACTTCAGGGTTTCTGTTCAGTTTTAAAAATCTGTCTATGAAAAGGCATCAGGTTCTCTCAGCCAGAGTGCTTGAAAGGGCTTTGACTTGTACTCTTTATCAAGTAAGTTACCTAATAGTTGTACAGCAGGGATGTTCAAGTTAAACATTGCTGTGACAGGGGAGTTGTTACTCCAATAGAAACTAAATTTTTTCTGTAAATTATTGATTTCCCTGTGCCAGCATCATCTAACAGATGCAGATGTTTATTGAGGAGGAAGAGTTTAAGGGACTTTGGAGACCACATTTCATCCATCTATGCTTTTCATGTAATTTATTATATTCATTGCTTGCAGTAGTTACGATTTCACTTTTGCTGACATAGAGTACAACTTTTGCTGCAAGCACCCCACTGCTTTTATATTGTAATTTGACATGCCTTGTCCTCTAATGCCTCATTATGTTCTTTCTTTACTGTTTATCTGCAGTCCTATATATCTGTTGATGACTGAGCCTGACAAAAAGAGAACCAAAATTGTTTATAAGAAAGGATGTCAATGCTATGTATTTTAATGTTGATTTTGCCTTGTTTTCTCACTTTGTGGGCTAGATTTTCATAGCTCTCAGGCAGGCTTTGTTCTAGATTCTCTTTTCCATGGAGTGCCTTACAGACATTGCTCATGTTGGGGCTTTGTGTAGGAAAGGACTCACATTACTGAGCCATGAAGAAGCAAAGCTTCCACTGGCTTCTGCTGGCTTACTGCTGGCAGTTTATGAGATAGGAGGGAGAAGATTTATTTGAAAGCAACATTGAAGAATGAGTTGGGAAAAAACTGTCCTGGGCAGACAGGATTAACAGGTGTACATGACCACACTATTTAAAAAGGACTCCTCAGCCTGTGCTAGAATAAATACAGAATAGTGACAGATACGTGTGATATTTACCTTTTGGGGAAAGGGGAAGTCTTGTTCCTGTCTTAAATCTCTGTCCCTGCCACGTGAAGGGCCCTGCAGAGATCCTGTTGTTTCTTAAAAAGCAACATGTTTCTTAAAAAGCATGCTGTCACTGAGCTGCTGTATTTGCCTGTTCTGCCTTAGACTGCAAAGAGAATTGTGGAAGACCTGAAACTCAGATCTTCTGGTAGGAGTCTATAGTATAGTTTCTAGAGCTGAGCCATGAATGCCTTCCCTTTGTGCCAACTTTGCACATACCAGAGACAGAAGATGGCCCAGGTCTGTGTAGTCCACTCGTGTATGCCCCAGTCACCCTCATGTGTACACATCAAGGTGCACAGGCTAGTGAGGACCAAAAAGTAGTTCATTTACCATCCCAAGCCTTGAGGCAGTGTCAGCAGCTCTTTCACTGTGATATTTCATTTGGTTGTGCATAGTTATGTCAAACAGCTTGGTTTTTTAGCATGTTAGTGAGTTCAAATTGCTGGAGAGTGGGGGTAGAGAAGGTGGCCGAGTTCTATCCCAGATTTTGGCATTAAATCAGTGATTTTAGACTCTGTGGTAATAAACATGTCCATAAATTGAGAATGAGCGCTACATACAAGCTGATAATCGGTTTTTGTAAGGTTTTCAGGCCTCAGTGCATAAGCTTTTCATGCAACACTGTATATGCTGCTGTTCCCAGGATATGTCATCTGTCTGTATGCAGTGATCAAGTCTGTGTATTTTTGATTGAAGGTGTGTCAGTTGTGGTTCTCAGGTGTATTTATGAACAGAAAAACAACACGGGTTATCAAGCAGCAAAATATTGAGTAATTTATCTGTGTTTGTCCTGACATCTGCCCTCTAGCATCTGTGCTTGTGAAAGCCAAGAGTCCCTGCCATGCAGCAGAGGGTACTAAGGATTGTATTGAAAGCATGGGAGTGCTTTCTCTTACATGTTTTGAAGCAGTCTTTTCAAATTAAGTTGAAAAATCTAATTACAACTCATTACTTAACAAAAAAAAGATCTTACTCTGTTTGTGCTTTATGGCAGTAAAAGCCTGTAAAATTTATACATGCACTAAGTGACTGTAACAGCAGTCTGGTGATCATGTCCTCAAAACACTCATGCCAGTGCTCTCAGTGAACATCACAAAAGAGATCTTGAAAAACAAACTGTGATTCAGCTGCACAACCAATATGTCAAAACTGTGAATTTGCTGGCAACTAGTGTAAACAGGGTCTGCTGCTAATTTTTGTTTCAGAGTTTGGTGGAATGTCAGGAAAAGCATCCTACTGATTTTTATCTTCCAAATCTCACTCTTGGAAACAGACTTCTACAAACAGGTCTCAGACTTCTTGTGCAGGTTTCTCTTAAATTGAAACGGTCTCCAAAATGAAATTTCTTTCTTTTTGTTTGTTTGTGATCTTACAGGGCATTTGATACTCTTGCAAAAGCATTAAATCCAGGAGAGAGCGCAGCATGCCAGAACTCTGAAAGTATTGATGGCAATGCACAGCTGCTTGGTGGAGAGACAAACATGAACATCGTTGAAATAGAGGGGCCACTACTCAGTGATGCTCATGTAGCATTCAGGGTACTGAATACTTTCTAACTGTTGACTGTTTATAACTATTTTGACATAGTGATATACAATAATGATCTAAATTTTATTTTAAATTTCTTAGAGGTGTATTTGTTCAGGTGTTGGCATTCATTTCCTATTAATGAACTGCTTTTGTTCACTGGTTAATTCTTTGTTTGGCAGAAAGTACTGCACTCTGAAGTGATTTAGCTGCACTGGTTATTTTATAGTTTCTTACCTTCAGAGTACTGGGCATCCATACAAAAGGATTTACATAGACAGAGTATTTGCATGAAGCAGAGTCAGCATCCACATTCTCACTTGTTACCTGGTGGATCTGATGCAATCTGCAACTGGATTTTGAGACTTTAAAGTGTATTTGTCAGTTTCTGTGCTAGTTTGCCATATATTTTCTGGATTTATTTGTCATTTTAGAAGCTTGCAGAAAATCCTGTTTATTTCTTTCATCATTGTATTTTTCATGGACAAATCAAAATGCTTGGTTATCTGAGTAACAGGCATTTGGTTAAACTTTACCCCTCTTATCATCATCTGTTTTGATCATTCAAATGAACATCTCTAATGGAAATGTCAGGGGTTTTTTAAAAATTGCATTAGCCAGAACATTATATTAAGAAGTACTAAATTCTGAAGACAGAATTACAAGTTCTAAGCTATTTTGGGTCAAATCTCTTTCTTAACATATGCAGGTAACATCACTAATTTTACTTACTAACATTGCGAAGGGTCCTCTTCCTGATGGTTATATTTTTTGGACTTGGGAGTAGCTGTGTAGTAGGCATTTTACTCAAACAGCAGAAGACTTCTCATTTATTTATTTGTAAAATATTAAGTAAAAGTAAAAAAAGATGTTTTGTGAAATAGAATTCACACACGCACACACACAGAGTCTCTCTCTCGCTCTCTCTCTCTCGCAACTCATTCCAGTTAGAATGATTCTTCTCTCTTTATTCTTTGAGAATGTCTCAGAAGTTGAGTTGTGAGATTTTCCATCTCCAGTTTTCCCAGACATGAATCTTTATCTGCAAATCAAACTTCTTGTCTTTTTTGTTGTTTTGTAGTTATATAACATACAGCATGTAATGGTGTGGCTAATAATGCGAAAGGCAGTCATTCACTTTTGTGTCGGGATTATACCTTTTTTTATTTAAAGAACAAATTTATTTTTTCACTTACAAGAAACTCACAAGACTGATTTCCTCCTAAACATACCATGAAAAAAGTAAAATAACTGTCACACACTTTGTTCTTTTTTCTTTTTTTCTTCCTACTTGTTTTTTTGCAGCTCACCATGCCTTCTCCTATGCCTGATTATCTTAATGTTCACTATATCTGCGAGTCTGCCTCCAGGTTGCTTTTCTTGTCCATGCACTGGGCACGTTCCATTCCATCTTTCCAAGTTTTGGGGTAAGTGTTCAGTTACTTTATTCATTTATATTGTGGGTATGTGCTTTTGAATTTTTGGTTTTTGCTGTCTTCTTCAGGGACTTCTAAAAATAAAAAACTACTAATTAAAACTGTTATAAATCTTAATTGTAAGGTAAATTTTCTGAATCAAAATAACTCCCAATTTGAGTCCAAATTCAGGACTTTAGTTGGGTTTTGTAAGAAAAAAGATATTTAAAACAATCAAATGCCCTCACACTGCTGCTTCTTAAATATATTTTGAGAAAATAGGAATTTCTATCAGCTTTTTAATAGCTACAGCTCTATGCTACATCATGATGCTTATCAGGCAATCACCAGAAAGAAGCTCCTGTCTGAATCCCCAAAATTTCTATCCTTACAAGGTGAATTAGTAATAATAATTTTACCTTTAATACAACCTACAAGAAGAAAATGGTTAGCTAGATTCAGCAAACACTCAGAATGAAATTGTCTTCAATTTCAGAAGATTTGCCAAAAATAAATGGCTCCTGTAACCAAAAGGTAATTTGGACTGTTCTTTTTACAGTTTGTATAACATCCTGCTTCTCCATCAGAATTTAGTGTATCACTTAAAATTCTTAAGTTCAGTTTTGTAGTCCATTGCTGATCATCATGAAAAATATGTCCAAACTGCATGGGAAAAGCTGATGTTACATTCAGAAGTAATTTTATGAAGGTGCATCAAACAAATAAAGATACTGTATCAGCTCTGACACAAATGGTGAATAAATCATGTTAGTTTGTTCCCATCTGCAGTGTTCCTGTTTAATTCAATATCAAAATAGCCTGTGATTGGCAGCAAAGAGAATTCCTTTTTAAAATGAGGGATTGTCCCCTTTTCCAGGAAAGCTGTCAAAAGCAGGATGATCTGTGATTACCATTTGTGTTTACTCAGATGTTTCAGCCAAATGATTCTACAGTTTTTAAGGAAAGATCCTGTATTGTGTGTAATTAAGCCTGTGTTTTGGGGAAGGAGAAAGGAGTATCGTATGAAGTTAAAGAATAGTAAAGCCAAAAAAATAGGTAAATATGATGTTGTATTTTGGTAGAAATTGTTGACCTGCAGAATTACAAAATGCATAGCAAATAAACATAGTACATTATGTCATTCTAAGCTTTTAAAGGTTTTTGTTACAGAGAGACACTGCAAATTAGTACAAATTGGTATTCTAACAACAAATGGGAACTGCTTCTTAAAAAAAAAAAAAGTAGTACAGAAGACCTCTCTCTCCAAAAAGATTTAACAAGAAAAATCTGCACATGCTCTTTTTATCTGTTATTTCACAATATATTTTTCTGCTTAAAAATTATGGAGGAGTAAGCTGCCATAATAGTGTTAATATTCACCTGTAATAGCATTTATAGGCACAGTCAAGATCATGGGCAACAGCAGATATAAATAACATGAATTTGGTTTTCCTTTGAAGCACTTAAGATGCAAACTATTTTCAAGTGGAGATTTAGTTAAAATTAATGCAGCCCTTATAGTTGGAACACATTATATCCTATAATTTTGACTTTCAGAAAGGTGACTCATTTCACTTTTAAACTGAAGAGAAATTCATGGAGCATGATGAGTAATGGTTTTGTAAGGAAGATGGATAATTGTACCTAGGTTGTTTCCTCCATAGGTAACATTCTCCTTTAGTCACAGCAGGATAGGTACCTTTGACCTAATGATGTAGTTAGTGATGCCAGAGACTGATTAGTTCATCTTCCTGCATGGGCATCTTTGTTCACAAGAGTTTCCTGTTGAAACCTTCACCAAGCTGGTTACAGCCTCTTGGTTTTGTGAGGCTGCTTAAGCAAACTTTAGAACTGGTTCTGGTGTAACTTTGATTAGCCATAAAGATGCTGTAGATGATACGTTTATCTATATACCTGTATCAGAGGAGTAGCCAGTACACCCTTTTTTCAGGGGTGCTCAGCATAGTCCCTTTCATTATCTTAAAGGAGATGGGACAAATACATGAGAAGCTGCATGTACAGTATTGTGCCTACCATAACAAGAACTTGATCATAAAGAAAAATATTGCTCTCAGTAAGCTCTCTGTAGTCCAGTTAAAGACAAGTGTGTGTTTACCTGTCATTTGGCATTTTAGCATTGCACTAAACCATCAGAAATGTTCTTGAAGATTACATCAACATTCTTGCAAAAATCCATTGCACTGTATTTTTGTAGTTGAAATCGTAGCTTTAATGTGCTTTTCTTCTTTGATAGCTCTTGTACTTCTTTTAAATTTCCATTATTTATATTCACTGGCTAAAACTGAAACGTGGTACTGAATTTGACTCCTCTCTAGTGGGATTTGCTTTCAGAGGTACTGAGCTCTTGTTAAACTCTGTGAGTTAGAGATGCTTGGTATTACTGAAAGTTAGGTTACTAATACAGAAGTGGCTGAATATGAATTGATCTATTTAATTTAAGCTACAGCAAAGAAATCCTTATGATTGGTATTTATGCTTTGAAGTCCATATTTCAAACCTTATTCCAAACTTGAAAGGGATGCAAAAAGTAGTCAGGAAGCTCAGAAGCTTGATCACACATGTTCCATTTCATCTGTATCTTTAATTAAAAAATTATACCAACATGTCAGTTTCCAATTTAAAAAAAAAAAAAAGACCCCTGAGTCTGTTCTATGTCCACAATACAGGAACAGTGCAATCTTTTTTTGTCCATGCATATAAATGTTGTCCCAAATCTTAAGAAAACTAGCATGATGGAGCACACTGTGACAGTTGTCATTTTACTGTAACTTCAGCTTGCTTTTGTAATTGAAATCTATCTCCTTTTAGGTCATTTAAACAAAAATTTATTGCTTAACAAAAGTCACTTTAAACCAGATACTTTGATTCTAGCATGCAGAAAACAATGATGCAAAACTTCATTTTGGTGTTGGTTGTAATGATTGAATTAATGTTTTATGAAGTGTTCTTCAAATTTAAAAAAAAATGTGTGAATGCAAATAGCTGGTTTTCTTAAATTTTTGTGCTTTTTAATAGACAGGATAACAGCATATCATTAGTAAAAGCCTGCTGGAATGAACTTTTTACGCTTGGTCTAGCACAATGCTCACAAGTTATGAATGTGGCAACGATCTTAGCTGCTTTCGTTAATCACCTTCAAGGCAGTTTGCAACAAGGTAAGGTGTATGCTGTGCACATGCCAGACTTGGGGAATTACTTGATGTTTTTTAAGTTTGGAAGTGCACAGAAGCTATTTATCCTTCAGTTGTTATTGTAAATTTACTGTTTAAAGAATTTCATGTTAGTATTGAAACAAAATCATACTAGCAATTACAGTCCACAAGACAGAATTTTTGGGCAATTTTGAAAAAGTCAGCTATGCTAATATTTACCTCCAAATGAAAAAAACCCGTATTATTTTTATTTTTTTGTGTTGTAATGTCTAATAGTGTGCTGCTGTCTGTTAATATCATCAGCCCAGATTAGGAATATTTTGGGCTGTATCAACGTTAAGAACACGAGTACTGTGAATATGATTCCTCTGTATGAAGGATACAAAGTAAAGAATGACCCACCTGTCCTTGTGTGACACCAAGCAGTCAACTTGGTGATACAGTTCCTTTACATAACTTGGCCTGTTGACCCCCATGTATTAGTTTTAGTCTACACGGAAGTCTTCAGCCGATCTCCACTAAGTTAACTTTGTTCCGTGTTAGTCCTATGTCCTGCATCTTTGGCATATTTTTCATTCAAATGAAGCACGTGTCAGGTGGCCTCTTTAATTCTGTTCTTCTGAGCGAGAGGGGAGTCTTTTAGCTAAGCTTTGTGTACTTGTGGATACTCACTAGGTTGTCAGCACTAAAAGCTAACCAGTTAATAATAGTATAGTCTTCATCTGTTCATAGTCATCTACCTTATGGTAGATGCACATACAAAAATCTAAGCATTTTCGGATTTAACTAAATTTTTGAGTTGTTTGCTGTTAGGGGTATGAAAATTCACTGTTGCTGATGGTATGCAAATGCAGATTGGTAAACTGGAAAAAAACAGCCTACCAGACTATAGGTTTTTCATCATCTTTTATGATAAGATAATAAAAGAATTATTTCCAAGGGAGTTTTGTGATTTAAAAACATCCACAAGATCTTCCTATAAATAACAATAGCTTAAAACAAACTGATCAAATCACAAGATGTACTGGATCAGCTAAAGATACTAAGAAATCTGTGATTGTCTCTAGGGCAGGTACAAATGGAATATGAAAATTTTGGTCTATATAATATTTAAAGTATGTTTACCAGAAAAGGTATTGTAGTAATTAGTCATGTTTTTATCATTATCACAAATACATATTTCTACCATTTAAATTGAGAGTTCAGGTTGACTGCAAGAACCAGTTGTGCAGTATGCCAGCTGCAGTATCTCCAAGAGATACCAAGTTTGTGGCTGTCTAGAGACTCTTGTTTGATGGGTTATGGAGGGAATGGGGTTTTCAGGCTGCTTTGCTATTGCTGACTCAAGGGGAACAGCTCTGCACCAACCGCATTCCCCTCAGTGCAAATCAGGGGAGGTGTGTAGTACACCTTTCCCAGCAGTAGCATGGTGTCTGACTAAAATAACACATGAAGCTGTACACTATCCTACCATGTGGCGGCACCTGATCCTTAGACACAGAGCACAGGTCAGCAGTAGCAGTGTATGCTTTACTTTTAAGTAGTCTCTTCCTTCCTTGATCATTTCAAGCTCTAATCCATGACTGATTACTGGAAGCATTAGTGGCAGGAAGAGCCCTAATTGGAAGAGGTGGAAAAAATACTCCATAATTGTTAGTGTCAAGATTATTCAGACCTAACAGGAATTTATAGATGGCATAGATTTCCCATTGTTTGAATCTAATAAAATAATTATTTTTAAAAGTCCAGTGTGACCACGTTTTTTGCTTGTGTGTGAACTTGGGATTTTTTTTTAATGTGTGTCTTGATTTAGATAAGCTGCCAACAGACAGAGGAAGACTAGTAATGGAGCATGTCTTCAAGTTGCAAGAGTTCTGTAACAGCATGGTTAAACTGTGTCTAGATGGATATGAATATGCATATTTGAAAGCAATCGTCCTCTTCAGTCCGGGTATGTAATTATTCCAAATGTAAAATTTTAATCTCTGCTATTTGTTGCTGTATAACTGTTTCATTATATGCAGTTACTGCTTCAGATGTTGAGGAATCTTGGAAGATGTGTGAGGACTGTTAGGAAGAGGAGGGTTAATCTTCTAATGTAAACAGCTGAATGTTGCTTTGGGGATTTTTTTTTGCCCAGGGAGACTTTGATTCTTTTTATTTGTAGATTTTTATTCTTGGCTGTGCCACTCATGCTTTTTGTTGTTTTGGGTTTGAGTTTTTGGTTGTTTTGGGCTTTTTTTTCTTTTCATTTATTTATTTACTGCTTTTAATTCTGTGCCTCCTTTCTGAAGACCTGCAGTTGTAATTTTCTGAAGTGTTGCACATCCAAATGAGATGGATTGAAGTTGGGATTTTAATATATGGAACACTATCTGGGCATCAGTTCTCACATTCAGAATTACAGAACCATCACCTCCCTCCACACAGACAACGCAAAAAGCATTTTTGGTGAATGAACACCACAGACATTCACTTAACGTTATTATTTCTGTCTTCCAAACAGTATTTGCTTAATGTAGTACTCTCAGTAGCATTACTAGATATACATTAGACAGTGAAAGTAATACAACTTCATTTCCCGTTTGGGTGATTAGTTTACAGTAGGGAGGAAAGAGTCCTCTGGTTATAGTAGATATTTACTGGGTAATTACATTGTGTAACCCATATGCCTGGACTGTAGAAAGTTACAAAATTAATTTTCTTTATTTGAAAGTTGTAGAATTAACTTTTCACAAAAGGCTTTCAGGTATTGTATCAGTATCCTGCAGGCCTTAGATTCATCATTCAGAACTGGGACTTAATACAAAGGCAAAACCAAGTCTTTTGATTAAAGAAAAATGTACAAATCTCAAGTACTTCCTCTATCTCTAAGAATTTTTCACTCTCACAATTAGAAAGTAAGTCTTCAGTTACTCCATTTTGCATTAGAAGGTTTTAAAAGCACCAGCAGCTTCCTTAATCTTTGTTGCTCTGCCTTTTGTAGATGCTGATGTCATGTAGAAAAGATTGGAGCAGATGTTAAAATGCTCACAGAATCTTAGTGGCCCCTGCCAGTAGTACAGGATATGGAGGAGATCTGGGTATTTGGTTCTTGTCGGTTCTGTAGACTTATTAGATCCAAGAAGAAGTTCCTTTTTGCATTCAGTTGCAGTTCACCCTTACACAGAAAAATGAGTTGAGGTGAGAAAATCTTTCAGAACTTGGACACTTCCAAAATGTAAATTCTAATCAGGTTTTCTAACATATGGAATTAATGTATTGTGAGGTTCTTACTTTGCAGCTTCCCTCAGATTTGCATGATCTTTTCTATATGTAGTATCTACCAGTAAAAGTGGCAGCATGACCAGGAATTCATGGTATTCGTCTAAGTGCACAAACAAAACCCTGCATATCTTCCATTCCTACATATATATACATATACATACATACATACATACATGCATACATACATATATATATAGCAGTCTTCCATTACTGCAGATGAGATGCATTACTCTACATTCCATTCCATTATTGCATTCTGAGATGAACGACATTCATGCAAATAAAAGGTGGTATAAGTAGAGTCAGAACCCTTCAGGAAAGATGATCAATTTCCAGAGAATATTCCTATTGAGATACTTTTCTATTGTGGATCACTAAAGAAAATCAGATCCTGGGTGTTTTACTGTAAAACAAAATCCTGCTATCTGTCCTTATGATTAGGAGAGTCTTGCATGGTTTTATGTGTTTGCTTGTACAATTCATTGTATCGCTGAAACAGTTTCAGTTTCCTAACAAGCAGGACTCACCATTAAACCCACTGAGTTTAAAGATAATATTAAGCATGCTTGAAAACCTTTGCACTTTTCCTTTTCTGCTGAGGACTGAACAGTTGCAAATACACCGTTATTACAGAAGAGACTTTGTCTAAGTGGATGGTCGGAGGGAGTTTGCTAGCTTAATTTTAATAAATAATACCTGCAGGAGATGTAATTCTCCTGCAAGTGTTCCTTACCCCAAAATAATCCTTTTCATGGCATTCTTATACTAAGAACTGGTGCAGGTTACTCCAGGAAAGAAACAAAA
Source organism: Illadopsis cleaveri (assembly GCA_013399915.1). Taxonomy (NCBI): domain Eukaryota; kingdom Metazoa; phylum Chordata; class Aves; order Passeriformes; family Timaliidae; genus Illadopsis; species Illadopsis cleaveri. The sequence continues at coordinate 437,810 of VXBB01014818.1, forward strand.
TTATGGCCAAATACCTCAAGTCCATTTTTTAGAATGATGTCCACTAGGATTTATGATCAAATCCTCTGGTCTGTGTGAAAAAATCAGTCCTGTTAGACACCAAAAAATACTTCTTGAGGAACCTTGCACTTGCAAACTATTTGTTTAGTCTGAAGTTTATTTGTCTCTTTCCAATTATATTTGACAACACAAAAGGTAGAAGGAAAAATACTTTGGGAAAAAAACTCTTGATTGAGAGATTTTCTTCAGCTGATATTTTCAAATTCACATTACTAATGAGTAGCTGTTTTAATGGCAATGTGTCATCAGGACTCTTGATCCTTGAGCCATAGAACAAAATTTTCATACACATGAAAGTCATGTTTGGTACCTTGAACAGAAGGGATGTCCTGGCAGTGACTCACAGGTCACAAATGAAAATTGCAGGCATTTTACTGCTCTGCTGCAGGATGGGGCTGGGCTGTGCATGCAGCAGAGCCTTAAGGTAAGAACCTCTGCTTTAGCAGGCCCTAGTGATTCAGCTGTGCCAAGCTAGCTGTTTGATTGCCACAAAACAGCCTTGGGCAAAGAGATTAGTGTTAAGGGTGTGCCAAGAAAACTTCACATCTTAGTAAATGCCTGCAAGTGTACAAGCAGTGGTCTTCAAACTACTGTTTCCAGAAGTTGACTTCTGACTGTGTTCCTGGCATGGCTCTAAAAGTAGCAGCATGAAGTGATGCATTTTGCACATTAACTCTTCATCTACATAATTTGTCATGCTAGTAGGACAGTAAAATTTTTACATTCAGATAGATGGATAATAGAATTACAGACCATGTAGAGAGCTCAGAAGTGCTGGATAATAATTTCCAAGAGTGACTTGGCAGTTAGGTTGATGTTCTTTCATTTTAGCAATACTTACATTTCAGGTCACTGCTAAAAATTATGATTAGCACATTTGAAATTTTTGCACCAAATAGTTGAGAAAGAATCTGCTACATACAAGCCTGTCTGAATTGAAAAAGCATTTGGATAATGCTCTCAGGCACATGGTGTGATTCTTGGGGTGCCCTGTGCAGGCCCAGGAGTTGGACTCGATGATATTGATGGGTCCCTTCTAACTCAGCATATTCTAAGATTCAATGCTGTTTTCTACATGTCTTAGGAAACAGACAGTTCACAGTTTTTTATTGTTTCTTTCACTGATTCTAATTTTGTCCTTCACTTTTCACCTAAATATTATTTGTGCATCCAGTGTTCCAGAATATGTCAGTGTGTTGAAACAATCCTGGTTTACTGCTACAGAGAACAGAGTTGTATCCTCAAGATTAACATAAACATTGCAAGCACTGAATTTATTTGAACCCTTTAAAATGTCTGATTTTATTTATGGAAAGTTAAGTAAAATGTAAATGTAAAGAAAGATAAATACAAGGAGGTAAAGTAGTGTCTACCACTAAAACTGAAGTTGCTGCACCTACGACATAATTATTTCAGTATGTTGGCAACTGGATAGTCTGTTTGGATTTTAGTTCATTTTCTGTAGAACGGGTATAACAAAGAAGAGCGTTTTTTTTCAGATCACCCAGGTCTAGAAAATGTGGTACAGATTGAGAAATTTCAAGAAAAAGCTTACATGGAGTTCCAAGACTATGTAACAAAGGTGTATCCGGACGATACTTACAGGTCTGTAAACTTTGATGCTAACTTGATTGATTCTCCTTTCAGAGTCAATGATTTGTACAGTTTTTCATGTAATAGACATATACATTTCCTTCTTACCTCCTTAAAGTTAAGAAACTACCTTTAGAACCCTTCAAATATTATGCCTGTGGTCATACATATTATGAGTGGTGTTTTTCATTTCATTATTAATTTCTAATATTAAATATCAGAAATAAATATTAGTAACATTCAATTTGAATTGCATCTATTTGGACTATTTCCTTATTTAGTCTTAAATCCAAACATACATAGTACATGTAGTTGACAGGCATTTGCACATTTTCCATACTGTTCAAGATAGGAGTAAACATAAATTTAATGCTGTACTGATTTATATATTTAAGCCTTTCACGGACTAGATGTAGCAAACTTTGACCAGTAGTGTCCCTTGTCAGTTTTTTCTCTTCTTTTACTGATAACATCGTGGAGAACAACACCAAAATCTGTGATCTGCTAAGTAACACTTCTCACCAAACTTATTTTCCAGACTATCTAGACTTCTTCTCCGATTGCCTGCTCTTAGGCTGATGAGTGCTGCCATCACTGAAGAGCTGTTCTTCGCAGGACTAATTGGAAATGTTCAGATTGACAGCATCATCCCGTACATTCTGCGAATGGAGACAGCAGACTACAACTCTCAGATCATAGGTCATGGTGTGTAAAAGTAGCAGTCCAGGATTCTGTACCATGGCAATCATGGTGATGTAAATGCATACCCTGTCTCCAAGAGATAGTCATAAGCCTTCCAGTGCACCTTTCCTAAGAAGGCTCATATTCCTCCTTTCCAGTACACTTGGGAAACATGATGGAGTGTATTAGAATATAGGATCACTTCCTGTTCTTCATGTGTCGTCAAGGACTTGTAAATTAACTTGATAAGAAAGTCAAGAGTTTGATCTACCTATTTTTGTAGGTAGACAGACTTGAAATATTTATGAAGTTCAGGCTTATGAAGAAACTGAAGAAGCTTTGACTGAACTAAGGTATCTCAACTTAGTTTGATATTTTAGACAAATAAATTAACTTTCCTCTCTGAGTCTTGTTTTCAGTGTTTTGCTACTAGTTCTTTTTCACGTATCAAATTGAAAATACACGATCAAACATCCTGGAAAGGGCAGTTTCCATGCAGACAAGACCCAACTGAGTTTTGGCTGTTGTTTTGAAGAGAGGTTTGTTTCTTGCTGAATTAAACCGTGCATACCATTACAAGTGCAGGGACAGTAAAGGATGTTCACATTTTAAAATATTCTGATGTTAACATTGATGCAGTTGATCAAGAGAAGCAGCAAAGAGTCAGTAGTGACAGAGTCAGTTTTGCAGATGCAACAAAATACTGTATTATAGCAATAACATGGTAGACACTAGCTGTCTTATACTACAAAGAGCTAACAGAGAAATGTATGCTGCAGGCATTCAAAGACAGCATACTCCTGCTTTTTCTGGTCTCAGAGTTTTTTCACCCTACCCCTTCCTCTTTCATACTCAGTGCCCAGTGATGGAAGCATTCTAGATGCCTCTTAACTTTTCCATGTCTTTATTATTTGTTACAGCTAACCCTTGAGTGTGTAATTCTCCTTTCCAACCAGTCCTGTGTGATTACTTTTCAAATTTGAGTTTGTCAAATCCAGTGTCCCTCTGTATGGGAGCATTGTCTTCTGCTGTTTTTCCTTTCCTCATTAGAAATTAGTCTAGATACTCCATACATGTTGCCTGAATCATACTCCATAGCTCCATCTAAGGATGAGTTCTTAGTCTTAAATGTTCTTCTGTCTTGAGGATGTGACTCACAAGTAACACTGATGTGGTTGCTACTTGCTTCCTTTTGACACAGGAAGTTACACACCTCTGGCATGTTTATTTCCTGTTGGTTAAAATGAGAGAAATATCCTAGTGAGAGTGATGGTTTTCTTCAGACATTAGTATTTAGCATTTTCTGAATTGTGGGTCAAGGCTGAGTTCTATTTAGCGTGACCCCTTTCTTTCTCTGGTAAAACTGAGTGAGGAAGAGCCTCACCCAATCAAGAAACACATGGTTGCACCAGAAATTGCTTAGCCCGAAGATCAGATTAAATGGAGGCCCTTGCCCACTCTGCAGTGGGAGTTCCAAGGCCACCCTAACACCAAGAGACTACTAGATGAGGCTTGGGTTCTAAAGTTCTTGAGTTCTGTAGTTTTTCTCAGCACCTGAGGATCGCTACCAGACAAAAAACCTGAGAACTGCTTCTTACGCTGAATTTCTGTGTTCTTAATTCCGCTAAGTGAGCTGCTTGGATCTTGCTCTACCAAAGCTTTATAATCAGAGACTGTATCATAGAATCACAGAATCACATGATGGTTGGAGTTGAAAGAGGCCTTAAAGATCATCTAGTTCCAGCCACCTGTTTGGACAGGAACATCTTGCACTAGACCAGGTCGATCAGAGCCTCATCAAACCTGGCCTTGAATGTTTCCAGGGATGGGGCATCCACAGATTCTCTGGGCAACCTGTTCTAGGGCCTCACCACCCTCACAGTGAAGAATTTCTTAATATCTAATCTAAACCTGCTCTCTTTCAGTTTGAAGCCATTNTCCTTCAGGTGTGTCAACTACACCACTCAGCTTGGTGTCATCAGCAAATCTCCTGAGGGTGCACTTGATCTCTTCATCTGTGTAATAAATGAAGCTAATAAATAACACTGGCCTTGATATGGACCCCACATATCACTGATGTCTCCTGGGATTCTGAGCCATTGAAGGCTATCCTCTGGTTGCGACCATCCATCTACTTTGTTACTATCTACTTTGTTACTCATTTAACAGTCCACCCTTCTTTTTTCTTTTCAGTTCAAAAAGAAGAATGTTGTGGAGGACAATACTACACAACTGGTCATATCCAATCCCACAGATCAAAGCACTTAGTGCTGAGGACCCCTGATGGCATGGAACAATGTGTGTGGGCCTTTGCTCTGCCTTGGCACTTACTGACTTGCTGGAAGACAGTTTTCAGTGTTGGAACTGGCTGTGGCAGCTGAGCTCTTCTCATTTTACACCTTTTGAAGGTTGTAGGGTTCAAGTTCTTTATCTGTGTTTCCCGGAGAGCTGTATGAAGGTGACTGTCCTGTGCCTCAGGAGGTGTGCATCTCATCAGCGGAGTTTATGGAAGTATGAAGGACTCTTGCTGTCAACCTGCTGTGCTTGTTCTCTCTGAATGCGTTAGAGGCCCGCTTTTGATCTGTAGGACCGAGTTGCAGATGGGAGGTTGATCATTCTCCTCAGAAACTGATCAGCTCTCCTCAGAAATTCTGACCCTGCTTTCTAGTCCATTGCTATCCCTAACCCACTTCTGGCCCTAGCAGGCACAGGAGATTAACAGTCCTCTACATTAAAAGTTTAAAGGAAACCGACAGCATATTACTTGTGAATATATTGGAGGTAGTTTTCCAGGCATTCCACTACTCTTGGAAGAGTTTTATTCTAATATTCTCCAGGTTTATGAAACCCAGGTAATAGTAAGATGGAAATAAAAACCTGCTTTCCTTTGTAATGCAGTACACTGTGCAAATCTCTCTCACATCCTTGAAGAAATTTTTCACTCCATAGCTTGAGCCTCAGGTGTGATATGCAGTTCTTTGTTTACAGCTGACCAAAAGGTTCAGCTAATGCAGCCTCTCATGTGCTACTGTCCAGCTTTGGAAGCAGTGTATCTACAGATGTAAATTTTTAGCAATTGAATCCCTCAGTTCAGCCATCTTTATTGCTTGAAGGGACCTTGAAAGATCTTTCATTCCAACCTTTCATGGGAACAGAACCCTAGAAGGGACTATCTAGTACCCTGTCCAATCGCACCTTGTGGTGATTGATTGCTTTCAGCACAAGGAATGTCCATTATATAAAGATCATCAAGACTTCTTAAAGAGAGTGGCCTTGCACCAATGTCAGCCACTTCCCTTAACATTCTAGGGTGGATTTCTTAGCCCATGGATTTCTGTGGGTTGAGCCCTTGCAAGAGGCTGCAGACCACCTGTTCACCTACTGGTGGGTTCACACATGCATTGTTGTAGATACTTGATCCGGTGCTCTGCAGCCCAGCTATGCTGGTAAAGATGGAAGTAAAGAAGACATTGAGAACCTCTGCCTTCTCAGCATGACTAGTGAGTACTTTCCTGCCTAGTTAGGCAATGGCTCTGTATCTTCCCTGGGCTTTTGCTTACTACTCACATATCTGTAGAAACCTTTCTTGTTATTCTTGACATCTTTGGCCAATTTTTGTTCTATCTGACTGCATCTCTGTGTGCCCTAGCAAGGTTTTTGCAGTCCTTGATGGGTATTAGGCTGCCTTTCCATAGCTAGTATGTGTCTTTTTTTTTTTTTTTTCTTTTTTCTTTTTCTTTTTTTTTCTTTTAATTGGAGCACTGTTTTGGAGGGGATGTCCTCAGAACCTGATTTTCTCTGGATTCCTGTCCTTGTTTCCTCTTTGTGCCCTAGTCTGTTTAAATGAAGTTAACTTCAGTTACACATGGACTGCAACTACCACGGAGTGCTGGGTCAAGTGCTGACCCAAGACTACGTGTTTAGCATGTGTTAACTCATAAGCAGAGAAAACTTGGTCATGTTTCACATCAGGTTGTTTAAATTCAGGTGTTTGTATATTGTGAGGGTCAAAAAACCCCTGCATTTTATGATCTTGGATACCTCTGACATTTGGACCTCTAAAGAGCCAAAGTGCATACATACCACACATAGAAAACAGCTCTGGCTCCTGGTAAGTGACCTTTTACCCCCAAAGTTTTACATTTTTATGATAATAAATTTTCATGATTGATGTAAATGTGGAATGCAGCTGATCTATGCTGCCTGCCAAGTTTTGTCTTTATGATCATCTGAGAGATGCATCCCATACAGGACGTTGTTGTTTCAGTGTTACTCACTTTGCTTAGCAAGATCTTCATTAATTATTTCAAACTATTTAATTAATCATTCTTAAATTATAAATTTGTCCTTTTGGTAAGGAATGTGGCATAATGGGGTTTTCTCAGGAATGGGAGCTTTAAAACAGGTAAACACAGGAATCAACATGGTTTATCCTTATTCATCCATGTTAACCATTATAGTCATCTAAGAGCAATGCAACAGCTCATGGAAAAACCAAACCATGAAGTTCTGGTTTTGTTGTTTTGGTTACTTTAAGATAACTGCTTCTAAGTTAAATGGAATATATCAAGTTACCTTCAACCGAGACCCTTAGTGTTTCTAACAGGGTTTTTTTTATGATTACATGATCTCACATTACCACTTGTGTGATTTATCATAATTTATAGATAGTCTTGTGAATGGATATTCCTTGGTACTGAATGACAGATTGGCTAATATTACTGGGTTCTGTCAGTACCACTGTCAATACAATAACAAAAACGTGAGTACTGAAACTTACTCCACCATGGATGTTAACATATTTCATTGTTTTCGTAATTTATTTTCAGCTTTAAATTACTTGTCAACTCTTTGATCTTTACAAGCCGTGACAGTTTTCAGAGCCAGTCAGGATTTAACCAAATTGTGGCATTTACCAACCAAAAACTCTTTGCCAATGAAACGAAAAGTTTAGTTTCAACAGCTTTAAAATGTTCAATGTTGAGAGCAAGAAAAATCATTTTAATATAAATCACCTGAAAGGAAAAACAATTTTATACATTTTAGAGTCCTGTAATTTAAAGATGATAGTACTGTTACATAATAGGCGTACTAGTTCAAATATTTTTCATGAAACTATGTTGCACACGTGTATGTGGGTTTAAGTTGCTTGTTTCATACTGCTAAAGTTCCTAGTGCAAATAATTGTTATATTTTAAACTTTTTTCAAGAGTACCTTCAATGCAATACCTTCCGTAGTTACAGACCTATCTGTCCATACATTTATTCTTGTTGTGTGATTTTCAGGGTCAGTGAAAGTCAGTCTGTTGTTTTTGAAACTGGTCCTTTTCATTTTATTCAGCCTTTGTGGTTTGCTAGTACATCAGTTTCAGTGTAAGCAATAGTGTCACTGTAGTTGTCTTGCGGTTGTATAAAAAAAATCCCTTTAAATGTCTTGAAACTTGGCTAAATTGGAAAACTCTATTTTAGATGTATTTTTAAAAATAAATTGTAACTTTCTATTATAGAAAACAATTGCAATATCCTATTACTTCATTAGTGATTTATACGGATTGTTGTATGAACTTGGAACACTGTATATGATTACAAATAATTTGTGAATTTTTCACATTTTTATTACACAGTGTAGTATTCTCAGTTATATTCTGTCTCTGGGATTTGTGGTAGCTGCAATATCTTGCTGTTTGCTAATCTTTGTTGCAATTAATCCTTTGTTTCCATGCTTACTACTTTCTGGCATACGCATTTGACAATTAATAATTTATTGTAAAATTTAATTTACCAGTGTTTTGGTTTTTAAAATGCTGTATGGAAATATGTATTGTAATGAACCTCGATCATGGATCTTCATGTCACATAATGCAATAATGGATATTTGGAAATAAGTACTTGATTCATTACGGATCAGTTTTAGCTTGAAAATTACAGTATGGTTGAACAAAGCGTTTTTTCTTTTGAAAGAAACAGACTTCAAATGTTCAAGTAAACTTATCTCAGGTTTAAATACTACTGGATAAATAATGAATTTCTTAATCTTTAAAATTGTGAAATCAGCGCAAGTTCTGGTCTATTTCAGAACTGATTTCTCAATGATAATTTAAAAAGTGTAAGATTTTTAGTTGTCATCTTCTATTATAAAGGAATGTGGCATTTGCGTGGATGTGCAGATAACTCAGAATGTTATCCCAAATGAGAAACTAATTGCCATTCTTTCCATGTTTAAATTCTGAAACGTTTTTATCATGAAGTAAATTAATTACCCACTGACACACTGCAGAGAAAATGTAAGGCGCACTGGTAAAAGATAAAGTTTTGGATAATGCAATCAGTTTACTACTTATGAGAGCTGGAAATAAGCATTTAGAGTATTTTTCCCAAGAAATTTTACTCCAGGCTCTATCTTGCCTCTTTTTTGAAGACTTAACCTTTCTTGGTACTTAGAATCACTGAATGGTTTCGGTTGCAAGGAATCTTAGATATCATGTAGATTCAACCCCTCCCATGGGCAGGGACACCTCCCACTAGATCAGATTGCCCAAAGGCCCATCCAGCCTGGCTTTGAACACTTCCAGGGATGGGGCATCCACAACTTCCTTGGACAACTTGTCCCAGTGCCCACTATCCTTATCATATAGAATTTCACAGAATCATAGTCGTTAAGGTTGGAAAAGACCTCTAGGATCATTGAGTCCAACTGTTTCATCCTTGTGTCCAATCTAAATCTGCCCTCTTGCAGTTTCAAACCATTGCCCCTTGTCCTGTCACTACAGGCCCTGATGTCCTTCTCCACCTTTCTTGTACACCTCCTTTAATTACTAAAAGGCCACTAGAAGCTCTCCTCAGACCTTCTCTAGGGTGAACAACCCCAACTCTCTGTCTTCATAGGAGAGGGGCTTTAAGCCTTCTGACCATTTTTGTGGCCCTCCAATGGATCCACTAACTTCTACAGGGCCCTATTCCCCAGTCTGCTAATGAACTACTCTTTCTTCTGCTAATGACTTTCCACAGCCTTTTGGCCACCTCTGCAGCATTTGTCTTTTTCTGTCAACAAACATTCCTAGCACCCAGTCTTGCTTTACCTAATACCGCTGTCAAATAACTCCAAAGAACATTTCTATTTCATCATAGGAATCCATCTATGGCTGCTTTGTTTTTCTTCCCATGTGTAGCAAGTCTTGTGTTAATACATGCTGTGGATAGCCCTACCCTCGCTCTGATACACAACAGCTAATACAGAATACAAATTTCTCTTAGGTGAATCTTTATGAGAAGAAGTCAGGGTTGTGCATTTAGCTCAAATGTAAAAACTGATTGTGCCCTCAGAGGCACTGTCTTGCAGGTGAAAGCAAGTCATTTGGACCACCATCTTCAAGTATCAACGTCTGGATGCTTAAGGTTTTTTGTCGCTGTTGTTACTGGTTGAACAAATGGATTTCCTGATTTTTTTAATAACTGGACCTTGTAGAAATGCTTGCCCAAATATATTTTCAAGTTAACTCTGCTTGGATTAAGGGAAGGTGGTGGGGTGCTGATAAGCAGACAGGAATTTTTGCATTCTGTGTGAAATGGTGGGGAAAAGGGAATTGCACAGAAGTGATGTTATGGGAATGCTTTTAACTAAACTGTGGTGGATTTGCCTGTGACAACAGAGAAACCAGATGGAACTCTTCCACCATGGGTTCTTCTGAATCAATACAGTGTTTCACTCAGTAGAACTGTCTGCTGGACATCCAGAGAACTAAACTGCCATTTACACCTCCTGGCAATACCAACTCCCCAGACAAGAAAGTTGTTGGCAAGAGACATATGAGCAGCCAACCCTGTGGCTTTGGTCCGTTGCAGACCTGCAGTCTAATCCATCTGAATAAGCTGTTCATGAGGTGTCTGAGCTCGTTTATGATGACTTCACTTCTCCTTCATCTTAGGGAGCAAACTGAAGAGCCATGTAGTTTGGCTTGTAAAGGCTACCCGAGGAACAGCTCCAGAAGGAACTTTTCTTTCACTCTGTAACCAGGAGAATTTTGCCATTGGAAAATCAAAGATGAAGGTAGAGTTAACTGCTGGAGAAATAACCCAGACACTTCCCAGAAAGTCGCAGGTGTTTTTCAGAAAGTGCCAGTAAATTTATTGTTCTAGGGGTTTTTAACCTAAACTGTTATCACAGTTTACATACTCAAATGTTTTTGAACATGATGAGGTCTGTACTTTTTTGGTAACATTTCACTTAGTTCCAGGCTATGAAGTTATCTTCTAACTTTCAATCAATGGAACCCAAGTGACAAAAATGTCTTCCACTGTATTTCTGGGAAATACATATGGATGACAGGACTAAAAGAATGTTTTAGTGAAAGCATTAGAGATTTCACTGTTTAGACTTAAGTGAGGGACACTATGATTAGAGACTGAATTACATTATTATTGGACACTGAATTGTGGAGATTCGTGTTGTGGATTGGACTTTACTTCTGGAATTTGCAGTTTTAGAAGGATGGGGCAGGAATAAGAGTATAGTATACTCTTATTTGTTAGTCTTTCTTCTGTTGGATTTTTTTCTTAGTTTAATTAAGAAAAGGATTTCCATTTATTGTTGCAAATGTATGTTCCACAGTTGTGAACCACTGCAGAGTAAATTTACATGACTTTCCATACTAAGAATAGAGGAAATGGCAGTGGAATAGGCAAATGTAATAAAAAGAGTTCTTCTAAGGTAAAATGTAAACACTAAATTATTCTGTAGATCAGTTGATTTTGCACTTTCTGAGAATATGTGAACTTAAGTTTTTCAAGATCAATTGTACCACTGAATAAAGCCCTTTAAAGGAAAAACTAAACTATGTAGTTTAGCACAGATTCAGTGAGATGGCTGTGTGCTAACAAAATGAAGGGAAGTTACAAGTCATCCTTTGAGTAATTCGGGAAATGATTTGTTTGTTTTCAAAAAATATGTTCTTTGTTTTGCTTTATTGGGAAAGAAGCCAGTTACTTGTGTTCAGACTTGAAAGGGGGTTTTTTAGGCTTGAAAAAGAATTCTAGCAGTAATTTTGTGACATGTACTTGAACTAGAGTACAGAAACAAGGCAGCGTTAAATATATTTAGCAAGAATTTCTGAGGCAGTGAGGTTCAGTGTGCTAATTGTGGGGTAAAAAAGCAACATCTAACAAGAGTCTTAAATTTAAAAACCCTGGGAATTAAATATTTCGTATGGGTGCATGAGTTTGACAAGCATCTTGAGTGACAAGACAGCATTTCAGTGCTGTCTCCCAAAGATGTCCCAGTAAATCCTTAAGGAAGACATACTTGCATTTGCATTCCTGTATTCAGCTGTGACATTTGCACCAAGTTCAGGGAGAATTTTTTAAACACAGTAGTCAGATTCTCTTTTTCATGCACAGTGACACATTAACAGAAGCAATTTAAGTAGATGTGATGGGACTTCAGCAGTTACGAGGTAATGAAATTCGTAGTGGAGATCTCACTTGACTAAAGCAATGGAGAAAATAGTACAAAAATACTTAAAATGTCATTCAAAGAAGGTGCTGTAACATGTTCCTGCTACTAAGAGAGTATTCCCCACAAAATGTTCTGGAGCATGAAAGTCACATTAAGAAGTTGATCCATTCTTCCAGCTTGGTATCACAATGCCTTGTCCTCCACAGTGCCATGGAACTGACACAGAGACAAAGAACCATGGTGCCACATGGATCCTCATAATTTTAACTCTTGAGGGGAAAATCCCATGACAACTATATTACTTCACTGCCAGAAGAGAAAATGCTCATAGAATTATACTCATGGAATTACACAGTGAAAATTATCCCAGTTACATTAATCAGGAATAGGCTTAGAAACTGGCATAAGCATTGAACCTATACAATGTTTCTAAAGTTGGCTTCCTAATTTAAACTACACTTCTTTCATATTTTACTCTCCATCATCTGTAGTTTATATCAAAATAATGGTTTCTGTGGGTGAAATTAAAGACAGTGAGTGAATTTTGACTGTAAATGTTTCTCTTTGTTTATATGCCTCCTAATGTACACTTATCTGACCAAATTTTAATATACTTAATACATTTTCTAACTTTGGACTGTGAAAATGCAAATAACTTGCCACAAGTATATGGAAGCCTAAGACTTGTCACAAAAGAGATGCTGTCATTCGAGCACAGAGCACAGAATCAGCAGGGCCTATGTTTTGTGTTTGAAAACAAAACCACTTGTGTTAAAACTAAAAAAAATTGAGTGGAAACTCAGACCACTAGACTTCACATTGAAATGGATATATTTCCACACTGTGAACTTGGCTGACACAGGTTTTTTCCAGTCTCATTTTCCTTTCAATTTTAGCACTACCTACTTAATTTTTCATTCCAACTCCTGTTTTGTCCCTTCCCAAAACCCCAGTTCCGATAGTGACTGTGTCCAGCAGCTTGGCCTTTCCATATTTTACAGCTGGTCTCTGCTCATCAGCTAGCAGTGGTTGCAGCACTGATAATATGTTTACCAGGTGTTTTTCCAAGTCCTACATGCTCTGACAAAGTACAATAGATCTATTTTTGCCTGGCCTGTGTAGCAGTAGCCTTGTGAAGGTCAGGGAAATAGTTTCTGCACTTTGCAGCCTTGTAGCAACAGTACTAAAGTCCTGCCAACATCCACAGCAGGGCAATCAAGTCTTTCCTCCTGCTGGTGCAGAACCAGGACAAGGCACTGGGACAAGATGGAGAGGCGGATGAGACAACAGATACACATTCCTTGGCCTGCCAGGGTTGGGAAAAGCCAGGAGAGACAAGACTCTTAAGCTCTCCTCTGACCATCACCCGCAGTCGCCTGCCCTGCCCCCGCATTCTTGATCCGGGCAGTGCTGGACTCCTTACTGCCAAGTCTTGGTAACTTTAATCACCACAGATCNCGCTCCGTCCCGCCCGCCGTGCGCTCCGCCGAGGGCGGGAGCGACTGCCGGTCGGCTGTGGGTGCTGTGCTCGGAGCGGTCTCCAGGCAGGGCCCACGGCTGTTTTTTCTTCCCGAGGCACCCTGGAGCGTTCCTGAGTGCTGAGCTGTCGGTGTTGCCCGGGCCGCTTGTCCTAGTGTCCCGCCCCAGTCCGTAGTCCTGTTGCCACAGCCGTGTCTCCGCTGTAGCTGCACTCAGTGCTTCTGTGTACATCGTCGTGCTCTTTGGTCTGGGTCACCTCAGTCTGGCAGTGGCTTTCTTGAGCTGTACAAATCTGAAAGCCGTGCATCTGCTGAAATCCCGTGGTGTAAAGCAAGAGAATTGCCTGGCTCTATTTCTTCTCTTTCACTTCNCAGATTCTCTTTTTCATGCACAGTGACACATTAACAGAAGCAATTTAAGTAGATGTGATGGGACTTCAGCAGTTACGAGGTAATGAAATTCGTAGTGGAGATCTCACTTGACTAAAGCAATGGAGAAAATAGTACAAAAATACTTAAAATGTCATTCAAAGAAGGTGCTGTAACATGTTCCTGCTACTAAGAGAGTATTCCCCACAAAATGTTCTGGAGCATGAAAGTCACATTAAGAAGTTGATCCATTCTTCCAGCTTGGTATCACAATGCCTTGTCCTCCACAGTGCCATGGAACTCTGACAGAGACAAAGAACCATGGTGCCACATGGATCCTCATAATTTTAACTCTTGAGGGGAAAATCCCATGACAACTATATTACTTCACTGCTAGAAGAGAAAATGCTCATAGAATTATACTCATGGAATTACACAGTGAAAATTATCCCAGTTACATTAATCAGGAATAGGCTTAGAAACTGGCATAAGCATTGAACCTATACAATGTTTCTAAAGTTGGCTTCCTAATTTAAACTACACTTCTTTCATATTTTACTCTCCATCATCTGTAGTTTATATCAAAATAATGGTTTCTGTGGGTGAAATTAAAGACAGTGAGTGAATTTTGACTGTAAATGTTTCTCTTTGTTTATATGCCTCCTAATGTACACTTATCTGACCAAATTTTAATATACTTAATACATTTTCTAACTTTGGACTGTGAAAATGCAAATAACTTGCCACAAGTATATGGAAGCCTAAGACTTGTCACAAAAGAGATGCTGTCATTCGAGCACAGAGCACAGAATCAGCAGGGCCTATGTTTTGTGTTTGAAAACAAAACCACTTGTGTTAAAACTAAAAAAAATTGAGTGGAAACTCAGACCACTAGACTTCACATTGAAATGGATATATTTCCACACTGTGAACTTGGCTGACACAGGTTTTTTCCAGTCTCATTTTCCTTTCAATTTTAGCACTACCTACTTAATTTTTCATTCCAACTCCTGTTTTGCCCCTTCCCAAAACCCCAGTTCCGATAGTGACTGTGTCCAGCAGCTTGGCCTTTCCATATTTTACAGCTGGTCTCTGCTCATCAGCTAGCAGTGGTTGCAGCACTGATAATATGTTTACCAGGTGTTTTTCCAAGTCCTACATGCTCTGACAAAGTACAATAGATCTATTTTTGCCTGGCCTGTGTAGCAGTAGCCTTGTGAAGGTCAGGGAAATAGTTTCTGCACTTTGCAGCCTTGTAGCAACAGTAGTAAAGTCCTGCCAACATCCACAGCAGGGCAATCAAGTCTTTCCTCCTGCTGGTGCAGAACCAGGACAAGGCACTGGGACAAGATGGAGAGGCGGATGAGACAACAGATACACATTCCTTGGCCTGCCAGGGTTGGGAAAAGCCAGGAGAGACAAGACTCTTAAGCTCTCCTCTGACCATCACCCGCAGTCGCCTGCCCTGCCCCCGCATTCTTGATCCGGGCAGTGCTGGACTCCTTACTGCCAAGTCTTGGTAACTTTAATCACCACAGATCCTGTGACCTGTATGAAATAAGGGATTGTCAGTAGATATTTCTATTATAAAGAGGCTTTTCTCCCTATCCTGAAGTTCTTTGTATCTTGCTAACCTTCACGTGTAAGCCGTAGACAATTGTTCTGTGAATCGAGACTGCGCAGACTAGGAGGCAAACGCCAGCGTCCTCATCGAAACCCACCCTTCAAAGGCCGTAAGCAAGGTCCGAAGGAGGATCTCGCCGCTGGTTCCGCTTCCGGGAGGTCGCTGTCACCAAGGGCGGCGGGGCGGGAGGTGGCGGCCCGCCCCAAGATGGCGGAGTACGTGCAGGTGCTGAAGCGGGCGCTGAAGCACATCGGTGGCCACGGCGGCGCCCGCGGCGCCATCCTGCAGCTGCTCAGGTAACGCGGCCCCGGCGCGGGCGGCGGGCCCTCCCCGCTGCGCCGCCGCCGNCTCAGTGCTTCTGTGTACATCGTCGTGCTCTTTGGTCTGGGTCACCTCAGTCTGGCAGTGGCTTTCTTGAGCTGTACAAATCTGAAAGCCGTGCATCTGCTGAAATCCCGTGGTGTAAAGCAAGAGAATTGCCTGGCTCTATTTCTTCTCTTTCACTTCAAACTGCAGATCACAACTGCTCTTTGGCAATGGACTGTCACCACTGACCTACGCTCAGTTTTGGATGCCCTCCAGCCCCAGTGGCAATTAGTGCAAAATAAGTTGCAGCCCTTGTTTCCATTCATGGCTGAGTACTTTCTTCCCCAACTACAGAACCTTGCACTTGTCCACATTAAACTTTTTCCTGTTCTTTTCCCTCACTCACATCTCATGTCCTTCTTGTGACAAGTATTTTGAATAGTGATACAGCATTCTTGAAGCTGCTCCCAAATAGGAGCTGCAGGTTTACAAAGGTACTTTTTTCATTCAGATCCTTGATGAAATGTAGGGTGGAAGTCTAAATAGTATGTGATCCATATTCAGCAGTGTTAGTAACCTGTGCTATCTTTGTAGTTAGTCCTGGAAAAATATTAGGTTGTATCCAGTAAATGTTTTAGGCCTGACCACATGCTAAAAAGCCTTTTTTTAATCAATATTGGGAAGTCAAGGAATATAGAATAGGGGTGATTTGCAAATATAAAATTCCCTGCTATATATTAAGGTCTTTCTTATCTTGGAACAAACAGGCCAAGCTTTCTGAGTCGTCTTGAAGGCTTTCCCCATGCACGTACACATCATAATGGCCCTTTTTCTGTTTTTTCTTGTGGCTTTAATTGCTCTGTTTTAAAAGTGTTAAACATAACATCAAAACCGTTGCTGATCAGGCCTCATCAGTATTTTCATATAGTGAGCAGTAAGACAATACATGGTTTCTCTGGCTAGTGCTTTACTGCGATTATAATTCTTTCTGTCACACACCTGTGCCCCCTCCCCCAGGTTGTTTCCTCCACTTTGTTTTCCTTCTCTTTCCTTTCTCAGAGTAATAGGCCGTAGCTATTACTCTAACAGTTCTCAAGAAGAAATAGAGCTGGAGAAATGAAAGTGTGGAAGAGTTTGAGTATTAGGTGTCATCAGGGTGCCTCTTTCTAAGCATAGCTTAATGAATGTCTCCTCAGAGATCTTTTGTGAGTCTAAGATCGCAGGCTGTGTTGACTCCTTTCTACCACGCAGAAAAAGAGGGCGGGCTAGACTGGAGGCAGTGCTGTCCTTTTTTTCCTTCAGAAGACTGAAGTTAGGTGTACTAGGTGGGGAATCACACCCGATCCTCATAACCACACCAACCACAAACAGCTGCTGCCTCCTGCTCACCTTTCAAGCCATTAAATCTTCCATCCCAGCTCAAGGAATAGGCTTGGTGTTTAAAGGAAGAGTTATCAAGGTATTTCTTGCAACAGTTGATTTTCAGAAGTAATCACTGGTAACTGGAAAAAAATTATTTACCCAAGTCGAGAGACTCTATCTCTGAACTTCCCTGCTTTTCTCTATATGTTTTCCATTGAGGCAGCTGCAGAAGATTTATATGTTATAAAGTCAAATTTTTAAGAGCCTTTGTGTCTGGAAACATTCTCCTTACGTAAAATTCAGTGAAATTGGCTGGAAAATATTCTTGAGATGCTATAAATAACTGTTAGTGTCTGATATTGGTATTCAGGGCATGAAGTCATGACGAGGGCACTTACAAGAAAGGGAGGAGAAAAAGGAAGGGAGAGCAGCAGTGGAATTGCTCTTCTTTTTCTGAAGCTGGGAACTCAGGCTTGAGCCAGAGATTTTTGAATGTTTCTTTGACAGAGGAGAGATGTGTCAGAGAGTCTCTCTGCCTGTCCCAGAGAGGTTTAAAATGAGTACCTGCTGGAATGATTGTCACTTTCACGGACCCTGGCAGAAAAGACAACAAAAAACTTCATCTGAGCACATTCCTCCTCTCACTTGGGATTGAGTTGAGAGTGTGCTTAACATTACAAACAGCTAAAGCCTTTGAGAGGAAACTTTTACCTATCTAATTCTGCCTGGGATGAATGTCAGAAAAAAGAAAAGCAAAATTGCAGATATAGAGGGAGAAGAGCACTTTGGTTAATTTTAAGGTTTTATCACTAGAATGTAAATCATAGGCTCAGTTTAATTATTGATTTCTACAATAACATTAAAATATGTTCTGTCTAAAGAGTTGAAACTCATATATACCTTATCTGGGTCAGTGTAAGTCTCACAGAGTTGCAGGATGAATGCATGGATCTTTCACAATTATACAGAAGCAAGAAAGTAACAATTATAGTTTAGGGTTTAGCATGTATTTCCTTGGCAGGCAGCTGCAGTGGCTTGAAATATTACTATTCCTTTCTTGGAAGTTACTGCCCACACAGACATGTGAGGTCTCTTGTGCTGCTTCAGTGCTGACCACTTCCAATGGCAATTCAGGCTGAAATAGTAGCTACTAATAGTTGAGAAGGATGGTAACATTAACTACTAAGTGGATTAACTTGTGCCTCTAGGACTCCCACAGTATTTAAGGTGTTAAATTGTTACATTTTAGAGTTGTCAATGAGTCATCCTGTCAGTGGGGTGCGTATTAGTTGAAGAAATCAGTGATTGTTTTGCAATCCATAAGCTTGAATAGTTTTTTTAAAAAATGTTGTTGCATACATGTCTACTTGGATTTTTACTAACCCTTAGGAAACCTCTGTCCCAATTTCATTCTGAGAGGACACCAACTGAAACTGTTGTTTTGATAATTCACAGGGTCAATGATTTGAAGACTGGTAATCTCATAGGAACTGACAAATATGGAAACAAATACTATGAAGACAAAAGAAACTTCTTTGGTAAGTGTGCTAATGTGAACACCTCCCAGCCAACTGTGCAGCTCCCACATAGCTTGTGTGCTTTCTGGTAATGAAATACAACTTGTTGCCTGCCTGACTTCCCTGCACTTGTCTTGTATGAATCTTACACTTATAGAAATGCTTTGACAGCTTTTGTTTCTCTGATGCATCCCTCAATTCACTTGCAAACACAGTCAACCTGAAACAATGAATATGGGATAAATATAGGCCTGTCATATGGTGTCTGTGTAGGTAAAGCTATGTGATAAGGTGATTGAGAGTTGAGTTTGGTCCTTGACCTAAAGGCTGGTAGTTTAACAGTTGGGGAAAGAAGGAGAACTACATTTAAAACTGCCTCACAGCTTTACTCACTTATATGATCACTTCAGGGCAAAGAGCACAGGTTGGCTTAAACTTACTATTACCTTAAGTAATGGGATTTTAAGCCAAGCTTGTAGAGTACTGGAAAAGGCAGCACCTAAAGCAACACAGGTGACATATAAGCAATTGACTCAGTGGTCAGGCCAAGCTAACTGCTGACTGTAGGTTAACCTGGAATGTAACCAGGGAAAGCACTTGCTGATTAACATTGCTTGATAGTTTTGTGTAGCTAAAATTTGGTTTAGTCTTACATTACAAGTGGCAATGTGCTTTTGGAAAAGACTCCTCATAATGGGGGAAAAAAACCTAAACCTGTTTCTCTGCCTGAAAATTTTATAAATTCCTATTTCCCATTATTTATACAATAGCCAATATTTGCTACCTTGTGAGAGTGTTAGAGTCAGTCATCTAAAACTACAGTAAAAGTGTGAATACAGAAAACTTGGAAAAATAAAAGCTGTGCTGGCTCAAAAATAAGTGCTTATTATGGTAGATACTATCACTCAAAATGTTTTTTCTTGGTTTTCCTGATATCTTTCCTTTATAAGAAAATATTTTTTTTAGCTAATATGATATTTCTGTTTGTTTACTTAAGGTCGACACAGATGGGTTGTATATACTGATGAAATGAATGGCAAAAATACCTTTTGGGAAGTTGATGGAAGCATGGTGCCCCCTGAATGGTAAACTATTTAGCTTAATGATGTGGATGGATACCAATTGTGTAATTGCTTCATATTTTCTTATATTACAAAGCAGAATATTTTTTTAAAAAGTGTTTGTGGTCGTAGCTGTCTTATCTATGACCAGAAAATTTTCAGGCTTGTCACTTTGAATGTTGAACTGCATTCATGTTTATTGCTTGCTGTCCTGGCAGAGGCACTCATTGCTTTTTGGACTGAGAAAAGCATTTTGCTAGCCAGATTGAGCAGGTCAGGACAGTCTTCTAGTTTTCTTCATTGCTTGTGATTCCCTGTTAATGGTTTGGAAAGCCTTGGGCCACCAGAAGTGAAATATTTGTTACTGCCATCATAAGCAAGAACTAAGGAACATATGGTAATGGTGGAACAACATTCCTTAACCCACAGCCACTGACAGCATAATTGTTTCTATTGATGTACATTGATGTGGCAGTAAACATTGACGTGCTGGGATGCTCCATATGTTGACTGCTACTTGACTATATTTTTTATTGAGGGTTTCATTTTCTGTTCATGCATTTCAATAATGATTCTGTGCAGCCTTGAGTTCCAGAAGGTCTCTGGCCACTGCTGTTGACCCTTTTTTTGTTTTCCCAGAAAACTCACACCACGTAAAGTAACAGTGTATACTAGTAAAAACAATCTCTATGCAATTCTTAAGGAACAGGAACAGCACTTGAGCCACAAGGCGGCAAAAGGTGACATCAAGAGAGAAGTGTTTGGGTAGACTGAGCAAACACTGTTTTTTATTACCCCTGTGACAAATGTTCTGTGCCAAGCTGGGATTGATTATAAAATCTCCTAAACTGTGGCTCTCACTGGAACATTTGAGGAATGTGTGGGTAGACTGTCTAGGTGGTCAATTTTGTTTCAAGCTCCCCCAGCCTTACATTATGTTTAATGTGGTTAATGCTTTTTTCTGTCTTATTTGGTAAGAACTGAACGACATTGTTTTTGGAAGTGACATTAGAATCTCCAACACCAGGATCTTCGTGCCTTGCTCTCTGCATAACTGTTGTTTGGTTCTGGTTGTTATCCACTATTGGACTGTGCTGGATTTTAAGATTTTCTTTATTTTGAGGCAGAGATTTTGTTTCACACAATTTTTGGTTTTTATTTGTTTTTTTTCCCTTGCTTGTGTTTGTGGGATATTTGTTGCCTCTTTACAAACCTCAGTAAAGGGTTTCTTCCTGAGAATCAAAGTGATGTTTCAAGGGTTAGGTAGCTTGTTTACTTCACAGAAATTAATGGGGTCGAAAAACTTGTTTTCCTATCAATGTGGAAAAAAATTCTTTTAAAAGAAGCAGTAAAGGTTTCATTATTTTCAAGACTGATGAGTGTAATGAGGCACAAAAGGGTAAACAGTCTTGTGTTCTAAGGTATTTTTTGTCAGGAAACTTAGTTGTGCAGTACCAGTCAGGTTTGTCAGATTTGGGGGTTTTTTGGGGGGATGAGGGGATAAGGTGAGGGATGGTGTTTCTTGCTGATAAATTCCTATGTCCCATGATAACACGTTTGCTTTTATATAGGAATCCTTGCCTTGTGACACATGTAAACCACTGATGTGTATTTCCATCACATCAGATGAGATGTGAGACATCTTTAGAGACATCTTTAAAAATAGGAATATTTTGACTGGGAATAAATGCTGTCTTTTAAGACTTTTAAAGAATTTTAATCTGATGCTGTACTGCCTTATATTTTTAACATGGCATAGACTTCTGAATTGAGACTGACAATATTTTATTCAAGCTGCTGTCAGTGTAACACTAGAGTTGTGCAACAGGTAATGAATGGTTATTTTGGACCCAGAAATTTGTTGGAAATAAACTGTGTGAAATTACTTATATTAACAAAGAGAGTAATTAGTCCATAGTATAATAGTATGATACGAGTTTGTCATGCTTGGGTCAACTGGGAAGTATTTAAAGTACCACTGTTAGAGGTGGGTGTGATCTGAATGCTTCCTCTAAACATTGATGGTTTTACTCTGGAATTCAGTTAATTTAACTCCCCTCAGTGAAGTTTTATGGGTATGTTGTTGTATCCTCTTCTTGCAGTAAGTTGTGTGCCTTCAGGATTGTAGAATGTGAATGATTGTTCAAGTACAATCAAGTGAAGTTCATATATGATGAACTGGAAAAAAACATTTTGGTATATTGAAAAGCTCTGGAAACAACTAAAAAAAAATGCTACCCTTTACCTTCTCTCAGATACTTGAGGAAAACAAAAAGCATCAAGAAAAAACACCTTATATGTAATAACATATTGTAGTACCAGTTTAGGAGCTACTGAGTATTTTTGGTATTCTGAAATAATTGATGTAATGTCTTTTGACAGCGGAGGTGCTGAAATTGTACAGTCTAAAGGAAATCAGAGTGTTGTTTTGACATATGTCTACTCTCCAGGGAATCGAGACTGTTGCTTTTTAAAAATGTTTCCACACTAGAATATGTAGGCTTGTGGTTTATTCTGATTTAGTTGTTATTTGACTTCTTTTTACTCTGAGTTTTCTTTTTCCTCCAAGATCCAGATGTTGGTATCTACTTTGTTGGAGACAAATCAATTAGATTTTTAAAAGAGTTCTTTAATACTTGCCTTGGGAATGACAAATATTAATCTTCTTGTAACGCTTCATAAGATATTTGGCACAATTTTTTTCCCTACACAGATTGATCTTTTTCACTTTTAGACAGTGAGAGAAACCAAATACTTGGTTTGTTTCTTACTAGTCAGTGTTGTTTGCAGGAGCTCAATGCTTCCATTTTTGAACACACTGATCGGGTGTGCTCTGTGAACTATAAACAGTGGAAGTTAAATCCCTTTATAGCCATGCCTGTGGGGACTCTGTTTACTGCTTTCATAGATGTCTACATTGCAGCATCACTAATCCTTGGCCTGTGTGTTTAAGCTGTTTGTTTAGTGTATTTCTGGTGTAGTGTACTTTGGTTTGCATTTTGGCCAAATCCTTTGAACCAACAAACTGACAACTGTTGTAAATGTACAGACTAGTTAAAAATAAATTGCTCTGTCAGTGTCATCCTGTGGGGAAAGAAGAGCTGCAATTTGAGAATAGTTTTTCCTTTTGTAGGGACACTTCATTTTGCCAGCACTGTCCCATGTATTTGTGGTGTCTGTCCTGTTCTTTAAGGTTTATTTCCTTATGGTGCAAATCTGACATCTTTGGAAGGAGTCCAGGACTGTTTACTTCATATTATTGCAAATTTACCTTCAGTTTAATAGTCTGCATCCTCTTTAGTTAATCTGACAGGGAGGAATGTAGCACCTCAGGCTTAAAGTGCCAACACACTAGAAAATACAAGGAAATGTGCAATTCTGTAAAAATGCTGCTTTTCAAGTTTGTGTTCAAGGAAAACAAAACAGAAAGATTGAACAGAAAAGGAAGGGGATTGGGAAAGTTTCCATCCTTCCAGTAGCTTCACAATAAATTTGTGGGAGTTTATAACCTGATTAAATGCTAATCTGGTGTTTTTCATCTCATTGCTATGGTGTAGTAGCTTGCATGAGAAATTAAAGTTATCTCCCATGTGTAAACAAATAAACACATTTGTTCTCTCTCTTTCCTTCTCTGCCCTATGACCTGAACCCACATCTTCATTTCTCTTGTCTCATTGCAGCATGGTTAACTTGTGGCAAGAAGTGGATGTTAGCAAGTTGGCAAACATCGTGAGCTGACGCAGGCTGTGCCTGAACCTTGCAGATGCACATATGGTAGAGGCTGCTGAGTTTGTGTCGCATCAGTTCTTGTTTGACAGCTTGTGCATCATATAATTGGCTCCAGTCCCTTGTAGCTTCAATTTAAAATCTACTTGCTTTTAAATAGTTGTTAAAACTTTGGAAAAAATTCTACATAGTCTTGAGAGCTTTTGAAGATACTTTGAGGTGTCTTTTATTCATCTATGCAAGAAAAAGTGCAAAGGCTTTGCTGGCCTCAGTCTGCTTCCTGGTGACTGCTCACTGATTCAGGAAGCTGCTTCAGCCTCTTCAGAGCTGCTTGCATCCTCCTGATTTTTCTGTGCTCTGTGCAAGCTGACTGCTTCTTTGTAGGTTTTCAGTCATTAATTGCTTTTGAATCCTTTCTCTTCCAAGATGGATTTATAGGCAGAGTTTGTGTAGAAATCTGGCCATCTGCAGGATATCATATCACTTTATTCATGCTGTTCAATCTAGTGCATGAAAAGCTTTTCTTGAGCATCTGGGGGTACAGAGCTTCAAACGATTCTTTGAGGCAGGTGCCAAGGGGAAAGGCTTCCCAAAATAAAGTTTTCAAGATTTTAAGTGGAAAGTGGGAGCTTTCGTTTGAGAGAACAGACTCTGCAAACCAAGATGCTTTTGTGAGTCACATGTTGTGCTTCTAAGGGGAATCTTTTGTGACCAGGTTGCACCCTGAAACTCCTAAGTATAAGCATAATTCATAGTGGATTGATTGCCTAAACAAACTTTTGAAGTCTCTTCATGTTTTTCAATACCTGTGACTGTACTGGCATGTCAGTGAGCAATTCTATTTTTACTTTCCAGTGAGAAAATGTGATTCAAGGGTTGGTTTTGCTGATCTATTTAAATTTGAGCCTGGTTTCATGTTGATGTTATAGAAATCCAGAAAATCTTAAACCCAAAGATATTAATTACTATTAATTACTCAAAAATGCTGTATTTTAAAGGACTTTGTAGATTTAGTCTTAAAAAGCTGCAAAGCAGTAGTTTAAGTGACAGGTAAAGCTACTCTGATAAATGATTTCGTGAAACTTTTCTCTTTTTCTGTTGTTTCAAGGAATGAACATGTGACAGGTACACTTGTAATGACAGAAGTGCCAGGCATCATGCAAGCTTGGAATACAGTTGATTTTAGCTGAGCATTAGTACAGTTCTGGTGCTGTGCTGACTCCAGCCTGTCTTTCAGGGCCTTTGTAACTGGATTTCTGTCTGACAAGTTTTTGTCCATCCTGGTGGTATGTGTGACACTTGGGGAGCATGAGGATGGTGAGGCGTGATGACAGGTGCCTAAAGAGGGATTTGTGTGCAGGATCCTTATCCACTGTTACCAGAAGCATCACTAGGTGAACGTGTGTGTATTCTGAGTTGCCTGTGTCATGGTTTAACCCCAGGCCCAGCCACCAAGCCCCAGGCAGCCACTTGTTCACTCCCGCTCCAGAGGGACTGGGGAGAGAACTGGAAGGGAAAAGGCTGGAAAACTCGCAGGTTGAGATAAGCACAGTTCAATAGGAAAAGGAGAAGCTGCACACAGGCAAAGCAAAAGAAGCATCTATTCACTGCTTCCCATGGGCAGGCGGGTGTTCAGCCATCTCCAGGAGAGCAGGGCTCCATCAGGCACAATGGTGACTTGGGAAGATAAATATCATCAGTCCAGACATCCCCTTGTACCTCCTTCCTCCCGCTACTTTATATACTGAACTTTATATACTGAACGTGATGCCATGTGATACAGAATATCCCTTTGATCAGTTGGGGTCCCCTGTCCTGGCTGTGTCTCCCCCCTAAGTCCCATACACCCCTAGTCCCCCTGACAGCATGCCAGTACAAAAAGCAGAAAAGGGCTTGGCTCTGTGTAAGTTCTGCTCAGCAATAACAAACATCTCTGTATTATCATCCCTGTGTTCAACACAAATCCAAAACAGAGCCCCATACCAGCCAGCTGTGAGAAAAATTAACTCTACCCCAGCCCAAAGCAGCACAGTCACATAAGAGTTTCATTCACTTTATTAATATTCCTTACACATTACAATAAGAGCCTTATTTTTAATTTTTAAAAAGCAAATTAACTCTACCCTGGCCAAAGCCAACGTAAAATGTTACAGTAAGCAGTTTTGAAAAGCTGGGGCTCCTCTGGAGTGATACTGCAAAGCATTTTGAAATGCAGTCCTTGAGTCAGTATTAGCAGAATGGACTGTTCTTTTGCCCTTTCCCTCATGCCACAAACTCTGTGTTTCTGTGTCAGCAATGGAGAGCTTTTGGGTGTGAGCACAGGATCCCTCCTCTGTCAAGTTGGCTTTTTTGCAGCGTTTCTGCCAGCCTTGATGCAGGCTGTCACAGGACACGTGATACCTGAGGTGATGTGAAGCACTGTAGAACACAGAATTCTTCTGACAGGTGTGAATCGGGCAAGAGAGTTCGCCCAAGGTGAGAGCTTTGTGGGGCGGGGCCAGGGCATTTCAGAGGCTGGTTTAAAACACCAGGGTTAAAATTGAGCAAGACCTGATCCTGTATCATCAGGCCACATCGTGATTAGTAGTGCTATGGGGCCACCTTTTTCCAGACAGAAATCATTAGCCATTTATCTTCTTTTTTTAATAAAAGCAGTGCAAAATGTACACTTTGAATGGGACCAGATTTGCAGAGGAGAGCAGAGATAAGAGCATTATACATGTGTATAACTTCCAGACTCCAAAGTGGATAATTTTTCCCACAGGAAGCTGTTCTTTGCCTCTAAACACAGATTTTTCTTCTTAGTTTTAAATGATCTTATGGTTCCATCTGATTTTATATTCAAACTAGTTTCCTGGCAGCCCTCAGTCCTACAATGTGTGGTTTTGGTTTAGTTCTTACTTCTAGAAAAAGAATTTCAGGCTGACACTTTTTTTAAAGTGACATTTTTGTACTAAAGTTATAGCCAAAGTTGTGATTTTTTTCTTATTTTTTTAATACATGTCAAGAAGTAATTTGAAAATATTAGCAATCTTCTGTAGAGCTCTTTGGATTTAGAATATACCTGTCAGTCTATTTCTCACCACTTTTATTATGGTTTTGTTTTGCTGTATAAATCAAGTGTGCTGGATTTGTTGCTAAGGGCTGAAGATGCAATTTTTAGGTTTTCTAATAGAACTAGAAAAGAGGACTTCATATTTTTAGGTCAAGTCTTTGCAAAAGCTGATTAGCAGAAGTCTCCTTAATTCTACCTCAGTAAAAAAATACATAAGCTTGCAAAAAATATCAAAACCTCACTTTTGTTGTAACTGCACACAGTATGAAGTACATGTAAACTGCCAGAAAATTAAAGTGTAATATTTGAAAGTTGCTTCAGGCACTGAAATAGGAAAGGGATGAAACCAACTCAGTTGGTCCCTGCTGCAGTGTTTGAGTAAATTGTTAGGGAGAATGCTTTGCTTGATCATTAGTGTTGCTTGCCCAGAGGAAAATTGACATTTAGTTCATAGGTAAAGGCTAATCACTGGAATCACTTTGTAATTACCCTATTACTGATTGGTATTAGTCATTGTGTTGTGCAGTCAGTAAATATTTATGTGCTTGTTTTAGGTGTACTTAAATCATTAATCTGTATTCCAAGTGGCAGCCTCATGTAACCTTTGAAAATGGCATTGAAATTGTTGTAGTCTTCTGGTAATTCAAAACAAAACAATCTCCATAACCTAAGAAAGAAAAAGCCCAGGCAACAAACCCAAACCTGTCATTGTCATTGGTAGTGCCTGCCTTAACCTGGCTGCCTGGTGAAGGCTGTACAAACAAGTAACAACATACTCTGCCCAAATACTGAGTGTACAAAGGAACAGGAAATTTGAACTTAGGTGTGCTTTCAGTTGTTTGGAGGCAGAACTGTCACTTACCTGTTATGCTTGTGAAACTAATTAAAATCAATATCCTGTAGTCTCAAAGTCACACTGGATTAAAATTGGTTTTTTCCCTTCTCAGAATAAATACTTAGTGTCTCTTCAGAGGAGGACCCTTGGGAGTCAGGAGATAGGGTTGGTAGACATCATGTAATGTTCCCTAATAACAACATGTCTTTTTCCTCTTAAGGCATCGCTGGCTGCACTCAATGACGGATGACCCTCCAACTACTCATCCACCAGTTGCTCGTAAATTTATCTGGGAGAACCATAAATTCAATGTGAGTGGCACTCCTGAGCAGTATGTGCCTTACTCTACTACTCGCAAGAAGATACACGAGTGGATCCCACCTAAAACAGCCAGCAAATAACAACAGCAACAACATGACTTGTCTCAGCTTGGGCTTTCAGTGTAAATTGTATTTTCATTGGTTTTGTTCAGAATAAAAGCCTCCTATAGCAGTTGTAGTTTAGTTTCTTGAATTGGGGGCAGGGAATCAAGTGAGAAAATTTTGGGAATAGGACAGAATACATGACAAGTCTTAATCTCATCAAGATATTGTGCTTTTTCTCATACTGTTGGTGTCCTGCCTTCACATAAGCAGCTCTCAAACTCTTTTTAGCATAATAACCATTCCTGTGATAGCTACTCCTCATATTTGTGTCTTTCAGCAGAATACAAATACATATTTGAAATACAGATTTTTCATCTTTATCCTTTTACTGTCTCTGCATGGCAGATAATGCACTCTTCACCTACTATTTTGGGAAGCCATCTCTTTAAATTTTTATAAGACAAGTTAATATAGTTTGACTGGTCAGGATTATAGTTTTCATTCATAAAGTGTTCATAAGTATATGCATGAGTATGCAAAAAGCATTGCTGTGTTCCAGTATGGGATGCAACATAACATAAAACTTATAAGGCTACATTAATCAAATGACATCTCACCCATAAGGGAACTCAGCCATAAGAAGAGGGCCCTCTGTCACAAAAATCTCTTTTGCTGTACAGGTTCCTTACAAGATATTCTCATAAGGGTTTGAGATGGACTGTTTGCTCTCTTGTGGCAAGATTTTTAAAGGTCTTGGGAAGTTCAATATTGCACACCGTCTTAAGAGGTAGAGAAGTAAAATGTGCCAGAATCCAGTTTCAAAAACATGAAGCTGGCAAGTGCCCGTTTGAATGAGAGTTGGTTGGGGCTGTGGCTTTTCTCTGTATCTTGCTAATGGTTGACTTCTATTCCAGTCTGCTTATGTGTTTTAGCAAAGCTTGCCCTCTCCACAAGGCTTCCTGTACCTGATGCCCTACTGTGTGGAAAACAGATGAGGGGTGTGCCCACCTCAGCATCTCAGCTGGTTGAGGACAAAAAGAGAAACTTCATGGGTTGAGAAAGATGGGAAGAGTGCTTGCCAGTTACCATCAAGAGCAAAAGAGACTGTAATTTATTGCCAATTAAAATCACATAGTGAGAAACAAAGTCAGAAACTGTAAAACACCACCCTCCCTTCCCCCTACTTCACACCTTCACTCCTGACTCCTCTGCCTGCTCCTCAGGGAATGCAGGTCAGTCCATAACAGCTGTTGTGGGCTCTGCTGTTCCTGCCCCCTGCTTCAGCCTGGGTCCTTTTCATGAGCTGCAGTCCTTTTGGATAAACACACTATGGGTTTTCCACAGGCCCAGGTTCCTGTTGAGAAATGCCTGCTTGCTGGTGTGGATTCCTCCTGGGGCTGCCAGGAATCTCAGCTCTGGCACCTGCAGCACCTCCTCACCCTCCTCCTGCTTTCAAATTGGTGTTCAGATGAATGCTGCCCACTTCTTCTCCCCTCGTCCTCTACCATTGCAATATTTTTTGTCCCACCTCAAATCCTCTTTCCCAGAGGTGTCCCTGTTTGGCAGCCGGACTGAGCCATGCCCTGTGATGTGTTGGCTGCATCCAGCACAGGGCAGCCCTGGCCTCTCCCAGACAAGGCTTCTGCAGGCCCTGCTGCCAGCACCTTGACAATTACACTCAATGTAATGACTGATAGAAATGGTTGTTAAAGATGACCGAGAAGGAGGTTGCATGTATTACATGTTTGCAATTGCCTGTCAAGAAGATAAAAACTTTGCTCTCCAATAACCCCCAGAGTGGTTGTACCACTGACTCCACACTGGCTGATTTTCCTTTGCATGCCCAGCTGACTGGGCTACTTAACCCTCAGTTGCTTCCTAACTTAATAAATCAAATTCTGGATTGATTAATTGTTTAAAGGTGGGAATTTTAGCTTTAAATTAGTTCTAGTCTTTAAATTAGTAGGAAGTAGCACCAACATCTCCTAACCTATCTAATTAAAAAAGAATAACATTTAATTTACTTTAAGTCAGCAAAAGCATTGGGCACAGCTGAAAAGCAATTTGAGCCATACTGAGCAGCGTAAGTGAAAAGGATTTGTTTAGCATTTTTATCTTGATAGATTATTTCACCTTAGGAACAAAGTTTGCTCCGGTGCCAATGGAGAGCTTCATCACTAACACTCATCTATACAAGCCCTGTGGGCTCAAACACAGGTAAAGCAATTAACTCTATTTTTTTATTTTTTTTTTTTGCCTCTATTTCTCTGTAATGTGTTTTCTGCCAATTTCATTCCTCTTCTTTCTTTGTTTTGTGGATTTTTGGACTGCATCCTAAACACACATCAGGATGTACATTTGGGAATGAGATTCTGTACTTAAGGGATAGACAGTAACTCTTGCTACATGTTTCATGCTGACAGAAGAGATCTCAGCTTGCTTATCCTTTTGCTGTCATCTGGAACAGAAATGTTGAGGTAGCAAACAGTTTTGAACAACATTGTGTGCAGCAATGCTACACAGAAAGAGAGAAAATTGGGCACGTCCTCCTGGCCTGCTGGGCTGAAGCAAGTCTAGGACTCAGTAGCTTGGTTTAGAAAATATCATCAATCCCATTTCTGGAGAGGACAGAAACCTGCTCATCCTGCTTTAACCAGCAGGGACCACAAAAGCTGGATTTTAAATGCAAAATTTCAGTTACATCTCTTGTAGGACTGCTCCTCCAAGGTAGATTGCACAAGGCACATACAGGAAATAAAGCATATGCAGAAGAATCAGTCTTTTTATCAGCAACCTCATTCAGCTATGGAAGTTCACCTTTGCTCATGATATCTGCCTCCTGTATTCTGGTTCAGTTGCTTTCTGGTCTAAATGACATTTTAAATGCCAAGCTGGCCAAGTGTCGCAGCAGTATCTTCAACCAAGTGCAACCAAAGCACTGACAGAAATACTCCCCTTGCACTAAATGGGAGTTTTAAAAAAAACAAATTACTGATATGGGAACAGGCCCGTTAAGAAGACAGGTACCTCTTCAAAGAGCAGCAGGATGCTGAAACCCACTTTGTTATTTTGAAATTGTGTCTGTACCAGTAGCTTTCCACATCCCCTGGGTCCCGAGCAGCCCGTTGCTGTAGCTGCCTGCAGGCTTTTGCTGTGCCCCCAGCACGCTCAGCTCAGCCCGTGCGTTGGCACGGCGCCCTTCCCTCCACGGGGCACTGCATCCTGTCTCGCTGCTGCCCACGGCTGCGCCTCTCTGCCCCCTCAGCTGAAACTGACCACAACATGTTGCAGCAGAGAACAATGGTGAAAGGAGCTTCAGGAGACCATCTCATAACCATTCCAGCTACAGCAAGAGGAGAAATTTTTGTCAGGCAGGGACATCCTAGAGCACTTAAGGATGCTGAAAGGAGAGGGCAGGAGGCCTTGTCACTTCCTGCCCAACTTCTGCTGTACTACTGACTCCTGCACACTGTGCCCACCTGACTCTGAAGGCACACTGAGAACATTCAGGTATTCACTAATTCATATTTCTATGTCATCTAACCTCAGGCTTCAGTTTTTGGGTTGTTTCCTGCTAAAGTTTATGTTGGGAAGCAGTCTTGATTGAGAATTACAGGGGCAATTATTTTGGATAGAGCTGAAAGTCATCAGCCCTGAAACCTGAAGTATGTTTTTCACAGCTGTAATGCATTCAGAGTGAAACCTTTGATTTACTAATTCTGTGGGGCCTGTTATTCTGATGGCAACTAGGGGGGAGAGAGGGAACAGATCCTTGCTTTGCTTAGAGGTTAAAAAACATGCAAATCTAAAGGCTCTGCTTTCACGTGGTGCTTACAAGGAGTGCACAAAAGTAGTACTTCAAGGTGTGGGCGAAAGTAGCAGCTTTTAAATGACTCTCCAGGTTCCTCATGCAAATCCCACAGTAAATGCTGAATTGCATGAAGAGGAAGCCTATCTCAGTGGAAGATATCAGAGCAGCCCATGTCAGTGGGGAAGAGCCCAGCAGGTATGTTGTCCTGGAGACGTGCTGGGCTTTGAACACCACCCTCTGGTTGCCAAGCAGAGCAAGGCTCTCATGCCAGAGCTGATGGTGACAGCTCCAGCATGGAGCCAGGAAGGGAGTGCTTTGCTGTGTGCACCATACCCAGCTGCCAGCAGGACCGTGCTCAATCTGCAGAAGAAATCAGAGCTACCAGAGACTTCCCTTTGCTGAAGGGCCAAAACCAAGTTTTGGTTTTTCTGGCTATTTCCTTATGGTTTTGAATTATGAATCTTGAACCCATGCAATGTTACTTCACATGCTGATGAATTTTGCCGGTGGTCTTCGCTTTGTTCACAGGCAACAAACATAAAGGGCAGAACTGAACTAGGATCTTGAGAAAAAAAAGCATTGTTTTCAAAATATATGTATGTAATAATAATCTATGAAAGAGTTTGTTTTTTTGAAAAAGCACTTTAAGACTTAGATTTATACATCTCTCTGCATTTTACTTAGAGGTTCTGATTAATGATTTCTTTGATTTTAAATATTATCAGAGTAAAAAAAAACTAGAACACAAATACATGTACTCCAAGCAAAATCTGTATACACAAATGTGCATGGGTACATAGGAAAAAAAAATATCACATTTAGCATCAAGATTATATTTAGGTGGAAATTTGCATTACAAAGTTTCCAACAAACAATGCTAAACGTTCTTCAAATCAAATTACAAAGATATGTAATGCAAGTTAAAAACTCGTATTCAAATCAAAACTTCTTGCTTGTTAATTAAAATTGTGAATCTCTTCATTTAAACTGGTTTATTGTGCACTATAAACCAAAAGAGGCAGAAGAGTTTAAGCAAGAATTTTTGTTTGTGTGCATGAATGAAAATAAAAGTTACTGGCTAATTTCTGCCTGGGAATTTAGAGCAGGAGCCATGATCACTGGACAGCTTCATAAATTGCTTCTAAAATCAAAGTTGTTTTGGAATTTGTTCCCATTAAGAAGGATATGCAGAGAACTGAAATTTTAGGAGCCTAGTTTTTTCTTTATGTAAATTACCCCAAAACTACACTATTATCTTAGTGTAATTTAATCTCTGTAGCAACAACAGAGTTACAAAATCTATTTAAATGATCTGTAGTATTGTTAGCATCACTTAAACAAATCACAGCTCCAAAGACTTTTGTTTTACATTGGTTTGTACTGCTAGAATTCACATCTATTTTGTTCTCTTTGTCTATGATGTAATTCCTTTCCCATTCCTCTAATGGACTATTCAGTTTTTCCCTGTGATATTTAAATATTAGTTTTAGGGCAAGTGGTTGTAGGACTGTTTTATATCCTTCATAGCCCAAAGGATTTTTAGTTAATGGAATAACAATCTATCAAAACACAGCCTGAATGTAACAGATGAAGTCTCACGTGGTTGAGCATTCAGACACAGGCCTATTAATAGTTTGTTTTTTGAGAGTAACCATCCATAAAAATCCAGTGAGGCAAAACCAAATTCAGCAATATGTGTGTGGCACTTCCCTTGTGTCTAGCAGTGGCCAGAGAAATCAAGAAAACCATAGCATGTTTTCATTTGAGGCAGCTGTGTTTAANAAGAGAAACAAAAAAAAGGAGGATTTATTTACCTTGGATGTTGAGGGATTCATGGATCTGCTTTACTTTCCACAGGAAAAAGATAAACGCATGAGCCTCAGATACAGCTCGTTAGCCTGCAACACAGTAGCAAGATCACTGTTGACACAAGAAGGACATTTTTGTTATTTGGCATATCTTCACTTGACCTTGAACATCTTCAGTCTGACCTTCACATCTCTCTGGGACCCAGCCTAGACGTGTCTTGGTCCACTCAGCACAAAGCCACCCTGAGAGACGTCTCTGCCTCTGACAGGGGACATCACCTCTGGATCTCAAACTGAGCCTCATCACTATGAGTCTAAATCAGATCCCGACTCTTGGCAGTGCTCTTGGCCTTCTGGGTATAGCAAAGCTTAATGTCTGAATGTCTGTGCCCCAGAAAGCCCATTAATAATGTGAGTCTAAAGCAGAAGAGATAGTCTGGAAATAGAAACAGAGGCCAACAAGGGATTTGCACTACCTTTCTTCTGTTTCATGGATAGGGCAAGATGGTGGTGGTACCAAGTGCTCTGCCCAGCACCTGGAAGTCATGGTGGCTATCTACCAACAAAATCTACCTGGCTTTCCTTTAACTACTGCTACTTAGTTTGCATTCCTCTCCAGTAGAATCTGGTTTCATTTTTATAAATAAGATTTTTCAGTTTGGATCTCTTTGTCCTGGAGTGTTGTTGCTGTAAATACTGAAAACAAAAGTTAATTTGTGTTTTATCAGCTTGAAATTCTTTTCAATAGACTTCAAATGACAGACTTCAAATAATTTCTGATTGATTTTTTCCAATTGATTTTTTCTGCAAAAAAATTCCTTACACATCTGTTAGTTTTTGAGTTTTTAAAGCTTGAATTAGCCATTGAAGTTTAGGATTTGAAAATGAGCAACAGACACTGATATTTCCAGGATCACTTCAAACTGCAGCAAATAGCAACATGTCTTTTGACACATTTTAAAGTATAAAACTTGAGAGGGCAAAAATTAATTCAGCACCCGACTATCACTTGCTGTGACCAATTATCAGAGCTGAATGAAGAATTAAATTGATCATGGATATTTTTGTTTGCTCTCATCACAGTGGGTTGCAAAGCTTGCAGTCATAGGCAGGTGCATGTGTGGGCGCTCTGGGTGGGGGCCCGGCACCGGCTGCAGGCAGTGCTGTGCCTGCCCCGGGAAGGGGCTGCTCAGGAGACAGCGGCACTGGCCCCAGCTCGGCACCAAGGCTGTCTGCTCTGCTCTTCTGCAGTGCTTTGTGGTTGTTTACATCTGTAACAACAAAACAGTGGCACAGAGATTAATCCCAAATCTAACGTGCAGCTTTGCCCGGTGATTGGGGAATTGTATTACCCTTGGAGCTGGATCTGCGTGTGCTGTCCCTGCTGTGGCTCACGCAAATCCACAGCAACCACTCCCCAACAAAGCACAGAGTTGGGAAGTGGATACCTGGGTATGTTTACCCTTCATCCCCAACAAATCTGTCCTCCTGGCAAGGTGCCAGCCCTTCACTTTGGTATAAACCATCGTTAGAACATCTATCAATTCTGTGCTAATAACAGCCTTCCTCCCCAGAGCTGGAAAGCTTCTCCAAAACACAGTCCTCTGCTGCTTGCCACTCACCAGTGCAGCTGACAAAAGACGACAGCAAGTAACTGCTGTGTAACTCACCCCCGTAACAGCCACCTTAGAGCTACAGGGGGCTGGCAGTAACCCTGCCACCTACTCACCCGTGCTATGGCTGCAGGCTTGCTTCTGGCAGCTGAAGAAAAGCACAAACTGTTTTTTAAAA
This sequence comes from Illadopsis cleaveri, assembly GCA_013399915.1. Lineage (NCBI taxonomy): Eukaryota > Metazoa > Chordata > Aves > Passeriformes > Timaliidae > Illadopsis > Illadopsis cleaveri. The sequence goes on from VXBB01014818.1 coordinate 472,703, forward strand.
AGCAAACATCAAAAACAGTGCATGTGTCCATCATGGCGAAGCACTGACTGGATGTTCTAAGCCCAGCCTGTGAGGGCAGTGATGTATCTGCAAACGAAAAGCAGTGAGCAGCAATTAATCTGTGTTGTAGGACTTGTCTAACTACACTTAGTAAACTTTGTTTCTTTTAAAACCCAAGTGGCTTCTTATCTGTACTTGTAGCTCCTATTAATCGGGATTGTAATTCCTGCTACTCAGCAACAGGGAAATGCAAGCCATGATTGACCATTCATTTGTCTAACTCCATGCTGGGCAAAATGAACACCCACATGTCACAACCCATGATTCCACAGTATAATTAGCTTCATGCTCTGCAATTAACAAAATAGCATCTTGTTACAGAAAGATATTAAGGAAACAAACCATTTCTATCATCCACAGTAAGCTGCCTAAAATCAAGTGTTTAAAAGCTGCTGTAGACTAGCACTTGTGTATTGTAATTCATATAGGGCTTTCAGAGAAGAAGACATCAGCAGGCAATTAGATAATTTCTGAGCTTGTCAGTGTTAACAAGGAGCTGTGAGTGAATTTGTAGGACTGTCTTGTCCTCCTTTCTGTCCTCCCCTTTCTGCACATCCCCTCTGCCTCAGTTAAAATAACATTTAAATAAGAATTATCAATTAAAATAAACTCCTCTAAGAAAGACAGTAACCTCCTAGATAGCATTAAAGAACACATGTTCATTTATATAGACATTATACAGGAATATTTGTGTTTATCACATGAGTGTGCTTAAACCTGTAATTGTCTTTTGGTAGTTATACATCTTTTATATATCTTAAGTCTACAGGGGACCCATTCTCACCTCCAGCATTGCCTGAAATTCTCTTCTCCTATTTTAATCCCCAAAAGCCATGCCACAGTAGGTCAAAAAAGCCCAAGCCCATGGGTTGCATAAATGTTTTGTCTCTGCATTTTAGTGAAGCTTCTAAGAGCACTGAAAAGCTTTTCACTGGCTGTGCTGGATTGTTCAATTTTTGCTGGGAAGCCCCATGGTGTTGAGAGCACTGTAGCAATAGCTGGTGAGATCCACGTGCAAACTTTTCCATGCAGCTTGGTTTCTCCACAGCAGGACATACTGCTTTTACAGCGATGACTGTAGCAGGCAGTGGGAGGCCAGTAGTGTAAACAGATTTTGTAGTTGAGGGCAAAGCAGGGGGAAGCTCTCTAAAGGTAATAGCTTTGCTTCTCTTGAACAGTCAATGAGCTTGTGTTATTACTCAGAGGTGCATGTGCACATCCTTCCTGCTTCCCTTCAATTTCCTTCACATTATCAGCCACCTTCCATCCTGTGTTGCCTCATTCATTCCAGGGGCTGCCACTGCTGCTCTGCATGCTGCCTCCTGTCCATTTCTCCTCAGCCACAGCCAAGTGGTTTTATGCTACCTCTGACTTCCTGCATCAGGATCTGCTGTCCCTTCTCACACCAGCAGCCTTCTGCCTCTCCCTTTGATCTAATCCTGAAAGGCTGCCCCTTCTGGATGTTAATGATGCTCATCATCAATGGAGCTGAGTTCTTAATGCAAATGCATCAGTACAATGGCCAATATATTTAAAGATGGTCTTTCATTTTCTTCCCCCAGACATCCTAACAGGAAGGTTCCATGATTACTTACCAGTATGAAGGGGCAAGAGATGTAAGATTTCCATTTTGTCCTCCTAGCACATCATTCTTGGCCATTTCCCTCTCAGCCATCTGTGACTTTTTGTTAGGAAAAGAGACTGGGAATGTCTCCCCTTGTTCTTCTAGTCTGACAGATGTCCATAAATTGAGTAAAGTAGACCTAAGATGTTGATTTGGAGGTTTTTAAAGTTGTTGTTTTACAATTTAATCCCTCTTCTTAGAAATCACTAACTTGCATTTATTTTATTCAAAGCTGAGTGAAATGTCTCATTTGGCTCAGGCCTATCTCTCACAAAGCACCCTGTCTTGCTCCGTGGAACAGTCTCTCCTTGTTCATGTGTTTACTAAGGAGGCATCTTTACAAAGCTGGGCCTAATTTCTAACTGAATTTGGCTGGCTCCAGCTTTCAGCCACTGGATCCTGCTGTTGTCTTTCTCTGAAAGCTGTGAGAAGTGATGACTACCCAGTATTTTCTGCCTAGGAAAGCACACACTGTAAGCAAGTCACTTCTCACTTTTCTTGTTGACAAGCTAAACAGGTGGAACCCTCCATCTCTCCATGAAAAGCATTTTGCCCTTGTCATTTTTTTGGTGGTTCTCTACCCTCTCTATTTTTTCATCAGTCTTTTCAGAATGAGGACTACCTATCATATCAATCCTGTATAAAAAGTGTAAAATTCATCCTTTTCCTCACGCTTGCTTTATTCCCCTCAAGCCTCCAGCAAGTACTCAAGGACATACTAGACATTTTTGTTTGTTTGCTGTAGGATTGCACAGGGAACTCAGGTTGCTCTGAAGGCAGTGGGTGAACAGGCCCATCCAAGAAGCTTGGCCATGGTCTGGCACCTGGCAGCAGCCCTGGGCTCCTCTAGTTCCAGTGCAGAGTACTGCTCACCATGTGCTCCAGACATACCTTGTACCCTGACATTCCCATTGCACCCATATCCTGCTGGTTGCAGCACCAGCTCCACTCTCAGACACCTCCCTCTAGATAAGAGCTCCTGAATTATATGTTAGCAAACACTGAGAGGGAGGACAACATGGAGCATATACTTGAAATACAGAGGGAAGAGCTAAATAAAACTATACTCATGGGAACTGTTGTTTCTAAACCACTTAGCAATGGCTTTTCTGACATGGTATATTGCTAACTTTTCATTAGGTTTTACACAGTACAAAATTAACCCCCTTGCAATCACCTAGGTGTGTTACATCTCCACAGGTACCTGTACAAACCTGTAATCCAAAGTGATGAAATACGATTTCTTTGGCAAGTCTCAGACAAATCACCACAATTGACATTCTGTGCCTATTGTTCATTCTTGGAGTATTGTGACTCTTTGTTGTCTCTACCACTATGTTTTTTCTACACTCCCTGTCACTGCTAGGGGATGTTTATCTCAGTCAAGTCACTTCAACACTTTATATACTAGCACAGCATAAGTATTCTTTCAGTCTCCTGGAATTCCCCCAGTGCCTTCAAAATCAAGGTCAGTGAAAAAGAATCCTCAGCCAATATTCTATTACTCCTGAGGTTCACGGGCATCTAAACATGCCAGGTTATCCTACGTGTTCATCCTACACATCTTCCTCAGTTCTGGATGATCAAAGAACAAATTCTCTCTAATTTATGTGAATTATAGGAATCCTACTTTTTCCAAATAAAAATAATAAGCTGTTCTGTATTATTAGCACTTTCACCACTCAGTGCTGAACCAGCCACTCTCCCAAGATGTTTGGCTCTCTGTGTACTTCTGTACTGACCTTAGCCTCACAGCTGACATGCAAACCTCCTGAGCAGGAGCTGCCTGACCTTTAGAGGCAATAGTGAGAAGGGTAAGTGCTTGCACACCTCATTTTTCCACTTAGGGGAACCTGTGAACTAGGAAATCTATTCTCTTAGAGGTTCAATAAGGCTGGTGACTTCTATGGGGAAGAACAGGCCATGGAGCAGCAATTGTTCCCCAGCCATCTCTGATGACTGTTAATCATTTCAGCTCATAACCTGCTCACAAGCTAATACAGGCTTTAAAATGATTGATGACTCATAAGCAAGTGCTTTTTATTGGGGTAGGTATAGTCAGGGGACTGTTAAGAAAGATGGAAACTCCTACTCTGCTCTTAATCTCTTGCTGTTCTCAGTTTTCTCCATTTCTACAGACTCAAGAGCAATGCTGGGCCTGCATTCCCTGATCATCAGTGATACTGTATGTCACACTGGTCCCCATCAGTTTTAAATCATACAGAAAAATGGGAAATCAGAATTAAAATAAAATAAAAGCCAGGTATCTCATTAGATTCTGCTTTCTGTGATCTTTCCTGTGATGTTAGGTGTCCCAGCTGGTCAGTCAGCATGGGGTGTGAGGCAGCAGGGCAGCAGGCAGCGAGCACTGGGAGCAGGGGGAAATTCCAGGTGTGCAGAGGAGAGAGGGCATGTGAGCAGCTCATGGGAGTAAAAGCTGGAGCTGTTTTGGTGGATGCATATGACCATGTGGGTTTCCCTAATTCCAGTTCTTCTGCAACAGTGTTTGTATTTACCTACATTTAACAGCTAACCTTTTGAAAATAATAAACCAAACCTTGAGGCAAAAGGTTTCCTCATCATTATGAGTTCTTCATGATGGCCAAGATGCCACCTACTTTTTCTAAACAGAAAGTAATGGCCTTCTAGGGCTTGACTGAATGCCACTGCAATAGACACATGGCCCTTCTCTGCCCTTCTCCTGCCAGACTACAAGAGCTGAATCAGTTTAATACATGCTGCCACAGACTATTTATATTTTGCATTTGTTCAAAACAAGAAGTCATAGTTGTGTAGAGGAACTGCTAAAAACAAAAATAAAAAATTCCTATATTAAGACACATTATATATTGAACTTAATCTTCCACCATTCAATTTACAATTCAACAGCCAAAATATGTAACAACAACCTCTGTGATGGGAATTGATTTCCATTTGATGGGTTTTATGGAGCAGTAAACATTACACTACTCGGGTAATTCAACACAGCCATCCATGGCATTCCCTTTTGCTCTGCACAGCCCATATACTGCTCACAGCATACCATGTTAACAGATAAGAAAATGCCAGCTAAATAAAAGTCATCTTTTCAGTGTCTCACTTTCATGTGTTTGCAGTCTTCAGTCTGGTCACAGTTTACTCTCTTGAGCTTTAAATGAAGATTATCTTGACAAAGGCCTTTTGAAGCCTGAGAGTTTCCATTTTTGTGTTGGAATACCAGATGTCACCCTCGGACTTCATATATTCTTTCATTCCAATGGATGGCAGACAAACTTTGATCAAACACTGGGCACTGAAGTTACATTTTCTCTGTGCTGTGTGCCAAAGATAATTTTGAGAAACTGTCAGTAAATGCCTGACAGCTTTATTTCTACTTCATAATTAAAGGGCCTGTCTTGTTTTCCAAATGGCTCTGGAAAAAGTTACACCTTTTTTGCCAAATTTATGCCTTATTACTCTTGGTGTTTAAAATAGTCTTTGTTCTATAAGAAGGGAACCAGGTCCAATTATTGGGTGGGGGAGGAGTATTGAGTGGAGTAGATATTCCTCTACTTATTTTAAATAAATTTACTTCATTTCTTATGAAAGGAGCCTGTCTATAGGCAAGGTAGAGGTAAACAACTTTCCAACAGTTGAGCTAGGCAATAAGCATCTCACATGTGAATGAGATGTGAAACCCACCAGAAGGTACCAACTGGGAAAAGCAGAGCAATATTTCTCTGAATTGCAATATTTGTTGTGAATTGCCATGTTCTCAAATCCTTGCTGGTATAAAAAGTAGGTCATTATTATGATTTTGAAGTGAACCGTGGTGCTTTCAATGCCCTGTGTTATGTCCTATTTACAGTTTGGTGTGGATTTACTGTTGGGCTGTTGAGAGCTGTGCCCTGTATGGTAAGCTGTAATGAGAGAGGATCTGCTTCTCAAAATACCCTTCATATGGAGAAGATACTGCTAGTGGATTGGGAAGGAATACAGTGAATGATGCTTCCAAATTTCATTTCTTCTAAAGAGGCAGTGAAAGCAATGCTAGGAAAGACCAAAAGTCATTTCAGAACAGTCTCGCCCCGTATGGAGTCAGTACAAGAAAGCGTTTCAATACACAGTAAATTTTAAGTATCTTAAGAAAGTGATTAAGGATATTATTTGATAATGTCCTGAGTCAGGACTAATATCTGTTCATTTAAATAAAATCAAAAATTCTGTAAACTCAGAGAGAATGCAAAAGTGAAGGCAAACCCCAGTTTGATAAAAGATCTACAGCCCAGGCAGCCTTCTGAAGGGCAGACATTCTCAAATGTCACTGCAGTTAAGAGATGGAAAATATTTCCTGGGTGCACCAGCTCTGTATCTGAGTTAGCCAACTCTGGAAAAAGCTGGGCTTATTTTTGCAGCAGCTGGGGGGAGAATAACTATATGGAGCAGGTAAACTCAAATGCAAACATATTTTTGTATCTTTTAGAAAATCTACGGACTTGAACCAGAATAGCAGTTCCTGAAATTGCTACTCAGCTCAGCATGCTGAGTTCAGTGAAGTTACATACAGCTAATCTTGTAAGTAGCAAGGTAGCTACCTACCATCATTCCGTGAAAATGTTGGAGGGGAGCGCAAGGTCTGGCTTAGCTTGTTTCTTTAGCCACAGGATAATGTATTTCCATTAACTCTGTTGTGCTCTACCTGTCTGTGATACTTTATTCCTTTCAACAGATTTTTGCTCCTTAAGCTTACTCATGTGCTTCAAAATATATGCTTATCTGGTTCTCTTGGTCTGTATTTGCTTTACTAATAAGTGCTGGATACTGGTACTAATGCCATCACTGAAATAAGTTTGATCTCATGAGTACTGGATGATGTTGAAATAGTGATACTGAATGAATACATGTTTGCTACTATTGTCTTTTCTGGGAAAAAATATCTTTCTAATATCAACTTCTGTATGTCCCAGTTGAGTTCTTTTGCTAAGGTCTGTCTATCTAGTTCTCTCTGTCTGTTGTTTAAAATATATCAAAATAACAACACCATAGCCAATTAATAAGCTACAATCTTTTCATATTTGTTTTTCCTACTAATAGTCTTGAAGTACAGGTTTTATTTGCAATGTGCAGCTCGTTTAACAAAGCCAAACTCTGTTCAGATAAAAATACCCCCATGTAAAATTTTCAGCTCCCCTGCAACAGCCTATGGAGGCAGAAAAGGCAGTTTCATAATCTTTGCTGGCCTGAAACACTTGATTCCTGACTACTAGGCAACTTGTTAACTCTTCTAATGCAAATACGCAAAAGGGTGAGTAAGCAATAAACCATTCCAAATCAATCCATCTGGCAGTAGGTAAAATAGCTATAATGAACAGCATGTTTACAGAGCACATTTCCTACTCAGTCTAGTCATTTGCAGGATTCAGGCCACGGGTGTCACAGGTTGTGTAAGAAGCATTAGATGTGAGGAGATGACTGGATGTGAAAGAGGGCTTTGAGGATAATTTATGATGATGGATGTTTGCTGTTTACGCACACTTCATTAGCTAAGTCAGTCCAGCTGGCGCTGCTGGGACTCCTCTGCTTTCCCCGCTGCTGCTGGCCGTTTGCTCTGAGTTCATATGTGAGTGAACACAAACATATGCTTCCCAATGTATGATTTGTTTAATGATGATGATGTGGTTTAACCCCAGCCAGCAACTGAGCCCTGCTCAGCCGCTTGCTTGCTCACCTCTGCTGAGATTGGGGGAGAATCAGAAGGTAACAGCTTGAAAGTTTAATAGGGAAAGTAAAAACCACACATGAGCACAGCAAAAAAGGAATTAATTCACTGCTTCCCGTGGGCTGGCAGGTGTTCAGCCTTACAGGAGAGCAGGGCTCCATCACACAGAACAGCGACTTGGAAGATGAATGCCATTGCTCTGAATGTCCCCTGCTTCCTCCTTCTTTCTCCAGACTGATAGACTGAGCATGATGCCATATGGTGTGGAAAATCCCTGTGTTCAGCTGGGGTCAGCTGCACCAGTTGTGTTCCCTCCCATCCTTGTGCACCCCTAGCCCTCTCTCTAGTGGGATGGGGTGAGAAGCAGAAAAGGCCTTGATGCTGTGTGATCATTGATCAATGATAGCTACAACATCCCTGTGTTATCAGCACTGAAAAAATTAACTCTCTTCCACCCAAAAGCAGCAGAGATGACTAAGGTGTGAGGCATCTCTAATGGAGCTCTTAGAATTTCCCATTCTCTATAGAGGCTGAAAGGGATATACTGTAGTATTTCCCTCCTCTGCAGGCACAGCAAACACACAATCTATTGACTTTCTGTTTTAAATATGGCAGTTTTATTTTGACTTGAAATACTCTGGGATCTGAAAAGATCCTGAATTCACCCCCAGCATGAGAAGCTTTGTATTTGTCTCAGCCAGTGCTATCAGCATAATGTCTTGGTATTATGAATCTGGATTGCCTTCAATGGGAACATAAGTCTTAGTAAATAACAGCAGGATTTGGCTTTGTGTATGAAAAATTATTAGGTGAATCAGTAGTAGCAGCAAAAGCAACTGAATAACTGTCCGAAAAGTGAAAACATTTAGTGCTTTTCAATGATCCTGAGTACAACAGCTAAAAATCACACCAAGGTAACAGTTATACTACAACTGTGGTAGCACACTGTTCAGCAAGGATGAGTCAATTCTTTTGCTTTGTGAACAATGAATAACACCAAATTTTTACAGTTACAGGCAAATTCCTTGAGTAAATACAGATGGAAATGTTCATACAAGCAGGAAAAGCATCATGTACCTCCCAGATTTTTAATGACAAAGGACAGATAATTTTCCTACATTTAGTATTGATGCTCACATTTTATTTTTTATTTGTGCATATAGTGTTATTTTATTTTTATTATGGGCCTTGTGAGCAGGCAGCTACTTCCTTTCTTCTGTGAGCTGTCTCATAGCTTTAAATTGACAGCTCCTGGAGGGGAGAGACAGCATGTGACATGTGTACAGAATCCAAGATTGATAAGGGTATGCTTTTATTCATTTTAATAACTAAGAAGGAGTGAAGATTGACAGGTCAATCACTCATTAATAAAGACTGACTTTATTTCCATTCATGAAACAGCTAGTCAGATTTAAAAACATTTTAAAAACAATATTATTATTATTATTATTATTATTATTATTATTATTATTATTATTATTTTTAGTACTTTCCCCTCATATAAAAGTTTGAAAAAATCACTGTCAACAAACAGAGTTTGAATTAGTCTGAAAACTACCCCAAAATTACTGATCTGTTTCATTTGTTGGGGTTTTTTTTGGAAATATCTTTTCTGCTTACAGATTGACCAGAGGCAGGACTTAAATAAATGCTTGGTGTAGTTAAACATGTTGCTAAACCTTAGCAGAGCCACAGGGCTAATACACCATTCCAGACAGGAGAGGATCAAACTAGGTTATGTTACTTTTTATTTGCTGTGGATGGAGGTCTCTGGCTCACCTTGGTTGAATTAAAACAGTAATAAAGAGATTAATGCTAGAGTCCACTGTGAAGGACTTGACAGAGCACACCCAAGCCTTGTCCCATTGGTCACTGAGGGAGGTCAATGCTGACAGTGGCTTTTGCAGGCTACCAGGCTGTAGCTTGTGTGAGTACAGCCTGGACACTCCTGTGGTGGGATGGGCAGGACCAGCTTACGAAGAGAAAATCACCACACAAACCCAGCTGAAACATGCGTGCAGGGTAAAGGAAGCAATCACACTACCATGTAAAGTTTTTTCCTCTGTTAGCACTATTCCTCTTTCAATTCCTTTGAAGACCTGTTCAAGCTTTCCCTCCCAAAGCAAGGTTTAGATTTGAACAGTTAGATTTGAACAGTTTCACACCCATTTCTTTCCTTGATTGCACTATCAAATGAGATTGACTTGTCAGTTTGTCTTATTGTCTGTTCATGTTCTACAATAAGATGTCAATCCCCCAGACCTAAGAAGCTCATAGGATTTTTTGGCAGTGAGTCACATTTTCAATGGTTTGGCTGTGAAAATCATTGTTCTCATTCTTGTGTTGACTGATTAGGTGAAGGGCAGATAAAGATAATCTCGTTGTTTAAAAAAAACCCCCACCTCTTGCTTCAGCTGATTGGGTGGAGAGATGGTTTTGTTCCCATAGCAACATTTTGCATCCAAACCTGCAGAAATGAGGCTGGCTACAGGCATTTCAAGCATGCTGCCTTTAAAGAGCAGGTTGCACACTACAATGTGTTTTCATTTTTGCATCTGACAGAATTATTCAGCAAACACCAGAGGGACAAAAAGAAAGAAAAATCTTTGCATCCACATATGTGAAACTGGAGCCTGGTGATACTAGGTGTGCTTCAGGACACCCCTTGAACTGCTCTCGTAGAATGCTCTGTACTATCAGTTTTCTGGACACCAGAACTTTGAGTAAAAAACTGTCAGCCCAAAGCTCAGATGTCACGTTTGTAAGAGTTCCTTTACTTTCAGTGGAGTCAACACCACTGAGCAAGATGTTTGGAGGGAGCTTGCTAGTGGGCTGAGGAAGAGTAAAACTGAAGTGGAAGGTTGTATGTCAGAGAGGTGGGGCAGCACTAGGGGATGGGCTGTTGGATTCTCGCAGAAGTGACAGGATGAAGGAAAAAAAGTCTTTCCCAATACAAGGAGCTGCTGAGGGAAGACACCATTGGACAAAGATTGGAGGGTAAAAGTAATTTATGTTCTGGGTTTTTTCACCTCTTAAATGTTGATCATACAGTAACAGGGATAATTTTTGTGGGAACTGGACTTCAGTGACAGAGGGACAAGACAAGGAATGTATTTTGCCTCAGGGCTTTTGGTTCATTTGTGAAAAACTGGAAAATAAGCAGAGGGCAGAAGAAATTTGTAGTAGTCTTTTTGGAAGATGATACAAACTGGCCCTACCTCTTTGGCTGCCATCCAGCTGTGTTCCTCTAGACAGACCCTCTCAATCAGCACAAGTCTTGTTCAGGCAGAACTGGGAGAGTCCAAATATTTATCCACTTACATATTTATCATATATTTATCACTTTGGCAGATAAACAGCTCAGTGGGACAATACATGTCAGAAGCACAGTGGTTTGGTCCAGGAAAAAATTATAAATTCCTCCAGAAGGACTAAACTGCCAACAAAATGCACACATAGAGTGTTAGAGTATTTTAAGAATTGTATATTATATTAGTATATAGTGATATTTTATGGGAAATTGCATCACCTTTTCTTCATGTTTGGCTTTGGGCACTGATAGTATGACATTAAGAATAAGAAAAAGTTGGCATTATTGGCAAATTCCTTAGTGGGAACAAGTTGAGAGGACTATAGCGTAGCACCATTCAGCTGGTAATGTAAAACTGTAAAATTACCCAAATATGTGAAGGCAGCAAACTGTTACCTAAAGGTTTTTGGAGGGAAGGAAATACAGACAGAATGATTTGTCAAATTTTGTGGAAGGAAGACACCAAAAAATATGAGTGAAGGTCAGAGGAAGTAAGAAGCAGGTGTGTTCATACTGAATGCTGGTTGCTCTCCAGTTATCCAGACTTCATCTGAGCTGTCCAGCATGGGGTGGAATTCCCACCTGTCATATTCTGATTAAGTGGCATTATTGCATGTGGCTAAAGCTCTTTGAAGATGAGCAAACTAACATGGCTTTGTCAAAACAAGCTTGAAAATAATTGTACAATTCTCGCTGGGCATAATTTTTATTAGGGGGTTTTTGGAGGAGGAAGTATGTTTTTGTACAGGGTCTGTTCCTGGAGACAGTGGATCAATTCCACCAAATCACACATTGCTTTATGTCCAGACTTCCTCTGAAGATGTCTGGTATTGAACAAGCATGATAAGTGGGCTAAAACTGTAAGAGAAAAGGGGCACATGGACTGATGTAAGAGCGAGCGTACTGAGGAGGAACATAAAGTTACAGCGGCAGAGGGGCAGGAGAGCCTGGGTGCCAAGGGCTACATACAGTCATAATAACTGATAAAAACCAGCAAAAAACACCACAAAAACCAAAAATACAGTGATGGGATGGAAGAGTGGAAACATAAGCAGTCCTGAGGCCCTGAAATTATGTTATGTCAGACAAGACAAGACAAGTCAGTAAATTTAATTATTTGCTGCTGGTTGGCCAGATGGCCTGGAGTTGCACCAATAATCCCTACCCACCACATTTCTTGATAGGTCTGGATTCCAAACTTTTCATCTATCTTAAAATGCTTATGTTTTCAAAACAAAGTGATGTACTTAAACTTTTACAGCTCTAGGAAAAAAAAAATGCAGAGGTCAGCAGTGCAAGAAGGAGACAGAGCTGTTGCCAGAAAGTAATTTAAAAACATGCACTGAGGTGAGTTATCTAACACAGATTTGGACATCAGGATCCATCTCCAGGGCAAATGGCTCAGCCCTGAACTGAGAAGACAGAAGCTCTGGCCTTGAGATGGGAACCAGACTTCCACAATTTGTTGTTAGCTATCCCAAGGAGGCTGTTCTCTGAAAAATCTCTTTCAGTTGCTGACTTTGGATAGTTTCTGGCTTATTGGGAGATGAAACCTGTTCCAAAGTATTGAACCCTACTAATGGATAAAAAGCCAAGGTGCCAAGCACTGACGTTTGGAGGACGCTAAGCACCCCATACATGTAATTTTAGCATTGCAGATCTCAGGATTTCAACTCTTTTTAAATCACACTCTGAGATTTTCTTCAGAAAACAAGTGATTTCAGAGCACATATATTTTCATGAGTGTAACTACAGAGAAAACGAGCTAAATACCCAGAGAAGAGTCCCCCATATCTATGGTCGAGAATTATTGCTGTTGTTCTTATTCTTTGTTATTATCCCGTTTCACTTATTGGTAAACTAGTAGTTATATCAAGCTTACACAATCAAACCTCATGCAAGCAAGACATGCAATTCAGTCAGAAATGTCTGGAAGAAATCTGTTTGAGAGTCTGTCACAACCGGGGTGACAGCAGGTACATGAAGAGGGATGTGTCTTAGCATTTTACACAGGGTAGTGGCCAAGAAGAGTTAATGACTGTAGCAGGCAGCATTCTTGGAAACTGGTTTCTGTGCTTAGTCATCTACAGTGACTCTGAAAACATCCCATTGTACCTGTAATATGGACATTTTGACAAAACTCAGGGTTTTTCATTTTCAGGAGACAAAAGAAAGGGAAGAGGCTACCTGAGCAAGTGAATAGGAGCACTACTGAAGTCTGTCCAATCAGACTTGATTGTAAAGCAGAGAGAGAGAGAGCCAAAGCTGGATGGCAGAAGAGAGAGCAGAAGTACCTAACAAGCAGCATCAGGAGACACAAATCAACATGCTTAAAGGAGTACAGCAAATCTTAGCCCAATAGCTGACACTGACATAACCAACATAACAAACTGCTACTCATGGACATTCAATTCAAGTGACAACCCCACCATTTTAGCACCTTAAGGCAACATTGTGCTGAGCGACACCATATACCACAAGATCAAAAGCAGCAATATTTGACTCAGCATCACAAACATGATGGTCAAATTTGATGGCCAAGTACTTGGCTTGCTGCTCTCCATGACACAATGTTACAAACTTAATACTAATCTGCCAGTGAATATTTTCTTGCTTCAGCTAAACTGCTCCTGTCAAACTAAATTCAAGTGTAAACGTGATGGCAGTTTCCCCTAACTTGTCTGCTTTTTATTTTTTTAACTATCTCGCTTAGAAATTAATTTCTGTGGGTCGCTGTATGCTCACAGGGCTGAAGTTTCATGAAAAGTTACTTGAAGAATGTACCAGGACACAGAGAAAACTTGAAATAATGGGTCGCCCTAAGATAAGTCACATCCTTCAGAATCTGAAATGCGTGGTCCTGTCCTCCCGAGACACAACACAACCTGCTGCTCCATTTTTGGCTGCTCGGCACACAGGCTCACCCGAGGCACGTGTGTGCAGATGCAACACGCCACGATACACCTCCACACAGCGACAGCGGGAGCCCTGGATTCTCGCCTTTAACATTATTACAGAAAGTGTGTAATAATTAACAATAAATACCTTTCGAGATCAGATTCTATTTTAACTTCGGAACAGCTTGTAACTCTGGTAGTGTACTACAGCTTTCAGGAAAAGTAAATTGATGTTGGAATGCGTGTAATTTGCTTCGGGTGAGACTTGTTTCGCTACAAGAAGCCGGAGCACGGCGGGTTTCGAGCACCAAAAGCAGCGTGATCCAAGGAGCTTCCCACGGTCGAACCTGCCTGGGGCGATGCAGCCATCCAGCAGCTCGGACCATCCAGCCCGGCGTCTCCTCGCTCCCCAGCGGGAGCAGCCCCAGCCCTGCCCTGCTCTGACCCGGACCGGCCAACGAGGCGCGGCTGAGGGGCGAGCGCGCCGCTTTCCGCGGGGGGCTCTCCACAGTGCTCCGGGCGCCCACGCGGCGTGACAAGGAGCCGGCCGGAGCCAGGCGCCCGCTCCGCGCCTCTCCCCGGCCTCGGCTGCCCTAGCCCCGGGCAGCGGGGGCGGGCGGGGGCCGCGACCGGGGAAGGGGCCGGGTGGCNCGCCCGGAGCCGCTCGGGGCTGCGGGCAGGAGCGGCGGCTGGGCGGGCGGCCGGGAGCTTCCCCCGCCGCTGTTGTTCCCTGCACGGCCACAGACGATCCCTTGGCTGTGAGATCTCGGGCACGAATAGACTTGGGCGAAGGGAACGGCTCTCCAGCCACACTAGGCAGCGGCTGGCGGTGCTGTGTGCAGGCGAACGCAAGGCTCTCATGACTGCCGAAGGCACTGCTAAAAGGTGTAAAAAAATAACTCGAAGCTCTTAGCCGAGGAGAGCGTGGTACTTAACCAGACCCCACTTTGGAACTGCAACCAAAGGCTGTTAAAATCAGTAGGGATCCTTTACCTGACATTCAGCTCCAATCACAATTTTCACTGCTCCCTCCGAAAAGGGAAGCTCCCCTTCTAGGTAGACTTGGGCTGCGTTCTGAAACAGGCTGTAACAGGGTAGTGCCAGTGTAGAAGGCACGTTATCAAGAGTGAGTCACATAACTGCTCAGGCTTCTTGTCCCGCTGTTCCTGTCTTGCTCCCATTTTGTGTGATCTTTCCAAATTTTGTTGTTACATCCTTAGGCCCATTAGCCTAAGTGTGCAGTAGCTCAGACAAGTGGAGTAGTAAGACATCTCTCAAAATTCATGTTAAAAGACATGGGAAATCTCTTCCATCACTTCCTGGTGAATGAGGTGGTTGGAGCCTAGAATCCTCTTCAGCTGTTCTGAGCCACAGATCCAGGTTGCGAAGGCTGTGCTTGGTTTGGCAGAGCCCAGGGAACAGAGAACAAACAAGATGATTTCTCTTTGTTTTGGGAGGAAGCCTCTGCTTAGCTGGGCTCCCTAAAGCTGATATTGCTAATCTCTTTTACAAATGGCAATATTTTACACATAGTGTTAATTATTGTGTGCTTGTTACATGGTTTGGACAAACTGGTTAAGAGAAAGTTGATTAATTCTATTCTCTCTTAGTGAATAATGTGGAACAAATGCTTTTTCTGAAATTTATCTTCTTCCACTGCTCATCATAGTCCTTTGCTACAAGGAGAGGAAATGCAGGTGTGGTCAAGATTTGAAATTAAGGGTTCATTAAAGGGCGAAATTACCTTGGGGATTGTGGATACAAGATATTTGAGCCTTGTTTCTTTGTCATACCTAATTCGCTGGCTGCACAAGGGCTGAATCAGGCTTTGAGGGTTGGTTTATGCTGTCAGCCTGTTTTGTGCTGCATATGAGCTGTCCATCGCAGACTGACCTCCATGTGAATTATGGGCCACTCGTGCTAAATTCCTCTGCTGTACACAACTAGAGCACTGCCAAGAGATGTTAAGCCAAGCTAACTTTAGCCTAAAGTGATAAAATTTGTAATTCCTACTTTTTAGGCAACACCGTAGTGCTAATAAAGGCTGCATAACAAATCATCTGAGAAAGGAAGTCTCCTTTTAGACAAATGGAACAAGATATAAAAAGAAATTGCAGCTCTGACTTTGAATCAGGAGTGCTCTGGTTCTACTTTGGGCATCTCACTGGGCAACCTTCCTCACTGAGTTCATAGTCCTTAGCATGTCTTGGAAAAACAGTAATCATGTGCAGAACCAATGGTAAAATTAATTTCATGTCTTGGCTCTCTAGGATGGAGTATGAAACTTCAGTGTTGACTGCTTTGTCTCCTCTTTGTTCTCTGCTGTTCCAGAGGATTTTCTACCACTTCCATCTAAACATTCCCTTTTTTTGCTTTTATATCTGTCAGAAAGGGAACATAAAACACAGAGGAAACCCCCGTTTTTCTATTGTTCCCCTGTCATGTGATTTTATGGCCGGCAAGAGGAAGCCTAACGTTTGAGACCCCTCTGATTTGCTGTCCCTAAGTGCAGTTTATGTTTCAATGATTGCTTCAAAAGTAAGTAAATATATAAATAAAAGCTGGGCCACTGAGTTGGAAAGCTCAAGCTCTTGCGTGGGGTTTAGCGTGGGTCAAAAACTTTCTGTTAAATCTACACTTTCCGTTTGGTTCATGTTTTCTAATGCCATCCGTGCTCATAAAGGAGCAATAAGTAAAGAGTTGTTTTGGGTGCCTCATTAACATAACAAAAACCTGGGGTTGGTGGCTGGAAACATGAAATAATGTTCTTTCCCTTTCTGTTTGGGGTGTACTGAATTTCAAGTGAAATGCAGAGAAAATGGATCTGTGAGGATGGGTGGAATCAGTGAAATGTCGGTGCCTCAGGGGAGCTGCTCTTGAGTTGTTTGGGTGGGGTGGGCTTTCCCTAAGCTGGGCCCCAGGTGAGCTGATCTCCCTGAGGAGCCTGCCTGCTTCCCACGCTTCAGGCACTGAAGGGGGATGAAGTCCTTGAGGCCTGGTGACCTGAGGCCAGCAGTGGTATGCCGTGGCTTGCAGTGACACAGTGATGTGAACGACGCAGTGATGGTCTGTGCAGCGCCCTCTGCACTTTTGCTGCTGTGTCCAGAAGCACATCTTAGGCAGACAACCGTCCATGTGTTCCTCAGGCCCCTGCCATAGTCTGTGGAGGAAAGCAGAGCAGTGCAGGCTAAGTGAGGTCTGGCACTGTTTGTATCAGGGTTGTGCAGCATGGCACCGAGAGCACCATGGACAGGGAAGGATGGGCAGTAGCAATGCTCTGCTGGCCTGCTGCTTTCAAGGTTCTCTGCTGGGCCTGGGGCTTAGCTCAACAGGTCTTACCATGTGCCTGCCTCTGCTTACCACCCCTTCTGGCTCCTCCAGCTGCTTGTGTCCAACCTGTTCTTCACAAAGGGAGCACTTTTGAAAATCCTTGGAGTACTAGTGAGGTCATTGATTAGTAATTATCCTAACACCATATTTGAGATGCTTTATGGGAGTTCAGTCTTTCCAGACAGAGTCCCCCCCCGCCCCTTTCCTTGTCTCTACACACCCTTTTCAGACTTCAGAAATGTGATAGCTGTGTGTACAGATCTTCCTGGCCACCACTGCTTCTCTTGCTCTTCAAGCTGTTCAAAATAGTTCGAGATGACATAGATAGCATAGACATGTCCGAGTACTTTCTTACTTGTATGAACCCTGTTGTGTAATATGTGGGTGCTGCAGCTGGATGTGTAACTAGTGTCAGCTGAGGCTGGTCCACTCGATTTCATTCCATATGAAAGATCTGATTCTTTTTCTTCTATATGCCCCTCTTCTCACTTAGCTTCTTATTAGTAAAATGCTAATGCATATATAAACAGGAAGAAAATCCCTGAGGTTGTTTTCCTGTTTTTGCATACCTTTTCCTTCCTGGTCATTCAAATACAGTAGACTGGCATTGTAGTTAATGGAGACAAGCTGCCTATTAGATATTGCAGAAATGCAGTAACAGAGAGCACAGACTGCATTTCCAGGTAACAGATGGAAAGCCCGTTCTCCAGACCTCAACAGTCTTGTCTCTTTGGATTTGTTCCTCTCAGTTTCTCTTGCCAGATGACCTACCTGTCCTAATTGACCGTATTAGGAGTTAATTTATTCAGTCTCAGCAGTCTCTCACCCGATCACTGAAGTACATATTAGATATAAATTCTCACTTATGTCTGCATATATTAGCTCTCTGAATATCAGCTCTGTGTATCTTGTTCACTTTCACTAGGGTAAACAAATTCACATGTCAAATACACACTGCCAGTATTATTTCTTCAGGCAAGGTGCACCTACACTTGGAAAGTAATGAAAATCAAATACATCAACAAGAACTCAGCAGTTAGGACCAACAAAAAGACGAAGTTAGTATGAGCAGAATATACTGAAAATCCAGGCTGGGCTAAACCAAGTCTGTAATGTAGATGAAAATGTGTGCTACTTCTGTTTTTATTATGTATCATTTAATACTCTTAGATGGGTTTGGGCTCTGATACTCAATAATCAGTAACTACTCTTGCAAGTACTTACGGGGAGGGAAAGGAAACAGTCTGGCTTATTAATATTCTGTTTAATTGATAAGGTAGTGAGGAGAGACATATATACCTTGCCAAGTACAGAACAGTGCTTGCTATAAAATTTATTTATCAGGTGTTTGAGCAGAATGAAAGCTTTATTTTTACCAAGTTGTCATTGTCTTGTCTTTACAACTTGTTGGGAAAAAACTGGGACAGTTTGTGCTAATGGAAGAGAGTGTCACTGTGGCTCTGCTGGGGAAGAAGTGTGCCCTTTTGTAATATTTATCTGCTCAGAAATTGCCTTCAAATAGTATATAATAGTGTCAGTCAAAGACTAAATTTCAGGGTTGAGGTAATACAGAGATTTTGCTTTTCAGCTATTTTAGAGGCTCTACTTTTTGACTACCCTCAGAGAATATGAAATGTGTTAGCAGTTAAATCCATGACAACAGATAACTTACTTAAGCATTAGATTTAGCCGAGTTAACATGCAGTCAATTTAACTGGCTAAGACACAGGCCACCCTGGCACGAGGGAGCACTGACTAAATCCTGGCTCCAGACACAGCAGAGTGGCAGTTCAAACAGGGGCCTCTCACCTTCAGGAGAAGCAGGACAAACAGACAGTCAGAGATTTCTTCTACAGTTGGGCATGCTGTGACAGGCATGAATTTAAGTGGATTTTAGTGAATTTGCAGTGAATTTAGGTGCCTGCAGGTGCCCAAAAGATCTCATGTTGTGTATGAGGATTTCAGTGGGACATCAGCATCGGTTTTGAAGGACTAGAGAGGATTTCCTGCCTTTACCTCAAGTGCTCCTCTTTGCTAAGGAGTTCATCTTTCCCATTACTGCTTCTGCTGTGGTTTTTTTTTGAATTGTGATTCAAGTGATTAGCAGCAGGATTCATCTCTTCCAACAGTGTCTATGATGCGAAAACAGATCAAAATGGGGTGAAAATTTTCCAGTGCTTGAAGACTTGAAAGTGGCAAGGATATAAACGGGACCAAGGCAATGAGGCTGAGACTTCAGGCTCAGCAGTGGTGTGTGCTGTGGCAGACAATAGATGATGGAAGGATATTTCAATCTCAGCAATGTAAAATAGGATGTTTAAAAGGTAGGGTGAATTTTCTTCAGTTTTCGAGGTCCTAAGTTGGAAATGTTGTTGTGGTATAAAGAAATGTCAATGGGATATCTCAGCTGTATCTACCATCTACTTAAAATCTGTCCTAAGATTTATTTTCTTAAGGATCTAGAGTAAATTTCTTTAAGGATGGGCAATAAGGAATCAAAATGTAATGAAAAGTCAATGGAGTTTATGTATCAAAATCCCTGAGTTCACTTTCTAAAATGGCATGTCAATGACTGATGTGCTTTCAATTATCTTTCTTACTGGTCATATTTTTATCTGCCACTTCTGTTGATAAGGAGAGAGGAGAGCAAGGCATAAGTGATATTGTGAGGAAGAATTAGAAACTGACTGATTGTTTCGTCTGTGTCAGCAAAAGAGCTGGGGCTATCAAATGAAACCATCAGGCCCATCAAGTTCAGAGCAGAGGAATGGGCTCTGTATTTAGCTGTGAGATTCCTGGCCACTGGGTGTTGAGGGGAGCATGAGTTTCCATGGATTCAAATTCACATGGAATACGCCTCTGAGGATAAAATGAACACTGCTAGCTCAAAAACCCCATGACCTGCAGGTCTCCAGCAGCTGGGAAGTGTTCTGGGGAGCAGCATTACATGCTTATTCTAGTCATGGGAGTCTTCCCAAGACATCCACTGTTGGCCACTGTTCCAGCCAAGATACAGGCATCTATTTAATATGAACCACTATGTTCCTTACCATCTAGCAACACAGAACTGAGCTTTATTTTCTGCTGAGCTTGCTTGTGAGATACTGAACCTGTTAGTCATACCCTTGATTAAGCATATCAGCTGAGAAAAGTTTTGAGTCTATGTTGTCTCAGAGAACATGTGCGTAATTTGAGATTGAAATAGTGAAAAAAGGAATGGAAGAAGGCTGAGATGTCTTAAACATGTTGGCTTCACTGAACTAAACCCAGAAAGATTTGATTAAAGTAATTTCTTCTGTTCAAGATTGCCATTCAGGGCAGAGGTAGGTCAGAATGGCTGGTTGCAGGTTTGTCGAAAGCTTGGCTGTGCTAGGATGAACATTTCCATTTCCTCTTGTTCTGAGGAGGAGACAAAGACAAAGCACTTTCTAGCACAAAAGACACAGAGAAGGGCCATCTTTTCCTCTATATGTTCTCCACTGCTGGAATGTTGTCCTACTGACAAGACAATTAAATCTTAACTTTGAGGAACATATATGAAAAAAATAGGCACGGGAAAAAAAGGGAGAAATGAGCTGATTGAAGAGTAAGTAAAACTTCCAAAAGCCTTTAATAGTCTCCAGTTGTGAGGCAAAAAATGGATAAAGCTCCTCTTTTCCGCCTTGCTACAACATTTGTGTATATCTTGACAGATCTCACAAAGCTTCAGGACCTTTAAAATCAGGACAATGGCCCTTTGGTCACTGTTTTCCTTCTTCTGAGCAATTTATCTTAAGCCATTGTATTTAATGTGGTTGAACCTGACCTTGAATGCCAGAAAGCATCATAAAAGGAAATGTTTCACTAGCCCATATTATTATTATCAAAGCTGTTTTAAATAGAAAATTATGTTTTTATTAAAAAAAACCCCTCAACAAACAAAAGCCAGTAAATATATTTCTGAGGAAAACATTACTATTCCAATGAAAAAGTAACCTCTATTTGGGGAAAAAAAAAAAAAAAAAAAAAAAAAAAAAAAAAAAAAAAGCTTAAAT
>VXBB01014818.1:493875-526381 GCA_013399915.1 Illadopsis cleaveri
CGTTATTGTCTATGGGAAATCAAAATCTTTTCCAGGAGAAAAAGAAATAATTTTTCTCCTGCAGCAATACAGTATTAATGCTTGATAGTTTGATTCAGATATTCTACTTTTTGTCTTTTTATTTGTAAATTAGTTAGTTTTTTGGGTTTGGTTTTTTTTTGTTGTTGTGGTTTGTTTTATTGTTAATCTTGGGCATTTGCTAGCATACAATTATTCATACCAGAGTCAAATTTGCAAGTTTCCTAGTAGTTCTCCATTCTTTTCAGGTGTTCTAAAAACTGTTTTGTTACGTGTTCTCTTTGTCTTTTCCAACTTATTTCTGGACAGATGAATAAACAGACTTTTTAATACATATCAATTATCTTACTTTTTGTCAAGATATACTTTCAGGTAACACAATTAATTAAAACTCCATTAACTGTTTAAAAAGGACATATCCCCTGGTGGCAAACCTTTGGTATTGGCCTACTTGAGTTAATGAGTGTAAATGGATGTATGATAAATATTGACTTGCTCAAAAATTAAGGGGATTTTTTATCCTTTTGCTTGCTTTTTCTGTTTAAGCCTGAAGAGATATACTTTCCGTTGCTTTTTTACCCTGTAGATTCAATCTGTTTGGATCTTACTGAGAGTTAGATCCTGTTTCACAAATAGTGTGGCCAGCAGGACTAGGGCAGTGGTTGTCCTTCTGTACTGAGCATTGATGAGGGCACACCTCAAATCATCTGTCCAGTTCTGGAGCCCTCACTGCAAGGAATACACTGAGATGCTGAAGTGCCAAGAGAAGGCACCAGAGCTGGTGAAAGGTCAGGAGAGTGAGTCATATGAGGAGTGGCTGAGGGAGCTGGGGATGTTTGACCTGGAGAAAAGGAGGCTCAAGAGGGAACCTCATCACTGTCTACAACCATCTAAAACAGGCTGTAGCCAGGTGGGGGTCAGCCTCTTCTTCCAGGCAACCAGCAACAGGACAAGAAGACAGAGCCTCAAGCTGCACCAGAGGAGGTTCAGGTTGGATATCATGAAGAATTTCTTCGTTGAAAATGTTGTCAAATATTGGAATGGACTGCCCAGGGAAGTGGTGGAGTCACCATCCCTGGAGATGTTCAACAAACAACTGGACATGACACTAGTGATCTAGTTAAGTTGGCATGGAGATGTTTGGTCAAAGGTTGGACTCAATGATCTTCTCTTTTTTCTCTTCCCTTCTCTGACGTTGAAAGCAGGGCTGGTTGTCGAGGCTTTCAGTGCCACTTGCTGCTGCCAGGTCAACTTGTCTGGGCAAACTGTGCTTTTGTGGCCTGCACAGGAGGACAGCTGAGCATGAGACTAACTGAATGAGGGAAAGGGGCAGGGAAAAGGTCTTTCTGAAGGGTGATAAGTGTTATATTACATGAATAGATTTCAATGTTTTTAATTACTGGGTAAAAATGTTAGCCAGAGAGCTTTCTAGGCTGCAATCCTGAGTGCTGTCATTGAAGAAACTGTGTAGAATGAGTTGAGGGTGTGAAGAGTCAAATATCCCTAGCCTTGGGTGATAATAGAAGCTTCAGTTTTCCGATAGTTATTTATCATTCATTCTTTTAATGTGTGATTCAAGAGGGGTTTTTTTTATCCAAGAGTAGTTTTTAACTTAGTCCTACAACAAGTGACTTGTTTCAACCTCTGTTTTCAGATACTAAAAAGTAGGAGTGCAGATTTAGCAAGCAAGAATATGTATCTACATATATAATACTGTTATAAATGAAAAGCGAAATCAAAGATTATCAAACAACAATTTATTAAAACAATCTTATCACTAATATGGAAAAGCTACAATAAAGGAAACAACACCTGTGTGGGTGGTAGGGAGAAGCCTCCGAGAGACTGATCTACTTTATTTACATTGTACAGTCTCCAGGGTCCGGTTTTTATAGGGCTTTTTGTATCCTCAGGCAAGGTTTATTGTGTGGTTGGGTATAGTGTTCATATGTAAGTCCGATAATTCAGGTTCTGAAAGGATTTCTTGGCCAGGCTCGGGCTGCTGAATAGATTTCCTGGAACCCCTGACTGCCATGTCTTTCGGCTCCCGATCCATATCAGGTGTTGATGACTGGTAGGAGGCGGTGATTATAGACCATCTCCAGTCCGGCCAGGCCACCCCTTTTCTGTTGTAAATGTTCCTTGGCCAAACTTATTGTTCCATGGAGAATGGGTCTGATAAGCAAGTTTCGCTGCTGGACACACGAGGGCTCATAGTCAAGTTACTGATTTCTCGATTCATTTTGCACAAAACATATTTTATAACACACTAATTTTTCTACACCATCCAATATATATAACAATACTCAAGTAATTCGTGCATGTTGAGACAAAAATAACAGATTTATATCCTAATACACTGGCATACCAGTTCTAGGAGTGGGACTGAGTAGTTGAGACTTTTGTACTTGGCACCTCTGCCGCCAGAATAACTGAAGAAAAAAGTGAAGTTACTTTTGATCAGTACTCTCTTACAGAAATACAGCATTAGTGGAAAATAAAGGAATCTGAAGTCCCTAGTAATAGATAGTAATCTAATGTAAATTCCCAGGCAAGTTAAGTTAATATATTCTCGGCATGGTGCCTGGAGTAGGATGGGGAGGGGGAATGGGAAGGGATGAATCAGCTCTGATGTTTTGCAAGATCCTGCCTTCTAGTTCAATATTGTCTTGTTTTCTTTGCCTAAATTTATTCCTGACAGGTGGTGACAGAATGTTTTCATTAAAGAAAAGTTTCCTAGAATTGCAGAAATCATATAAAGTCTCCTGTGGCAAACTAGCATTCAGACTTACAAGCGGCAATATTCTACTTGCCGGCTCCTAAAAGCTTTGGAATTCCTCATTGCTGCCTAAAATCCTTTTTTTCCCTGGGCCCCATTATCCAGCAGTGCAAGGCAGAGAGCACAGAAGTCAACTCCTGCCGCTGACCTATGCACAGAGGGAGGGCTGCAGGAGTCCTGGGCAGCTGCAGTCGGATTGAACCTTGTCCCTGACACCGCAGTCGCCCTGACCCCAGGGGGGCTCGGGGCAGTGTCAGCATGTGTCCTGACCTGCCTTTGCACTGCTTGATGTTGAGTTATGGATCCTCTATGACATTCTTTGCTAGAGCCTCTCAGGTATGGGTATACAGTTTTAGAACTGCTGTCAAGAGAGGGCAATCTGGTGCTTTGACAAGCTGGGCATTGGAAACGGTGCTATAGGAACGCTGCTGTAAGAATAACACAGATAGCATTTAGCACAATTAGCACTTGCAGAGGGTGCTTGTGTCTCCTTTGTGCACAGCTGATGGAGCTAGAGTAGATCCGGATGCTCAGGGGATAAACCCACAACTGTTTGCATGAGGGGTGGCTGTGCCTCACTTCACATGTCCTTGAGAGCCGGTGGCTCAAGTTTATTGGAACCTGCCCTGCCTGCTCCGGTTTCCCAGTTGTGGTTCCTCAGTGAATTTGGATGAGAGTGTGGGATCACTGTTTGACTGTGGCACTGCAGGAACAGAGGAAAAAAGACTATCTGTACCTGAGAAGTCAACCAGAGAGCTCCTGTTTCCAGCTCTAGGTCCAGGGACTGTATGTGGACCAGGTTTCCATGGGTGAGGTAGGACAGGAGAAAGGAAGAGGAGCTGCCTGATGAACCAGCTGCTGGTGTCATTATTCTCAGCAATGCTGAGCACACTGAAGGTGGTTTGTGAATGCTGGTTCTGGTGTGCTAATCCACCACCTCCAGAATCGCCTGCCTGTAACTAGTGCCCAGGTGTTCAGACTGGGTTTTCTGTTCTCTGTGATAACTATATTTAGACAGAATACCAATTTAGAAATGGAAGACACAAACCACTGAATCAGAGGGAATCATGGCATTGAATCAAATGAAGAAAAAGTAATACTTTCCCCCATCAGTTTACTTGTTTCTTGCTTTTGGGGTCCGTTTTGATTTTATAAGCACATTTTCGTCCTTGGCACTGCTTCTGTAGGAATTTTTAAAGTATGTATGTGTTCTTAGTATTTTTGCTGTGCTTGAGACTGTACTCATTTGAATGGTTCAGTCTCCTGGGCCTATACCCTGGTCCTATTGCTCCACAGGACAGATTTTGGCAAACAGCTTTGAGATGCTAACAAGGGCAGTGGAAGAGGAGAGATATTCACCACATGGCTGAGTGTGCATAAAAAAGCCCTTGCCTTGATGTAACTTACTGCTTGTAGGACTTCTCATCTTCAGAGTGCTTATGAACATTAATGAATCCTCATGGCACCACCATGAAGTGATGTAAATATGTATTATCACTACAGTATGTGGGACGGCAAGAGAGAAAATTTTCTTGTGCAAAGATTGCCAGAGAAGCCAAGGGGAAAACCTACAGTTTTAAATGACTCTCTTATCCAAGACAACTAGAAATTGCCTTTCTAAGTTGCTGTGTTGTAAAAGCATACACTTGTGTAGGCACATGCATCAGTGCTCTCCTGAACAAAGAAATGTTCCTTAACTAGTGCTTGGGAAACCAGTGCAGCTTTGAAATAGCTGAATGATTCTGCAGGGAAAAGCTGTGAAATTTTTATATCTATCACTGAGCTTACTAAGGGGTTTTTTTATAGCTTGTTTAGCAATTTCAGACTTTTCTCATGTGAGTTCTCCTTCCCCATTACTCAGTTTGAAAAGGAGGATGGAGGAGCAGGAAAGGGGCAGTACCTTCAGAACATGTGAGGGGTGAGCCTTGGGTCTCTGGGCAGTAGTTGGGAGAAGAGAGTAGCTGGGGGGGCGCGGTTTGGGGCTCGGGATGCCTGATAGAACTGTGGTGTGAAAATTCAGCCACTGGAGGAAGCATTCCTGGGACCTTCAGGGATTCTTCTGCTAGTTCTGCTGGAGCATCCTTTCCTGGTCGCTGTAGGTCCTGGTCTTTGTCCTGTCCTACTGCTTGTTATTGTCACACTTAGCAGCCAATGCCATTTCAGTGTAATTCTACCCTTGCTGCATCCACCTCCTCCCGTCTGTATTTGTTCTCTGCTCCAAGCAGCTCCTTGGCAACCTGCCACATGAGATATAATCTGCAGCCTCACTAGAGAATTACTGTACTCTGACCTCCGCTGTATTGCAAACTACTTCTGCTTCATAGGACTTAATCCTGCAAAGAGCTAAACTCAACTTCAACCAGGCACCCCTATGGAAACTGCCTTCCCTCAGGTGGATTTATGGTTTACAGCAACGCATGTGTGGAAATACATTGACCACTAAAGGGTAGAAATCAGGATGATGAATTAAGTTTTTTCAAGTGAAGTCTGTAAACTAATTCTAGCTGTATAAAATAACTTTCTTTTTGGCAGGGAGGATCTTCTTTCCTGAATAAAAACCTAAGGTAAGAATGAAAACCTAGTCAGGATTACTAATACAAACACCGTAAGCTATTTCTTTTACTGGTAGCACTAATGTTTTCTGATCAGCTTTCAGTGAACATAATTCAAGACTTTTATATGTGTCTTTATATAGCATAAATCTGGAGATTCATGTGGAGTAGTATCTTGTAAGACAAATACTTAGGTACACTGAAGAACTAGGACACAGATAATTACATTTCTGATCAAATTAAATATCTGCATATTGGAGTGTCCATGAAACAACCCTTCTGAGGCATTTTAAATAGCACAAACCTCACTATCTGTATCCTTGCTGATTCTGATGTACATTTCTACTCAAGTTCTCTGAACTCTACTGCCTGACACCTCAGTTTGTTCAAAGGCTGATCAGGTTAATTTGCTCACAGTAACATTGTTTCAGCAGCTACAAAGGCCGTTTTTCCTGTACCTTAGGTAGCTCCATGATAACTATTTCTGTGGGCATTTCCCTTTCTGCTCTCCTTCCAAAGGAGGCATTCCCACAAATGCTGCCTCCCACCTTCAATCATACTACTGTCCTCTTGGGGTGCATCCACCAGTGCTGCATCTGTTCAGAATTACCTTCAGGCTCTATGACTGGCTTCTTTAGCCCTGGTCCCCATCTCCTGCTATGTGAAGTTTGTGTAGTTCTTTCTGATTCCTTCATGGCCTACTCTCTGGTCCCCTTCTCTGGCTTTCACTGCTGCTCCATGTTCTTTGCAGTCAGTGGGCTGAGGCAGGTATGTTTTCTTCCCCCTCTCTTTCACTGTACCCCACTTTCTCACTTCTTTCCTGAAAGGCCCCTCAGAGCCATCACCTCTGCATGGCATTGCCTTGTGAATAGGACTTTGGGTACAGGTCTCTCTCAGCTATTTTATGTTGCTACGATGCTCTTCAGATAATGAGGTGTGAAAGAGAGACAAAAATTACACAAAGTTCAGGATTAGATTAATGTATCCCTTGTCTTGCTGAAAACAAAGGGGCAGGTGATGTCCCAGTTTTCATAAATGCTATATTTGAGAATTTTCTGTTAGCCAGGGGTACATGCTGCCACCCAGGAACAAGACTCCTGTGATGCTTTGGCAGTTGTGAACATTCCTATACTCTCTGTGGGTGTTTCCCAAGATGATGGTCTGGTCAATGAGTAAAATATTTGGTTTTCTCTCAGACTTTGGTTGTATGTCTTACAGTGAGTCTGTTGCCTCACAAGGACTGTTGTGTACTTCTGTGTTTGGGGTAAACACATGGTATTGAATTCATATTGAGAACTTCTGTGTAGTTCTCACCAGTATCTAGAAAAGGAGGTATGTAAACTCACATGCTGTACTTACTCTGTTTAAGTATCCTGCATTGCTACAACAGACTAAGAATTAGCATCTGCATGTCACATTTTTGTGGTACTAATTTAAACCAATTGAGCTGTGTAAGATTTGCCTTCTGGACTTTCCCTCTTGCTGAAAACAAGTGATGATTAGTGCCCAGTGCAAGTTAGACATGAGTGAAACATAGTTCTGCTAAACAGCTTGAATAACGTAACAAAATGGTGCCATTTTGCATGCCTATTTGGAGCACAGAAAATCAATCTGCTTCCAAAGCTGGAGCCCTATCACTGGATTTGTGGGTTTCTAGAAGTTTCTGACTTAAAGCCGAGTTTAGCTTATAGTTACCATAAACATGTTATCCAGCCATGAGCATGCAAACTGCACAGATTATGTTCAGGAATTACATTGTGGAAATACAGACAGGTCTGTTTAATGAGGTACAAAACCTGTTTTGCATGAAATGTATAAAGTTCAATTATCCATGAGACACAAAGGACAAAGGATAATTTTGATAATCAAGCTTTCCGTATGTGGCAGGAATATTCAATATGATGAGCATTAAGAATCATGACCTCATCTGGGATGAAAGAAATCTTGTATAATTGAAGTGCTTTTGTATTGGATTCAAAGGATTTAATAGTATTTAATGTTTGGGCTCCAGTTTGGTGACTGCTCTTAGTATCCAACTCAAAAAGATCTGTAAAAGTCAAGTAGGTCCAAGAGCTTCTCTCTGCCTCTGGTAGTCTTCAGTTAGCTATGACTGGGGACAGAAAAGGAGAATATGGTAACCTACTTCTTAAAGAAAGCCAGTGTGCCATCTTTCCATAGTGTACTTGCAGACTTAAAAAAAGATAAAAAGGTCTTGCTTTCTCTAAAAATTGTGTTTTAAAGTTTTAAGGAGAAATACTTCTCTTTTTTGTTAAGGTTTGAAGCTCAGAATGTTTTGAACTATTTACCTTGTTCATTTAGAGAAAATCCTACTTCATTTGAATTAATTACTGCTCCTGTGATGATATTTGAAATAAAGACTGTCTTGGATGATCAAAATAGAAAAAAAAAAAAAAAGACTAAAACTCATCATATGAACCTTATTGGTAGAATCTTATTAACTTATTAACTCTGAATGCTGATATTCACAAGTTCACCCATCCTTCTGTCTCCCACTATTGCTGTCTTCTGGTTTTTAAATGCATGGAAGGTTTTTCAGCCAACTGCAGTTGAAATAAGCTTCCCATTACCTTGCCAGAATGGTAGGGATCAGCTCAAAATCACCTGAGTCGCTACACTCTGATGGGATCTGTGTTTACAGTCTTGGTATGAAGTAGCCTATTCTCCCACTTGAAATGTGAGTAAGGTAACAGTAAGTGAGAACATCCTCATGTAGATATGCATGGACAGTTGTGGTGTCTCTCCAGCTGTTTCACTTAACTGCTTTGCATTGTGCCAGACTGTGCATGGGATGTGTCTTCTGCTCCATGGGCAGAATGAATAGATGAATCCAAAGAGATGCATCAATGAATAGATGTTGTCTGTCTGTCCACATGCAGCCTGGGTCAATTCACTGGCAATTGCATGTCCTGAAGTCAGCTGTAGTCTGACACTGGTTCATCATTCTACCATGCAGTTAACTTGAGAAGGGGTCTGTGGGCTGTCCATCACCTCACTGGCTTTTTGAACATTTTGGTCCATTGGTTGAAAGGGTGCCAGTGCAAGGTCACTACTTGGGATGTAAGCTAGATCAAAAGTACCCGTAAGAAAGAAAATATCTAAAGCTGAGCTCAGGTAGCTCTGCTATCTCTGCTTAATGTGTTCTTCTGCATAGCATGTGGTACTGGAGCTGGGTGAGCCATACTCTGTGGTGAAGACTGCAAAAATAACAGTGGTTTAAAGACCTTGCATTGTTCATAGTAAAGGACTGCCTGAAAGCTGAGGAGTTCTTTGCAGGGCAGGAGACTGGCTGGATACAGAAGATCAAGGGGGACCTGAACTCATGGCCTTGTTATTTTCAGATCAGTTAGGCTCTTACACGACAGCCCAACAGAAGGTTCTGCAGTCAGTGAGCATTTATTTTCTGACCCATTTCTTTTTCTTGTGCTATGTAAAACTGGCACTGTAACCTGACACAAAACCAGCAGCTGGTTCTCTGTGCTGATGGGATTTGGAGATTCAGTAGGGTCTTTATCTTTGCATTCAAGAAGTTTGTTAAGAATCACACTCTTCTGCTATTCTTTCTCAGACTGACATAATCTTTTTATAGGTGGCTTTATGTCCCTTTCACCATTCATTTAAAATGGTGGCCAGGTCTAACATAACAGCAAATCAATAGACACAGGGTATTTCTGTAGTTCATTTTACCATAACCACTAGGAACTTCCTGCGACTCCACTTGCAAAGACTGTTTTTATCTAGCAGCTTGTCCTGCACATTAGATGTGAACTAGAAAATCACTTGTTAGAAGTGTCCTTGTTGGCTGTTGCCATGCACAGAGAAAGAGCACAATCCTTATGGTCTTACATGCCAGAGGTTGTATAAAGAGAAGACGGGTCTGCCTGTTACACACCAAAACATAAATTTTGAAATGGGTGTTGCATTGCTTGAACAAAAGTATCTGAGACATTTTGGTTTTCAGGACAAAACTTAGAGATTTCTGAGAAAATAATATGTGTGAAGGTACATATGCCAATGAAGTGCACTCTCACTGTGTCGCTGAGGTTTCTGTACGATAACTTGATTCGCTTAAATTAAAAGTGCGAACTCTGTGGGGTTTTGTGCAGCATAGAAAATATCTGGGAAAATCTTCTCAGGTATAGTTTTAAAGCAGTGCCACCTTATGGTTCATTTCAGATTACGGATGTTTGGTGTTCCACCCTTGCAAAACACCACATGGATCTGGCTGAGCTCTCTAACTTTATTAAATTGTCACTGTCTGTGTTTCTGATCACGGGGACAGTGGACTATACCTTTCACTATCAGGACTAATTACAGAGACAAAATGCAATTATTAGCTTGCTTCTCAAAGAAGAGCTGTTTCCTCTTTACAATTACCCATCACATTGCTATCACAAGCAAAAAATTGTGCTCCAAGCCCATTCCTCCCCGATTCTTTGTGTGACTGCCTGAGGCTCCTGTTTGTGCTGAGATGTTGCATTCCAAACCAATGGCACAATCTGTCATCTTGGTAGCTGCAGCTCATATTCATTATACCTAGTCCTGCAGTCCTGTCTTTCATGCCATGGTAAATAATTGCTTATTGGCCAAGAGCTTTGAAATTCTGCCATCACAGTTGCTCACTAAACTGAGGATCCATAAGCAGGGTGGATTTCATGGATCTGATGTGACCATGCATCCAGGGAAGATGATATTAGAAAAATCCTTGCAGAAAAAACTGGTCATCTCAGTCTCTTCCTGCTCTTGTTCCAGCTTGTCGCAGGAGTAGCTGCCAACTGGATGCCAAAAGCTTGTCAGAGCTGCTTGGTTGTGTGGCTGCTCTGAATTCCCTGAGAAGTCAATTACGTATTGACGTATGCTCCTGTGTTAATTACAGCTACTGCTGCAGCTTGGTGACCTCTTTTGTCTGCAGTATCCATAACAGTTTGCAAATAATTCTGGTTAGCCTGTGAGCGAAGTGTCACTAAATTACAGGAGAAAAAATCCTGGAGATACTTTAATTAAATTTTAGGTTTAAAAGTAGCAGTTTTTTCCAACAACTGCAATGCAGAAGTCCCAGAAGTGGTATTAAGAAATACGGGTTTCTTTGCTGCCCTGCTGAAAGCAGAGAAATCCATTTCTTGTGGAAATTACTATTTGAGCTGGAATGAGAACTGACACAGAGATGGATGTGTTAGGAGCAGCTGGGACTGATATTCTGCTGTTCCTGCTGTGCTGCTCAGTGCAGTTCACACAACCATCCCCACTGCCATCCCCAGTATTAGCCCACTACTGATTGCAATGGGCTTAAAATCAACCAGGAGCCGTTAGTTGGGTTTTGACTCTTTCTGTTGGACTAGTTTATACATATGCAGACTGTTCTTTCTTTTAGGCACATAGACGCTACACAGTATCTTTACTGAGCATTGTGCAGAGATGGCCAGCCCAGCAAGGCTGCTAACTTCGCACCAATTCCAGCAGCAATCCCATTTATTATAGAAGACTATAAAGCTTAGTAATGAAAATTACATCATTAATATAAGCTTAAATATAGCTGTTGCTATAAATTTATCTTGTTCACAAAGGTGTGTATGTCAAGTCCTGGGCTACAGAGAATACTGTGGAAACTCAGTTTCCTATGGTCTTGAGCCTTTTCATTCATAGGCTTTTAGAAACTAAATTAAACTACTATTTTCTGGTTTTACCATGTATCCTATATGGTTCCCATACTTTTTCTTACAGCCTTTGTTCTGTCAAATATTTTGACAGCTACATGCAGGCTGCTTCATTCAACTTAATTGGCCAACAATATCAAAACCTTGGCATCCTTCACTGTGGTTTTACAAAATACACAGCTCATCATATTTGAGATCTCCAATATCTGTCTGATTGGTGTGAAATCAGCATTAGAAGTTAATTACATACATATAACAGACTTATCCTGGAAATCTGATTTTCATAGGGAGCTAGGCTAACTAAATCAAGTCAAAAGTATGGAAATTACAGCCAATGTAAGATGACAAACATGAAAACTGGAAGAGAGTCCAAAAATGCAGCCGAAGCTACACGAGCTGCCTTGGAAGATCGTGTGAAACCCTTCCCATCCCTGCCTTCCATGATTCCAGCAGTACTGCAGCATTTACTTGTGAAAGGCTGAACTCGCAGACTCGGGTCAGGTTCTTCTTGGGAGCAGACGGTGACAGCTCTGCTGGTGACAGGTTCAGTGCCTGCACCATGCTGAACGCCAGCTGAAGGTGAGCACGTTTTGGAACAAATTTACAGTGTACCTTCAATTGTCTATTTGCATAACACTTGAAAAAACTGTGCTACTCTGCCTCAGGCATCCATAGCAACTTTAATACATGGTATTGGTTTGTCAGACCTGCCTATGATTTCTGCTTGACACTATTTCTGTTTAGTTGATATTTCCCTTTCATTGTAATAAAGCTTTCTTTTTTCATCAAACAGTGACTGTATGTGTTATACAGAAATTAGAGAACTCACTGACATGGAACTTAATCATGTTTCTGTGTCCCCTTGATACAATCTTTCAACAGCATCAACAGTTTCAATGAAGTAGTCACATGATGGGTTTATTGGCGTGACACAAACTACTAGATACCAAAATTATATATATTTGGGAAATAAAGTAACTACAACTTTTAGAGCAGTTCCTGGTAAGTAATTTCAGTCTAGATTGAGGTGACTTTAGACACATATGGTAGGTCATAAAAACATTAACACATGTGCAGCCTTTGTATTATTTTCACATTTTTTTACCAGAGGATTGGGCTTTGGAAAATTATACTATATCATAAAAAGAATAATGCTGATTTTCTCATACTTTTACCTCAAAGGTGCACAATTGTACAAAAATTTGCACAAAATGATTAAACATGCAATACAGAGAGTGATGTGCTATCCATGCTTCTTGTGTGAGAAACAATTTCAGTTACACCTCTTGGTACATCCCCTGGAAAGTTATGGATTCTACAAGCTGTGCAGGAAAAGAGGTTCTGCTAATGGGCGTGGGTAATTAATATGTCAGCTTTCATGCTTGTATGGATCCTGCTGCAGGATCGATGTGTGGATCTGGGTGAGGCACTCAGCCTGGGAGGTGGAAGTGGCATAGGGTCTAAAGTGTAAAATAATGCATTGTCCTGCAGTGTTCAGGGCTCTGCAGTAAGTTTTACCACTTGAATGCTCGTCACCTGGTTTTGTCTTTCTTCAAAGCCCTGCTATGCTTGACAGGAGTGTGGTAGAACGGAGAGCTTTGGATAGTTGAGCTTTCAGCCTTCTGCTCTGTTGTATCCTTCCAACACGTGCTGCAAGAGAAAAAGAAAAATAATTGTTTATGAGGGAGATCTTCCTAGGATCTGGGTTCCCTGCAAGCCCCATCTCCTTGCAGAAACCAATCCTATCATATCCTGTACCCTAGATTCTCTGAGTACAAGACCAAGCTGCCACAAGCTCTGCATCTGCAGTTGTGATCAGTCCCATTTGTTCTTGTAACATTGTTTTCTTAGGTTTAAGTTTTGAACATCTGTTGCACTCTAAATCCAAAGCTTCCAGAAAGCCTTGAGGTACCTGATGACTTCAGCAGGCTCTTGAGCTGCTCTTAAATCCTTACTTCACTGCCTCTAAATGATTAGATGAATTTACTTGGAAATTGATAAATCAGCAAGATCTCCATGTAAGTTACAATATATGTCTCCTTCTGCTTTACCCGTTCTGAGAGTTATTGCCTCCTCTCAGATTAAGGGATGCTGTTTTATACCAAAATTAGTCTGTGATGTAACACTGTAATACAATATTCTACTTGTACAGATGTATAGAGTACACACTCTGTGTAGATACATAATTACAGCAAGTCCTTGGCTACTCAATGACCCACAGAAGTCAGAGTGGTTTGTTCTGCCATCTCTAATGTGATTCCAGGTTAGGCCCTTACAAGGGACAAGGGCTCATGGTGTTCTTACAGGCAAGTTCCTTGTGGACCTTCAGGAGACAGGCTTTGCATCAACTTTTCTGTGAACACTGCAGCTGGCAGACAGGTAGATCCATGTAAGGTTTAATGTGCTTAAAGTGCAGATCTGTATATATGCTGCCCGAAGACACCAATGCCTTCAGCTGGCCAAGAGTGTTTTCTTGGGCTTTGGCAGCTTTGAAATGAAGCTGGAATACTGGGAAACTCGTGGAGCAGGGAGTTTTACCTGTATCAGCTGTGGTCAGTTCAGGCAGGTGCTGCATTTTGACTTCAGAAAAATTCACTTCCTCAAGCTCTTGCCAAGTGTGTAGCTCACCAGGGCTCATCATGTTGATTACAGGCACTTGCTAGACCTGCTTTTAAGGACAGGTGACAATATTCAGACATGTGAATATAGATTTTTATTTGAAATTTCTATGGACTTGTAAATTCATGGGTTTTTAAACTTTATGAAAATAACAAAATCACATTTACTTGACACAACAATAAGGATGCACAGACTGAGAAACCTGCGTGTTGTATTTATAAAAAGAGAACAGAAACTAACCTGATTCACTGTAACCATCCCCTTTTCAGAAGAGCTAGAGCATGAGTGAACTGTAACTGTATAGCTTTGCCCTTAAAACTGAAAATATTTGTTTTATTCTTTTTCAAAATCTTATCCAGTAGCACAGAATAAACCAGAAGTTCTTATGGGGAAATGCAGTGCCATTCTCTAGATTTAGCAGTACCTTGGGTCTCTTCAGACCTGTGTTGAGACCTCCAGTATCAAGGCTGTGTGAATAAGGAGTTCAGAACCATCTCCTTAACCAGCAGCAGGAGGCAATGAGTTTTGAGCCCAATTCTGTGTTTCTTCCAGTCCAGTGTTTAGTGAAAGTCTGGGCCCTGTTTTTTTGTCTGATACTCAGATCTCAGTCACTGAAGACCATACCCAGGCTCTGCCACCTGCTGAGCTTGCATTGCTCAGCCAGTTATGGAGAAAGTTGAGCTGTGTGGGTGTTAGTGCAGATGCCACCAGCCCTGGGCACACGGTGCCAAGCACCCACCGTGCCTGCCACGTGCCTCCAGTGCCTGCCCAACTGACCAGCCTGGTCCTTCGGTATGGGGCACCCCTGTGCCAAAGTGCATGTGGAAATTAATTTCCAGTGGGCTTCTCCACGCTCATGCTCTGCCATGTCTGGGAGGGAGGTGCTTGGAGGAACATCAGCTGCCTGAGGCAGCGAGAGGACACCAGTGTGGATGCAAGAAGACTCCAAAGTACGCCTGTGGGAAGTATTAACAAACCTTATCTTGCATGCAGTCTCACCAGCCACAAGTCTGCTTCATCAAAAGAAACACACTCAGGTCTTGTCTTCGTACCCTGAAAGAGGGGCTGGTGGTCTGCAATCACCACAGCCCCCAGTCCACAGAGCATCCTGAGGCCTCTGTGACTTCCAGGGGGGAGAACTGTAGTTTTCTGAAAAACATGTGCCCTTCCTCTCCTGCAAAAAAGAATGCCACTTAATGGACTCTGCAAGATATTTTGGCACATTTTAATGCAGAACAGTCTGCAGAAATAGATCTGTTTACTGGGTATTTCAGTTTCACTTTGGTGATGCAAGATTACAGGACTGCAGGCATGAGAGAATAAATCTCCAAAGATCATCCAGTTCAAAGATTTATTGTATACTGAACAGTTTACATCTTGTGAAAGATTTGATTATGATTGTTTCTGAACTGGTCTCTCTAAGCTGTAGATCTAATCTCACTTTAAGAGCATTCGGGTAAATAATTCTTTCCACCTACTCTTGCAGTTCGAAAGAGGATGCTTCACAGTTGCTCTTTGATCTGATTTCAAGGTCTGCCACAATGCAGAATTTTTTTTTTCCTACCTCTGATGAGGACTCATGAGAATTTTTTCAGCTACTGTTGCTTCATTTGAACAAAATAACAACACAACATTGAGGTCCAGCATTCTTTTCTGAAAACTGTTCAAAGTCCATTAAGTTATTAAATAAATCAGCACCTAGCAATAGATTGCTTAGGATATGGATGCAATATGATTCAGTAATAAACAACTTGGCAATATGTATATTGCCAGATGTTTTTTCCTGTGCTACAGGACAGCAGGGCCAGCTCAACATCTGAGGCTTTTGATTGTTTGAGTTACAGGTAGGCAGCAATTTTAATTTTCTATAGTTTGCAATGTTTCTGCATGATCTGGAAAGAGGAGGATACTGCTGAATCAAGGTCCTATTGTGTCATAACATTGGCAAGTCATAAGAAAATTTCCTGTTGTGATGGCGCAGTGCCCATTTGGGTGCTGCTAGTTACCTACCAGCTGCCTAGAAATGGAGGGGTTGATATGTCTCCTTGTTTA
The DNA here is from genome assembly GCA_013399915.1 of Illadopsis cleaveri. Classification (NCBI taxonomy): domain Eukaryota; kingdom Metazoa; phylum Chordata; class Aves; order Passeriformes; family Timaliidae; genus Illadopsis; species Illadopsis cleaveri. The sequence continues at coordinate 509,568 of VXBB01014818.1, forward strand.
CCATTGACAGTCAAGTGTTTAAGATCTTCAGAAGGTGAAGGAGCTAGAAAAAGGCAAAAAGGGGTCGAAGATTTGTCCCTTCCCCTCCAGTTTTTGTTTGGCTGAAGAATTTCACTATGGGCAGCAGCAGTGGCCAGTCTTTCTGGGAAGAAGTGATTGCTGGGCTTGGTGCTTGAGGTGGCTCTAACAGCTGGGAGCACCATGAGCTGAGCTTACCTGCACCCCAAACTATCTCCGTGACCCACAAGGCACTCATGTAGTTTCACTGTCTCTTCCCCCACAGCAGGAGAAAAAAAAAACACTGGAGGAGGGCTGGGAGGCTGCCCTCATTAGTGTTGGGAAAGATCCATGAAATGCAAGGCAAAATGTCATTTGTTGTCTTTCACATTAGAATAACTCACAGTCAGAACTTCCTTCTAAAGAGGACAGCAGTTTATTTAAAGATGTGGTTCATGGTGATATTCTTAGGATGGTTTTAAAAGGACTTGTTTGTTCCTGTTGTGATATTTGTCAGCGTGATTTGGTGAACAAGAAAGAGGAAGCTCTAAAAGCAGCTGTATAAAAATTGTCATCAAAGGCACAAAATAATTTGAAAACCAGACACTCTGCTCTGCTACTCTTTGTTAGCACCTTGTACTGCAATAAACCTAGTTGCTACAACTGTGGCAAGTAAAACTATGATACTTGTGTGTCTCTAACATAATATTTCTTTCCCAAATGGTGTCTGAGAGGAGCTGAGGCATTTTATTTTTCTGTACTATACGACTTAAATAGCCCTTTTTTAATAGCAAAGGTGATAGCTTCCATTCATGTGTTTATCTGGGGTCTGTTTATTTGGTTTGTTATATGAAATGATCTAGAAATAACAGCTCAAACCCCTGAAGATTCAGCACAGTATTCAACACAAAAATATAGGAAGAAAAGAAAGAATGTACCTCAGCGTGGTTTTTTACACCAGATGAAATACTATTTCCATTTACAAGCGCAAGAACTAGTTTTACAAAATATGCAACATTATCAGTCCGCAACAAGGGGCCAAATACAAACATAAGACTGGGGGAAAGAGAAGGGAAGGGGGATGTTGCAGTGGATCAGAATCTTTCCTCATAACACCAGGAGTGCACATCAGCTCAAGTTATTACTGAGGGTTGGTGCTGCCTCTGATTATCTGCTGCCAGTTTACCTTAGTTTAATTCCTTAATTGAATAAAACATTAAGTTAATCAAATCTTTAAAGATATAAAGTGGAACAGATTTTCTTCCAAGAGATAAAGCAGATTTGGTGGCCCTATCGCATTCCATATGAATGAGACATTAGTCAGATTTTTTTGTCTGAAAATCCAAGGTATAATTGCTTTTCTAGTCACCTTACTTTGTTTTATTTTAATTAAAATTAAAGTTTTGAACAATAATATACGATTTTGTTGAGAATCCTTTGAATTTTTTGTTTTGCTAGGAATTTAGAAAATGCTTGTTTTCACTTTGTAAATTCTCTTGGGGGGTGGGAGAAAAGAAAAATATCAATTTTTCACTTACCAAGGCCATCAAGGGCTACAGCAGTGATTATTCCACTCATTATATCACTCAAACAGCAAAAGCTGATACAGGAACAAATTTTAGAGAATTCTGTGACAGGTGAAGTCTCTCAGTGTCTTTCAGTATGAGTGGCCAGAGCTGGATGTTTTGAAAATCGTCCCTGGGTTCTGAAGAGCCTTTGCATGACAGTATTAGGCAGCAACCATCTAAGAAAATCAAGATGCACCATGTCCCTGAGATAAGTGTGTTAGCTCCATCACTTTGTTTTCAACTCTTCACATTGTGTCCTTGGTTTCACTTCCTTTTGGTGAGCACTTTTCAGAAGCTACTGTCTTTGTTATGCAAGTGAATTGATTAAGCCTAGTTTTAAATGAGCATCCAAAATGACATTTCATCTTCAAAGATAGAGCTCTGGTCTTCAATTAGTGCTTTAACCACAGGCCTGAAGCTTTGGAGCATCTCCTCACTTTCCTGCAGAAATCAAGGGAATAAGGTTTCCTTTAGAAAAATGTCATATCAAAGTGTTCCTGGTTACTGCAGTCTTGTGTTGTTACCAGTGTGTGTACACTGATAGGAAAGTTCATAAATAGCTTTTGTGGTATTGTATATCTTAGTGTGGCCAGACATGCTGCAGTGGAAATGCAGTAATAGCAGAGGAGAAGGCAAGAGTATTGCCTTATCTGGTGTGCAACACATGCAGGAAAGCCCTTAGCTGGTTTTCCCTTGTAATTTACATATCTCCTGAGTGTTGAGAGTCACACGATTTCAATTCTAATTAAGGTGAAGGAAAGAACGGATGGGATGAACAGCACCATCTCTGAGCAATGGACTGTATGATGAAAGGTAACATTTTCTTGCTGACAGCCAGAAAATAAAAGATACCAGGAAAGGTCTGAACAGAATGTATTGTCTTCTTAAGTAAATTCTCTAAGCATTTTAAGTGATTGAAGCTAAAAAAATTAGTTCACCTGTAGCCTTTCTTTTTTCTAAAACCTTTTCTAACACCTTACTTTTGAACTATATCATTCTGTTTTACAAGAATAGAGGTTTCAAATCATTAGTACTTAGATTTATTTCCTGATGTCTTACTGACTTGTTTTCTATTTCCTTACAAAATATCTGGAATCCTATCCTGAGGCACAAAACAAGGTTGTTTGATTTAAATTTCATATTCTTTAACTAGTTAATTTGCCCTCTTGCTTTGTCTGCCTTATGGTAATTGCTCCCAGATTTTTGATATAAACTCTACAAGTACCTCAGGAAATAGTAAGAAAAGCCCAACCTGTGTCTTGGAAAGAACCACTGTGAGAGACTGACCATGATACAGGGCAGTGTCAATTACAGGAATGTTGCTATATCCCTGGATGTAAAGGTATATGACTATATATTTTTAAGCCACTTTAATCCAGGGTTATGTGGGTAAAAATACAGCTCTTAAAACTGGCTATTTTAAGCTGAACCTATTAAACTTGTATATGTGTATAAGCTCCAAGACCTGCACAGAGATATTCTGAACAGGCAGATATGTCAAGAGACCACATTCACCTTAAGGATTGAATTCCTCATTCCTTTGCCTCCTATAGGTTGATTTTTTTTGCACATCTATGTGTAGTGAGTGACAGTGTTTCATATTGAATTTACCCAGAACACAGTCCAGATTTTGAGGAAGTCCTTAGGCTGACTTAGGCAGTCTAGATGTATTATCCTGCTTGTTGTGGAACATTGTTTCTGTTCTTAGACAAGCATATATTGCTCTGGACACACCAGAACCCATCAAATGAAATGTGTTTTTAAGTACATTTGTACTATAGGAGCTGAAAGGGGGAAAGTATTTTTTTCAATACATCCAAGTTGAATTGTCATGTCCTGCAGAACTCCCAGATTCTACTGATAAATAACTAGCACCTTCATCACCCTTCATCTCCTCTGCAACAACAAAGCAACACTTTTCTGGGTGTCATGTGCCGTTGCTGTGAATGAAGCTGAAGGAGTAAAAGGTGTTTGCTGCCATCTCTCTAAACTACAACAAGGTGGCAGCGTGCCTCAGGACATTGCTGATACAGCTGGCCATTAGCTGGCCATTAGCTGTCTGTTCTCTCGGACATCGTGGGGATATGTATATTCTGCACCTGCTGCTGAAAAAGCACCCGTAGGCACTCATGAGTCATGAGAAGAGATGCTATTGATTATCTGTCTGTGGTAGAATAATGGCCATACCAGGACACGCTCTAAGTCCCTTGTGGCAATCAGTATCAGATACTAGAACACAAATTTAAGCATCAGACTGCACAGGTGTGTACATAGAGGAACAGTTATGGGTACATATGGAAGGGGCCACTGCTGCTATAGCCTTCATCGGTGTTGTTAGGAGAGTGTCCTGAGCCAAAACCTACACCCAAGCTGGCATTCTTACTTGCTGCTGATTCTCACAGCCTCCATGAGGTTTCCATATTTTAGCCCCATTATACTTTCATCCTCCAGGGCAACAAGTACCACAGATAAACTGAGCCATGCAACAGGGATGGCTTTTAACCACAGGCAGCTGGGGCAGTTGTTAGAGGCAATAGATCAAAGTGGATGGTGGAGAAGTTTGTTTAATTGGGTGCTGAAGCTGTTGTTCTGTCTGCACTAAATTAGCTCATCAGGAATCGTAATGTTGCATGTTCCCTTGCTGCTGGGAAGAACTGATTTAAATGCCACTGAGGGGCCCTCACACAGATCTCGGTGTCTGAGATCTCAGAGCATCTGAGCGTCACGTCACATTTACTCCTCTTGTCCATTGCTCACTTTTTCCACTTGCTTATCTCTGCTTATAGAGGAGCTTTTTCCATATCCTCAGCTGAAGTCCTGTGTGTGGTTCTGCACATACCCGCAAGGATGCACCAAGCATGGGGCCTTCTGCGTCTGTGTGGAAAGATGTCAGGGCAGGAATGATTATGTTTGTACCTGTCTGTGTGCAGACCATAAGCAGTGCCCAGTACTCCATGGGAAAGGAGAGGTGGTCATCATGTTGCTTTCTTAACAGCACATGTTGTGTCACATGCATGCTGCTCTGGCACCCTGCTGCCTCAAGACGCAGCCACCAGTGTAGCACAACAATCCTCAAGAACTGCTTTGGCTTCACAGTGGGAGTAGATTATTGGGGTGAGATATCCCATAGGCCTCTGAGAAAAAAGGGCTCTGATCACAGCCCCCAAAAGGGCGTCTTGCTTCTTTCACAACTTCCTTGCACCTCGGGGTTGTCTTCCCTGGCTCCTGAAAACTCATTTCTTTTCAGTGGGGTGCCTGAGGCATCTGCTTCACTGTCTTCACATGGAGTTGCACTTGGCAATGCTGACTGCAAGTGAGAAGCTTAAAACTAGCTCTTTATTACAGTGTCTTGTACCTACTACGACAGATGAAGGTCTGGAAAGCTACCTGAGGCTGACACCAAGGTGTGTAAGCACTAGAGGGGTGAGAAGTACAGAAATGTCTGGCCCCTTTCTGAGGAGATGTCTTCACCTGTGTGTTTCAGAGACTAAAGCAGTCAGCTGTTTTTTCTACTCAGACTGACTTTGCTTGGCTACACGTAGGCCCAGAGATGTAGCTCTTGAGAAGACTGGGGAAAAATAATAATTTGAAAACAAGATAACAAGGGCAAAATAGGCATGATTTTAAGAATTGTAAATTGGAATGCAAATCTGCCTTTCATCTTTTAGAGATGATACCATTTTCATAGTCTCTTGCAATAAATTTTGTTTGGTTTTGGGTTTTCTTTGTTTTTGTTTGCTGGTATATGAGCTTTTTGATTTTTATTGCATCTATGGGATCCTGATTTACAGCTGTGTGGGCAAGTAGCAGTGACTTTTGGTTAAAGCAAGATTCCTATCTGAGGTGTTTTTGTCTTCAGACTTCTTCTCAGGGTCAAAACGTCTTCTTTCCACTGGAACTACATTCTTTTGTTAGTTCCCAGCCTAGTTCTGTCCTTGGAATGAATTTGGCAATTCTTTTGCAGTCAACAAAAAAACTTATTTCTTCTAGGTTTTTTTGTTGAGATTGCTGTATTTGTTTTCCCCCTAAGACAGCACATGGATAGACAAAAACTTCTCAGAAGTACCTTTGGAATGAAACAAGTTTAAACCCATGACTCAGTCACACAGCTTTTTCTGATATTTTTAAAGATTTTTCACCTTTGATAGGGGTCCTGTGGCTTCAGAAGTAATGATTGCAGAATTGGATTCAGGCTTGAATTCCTTGGAAGGTTATAACGGGATTATTAACAGCTGCTTCTGCTAGTTGTAAATTGTCACAGAAGTTTAGGATTTGGCCATAAAGGTGAAAATTTCCTTTGCTAGAGTTTTCTGGAGGAGACAGCCCTGGCTAGGAAAAAGGTGAGACGGGAACAAAGGCTGGGTTCATGTTTACCTGAATATTTCAGTAGTTTGCTCTAAAGGGATGCAAAGCAGAATTAAAGCTGTCCCTCACTCCTCTGGGAAGGTCAGATGGTAAATATGCTGTCTAACAGTTCTCAAGAGAGGTGTTTGGTTGGTGAGTATTGATTCACTACGGAGTGTATGTCTTGAATTTTGATTTGTTTCTGGCCCACAGTGTAGGAAAAAGAATTGGCTGTGGTAGATGATAAGAATATGCAATCCTTGACTGAAACAAATATCTGTGACCTGTTTGGGAAGAAGGAGAAATCAATCACTAGGTGACAAGTCCGATGTTTGGTAGCCCCAGAATGTATTTCACTGCTTGAAATTGCTTGCATAACAGCAGGGAGTAGACTCCAGCTCTGAGGTTTAAAGTGTTTACTCTCTGAAAATCCTCTGAGTTCAATTTTCTTCAGATATTTATGATCCAGTGAAAATTAAATTGTGGTAGAAGGTTTATGAAGCATGAACATATACATAAGAGAATGAACACAGTTGGATATTCACATCTGTGTGTTTTCCATTAAAATCCTGACTGCCTACCTGGGGGAAAAAATAATTGGCTCCGAATTACACAACTGAGTTTACTTACTTGAAGTAATTAGGACAGTGTATGTGGCTTGTGAAGGGGCCACAAGGGTGACTTTTTGTATAGAATCATGGCTTCTAACTTATTAAAAGATGAAGTGTATAAAATGCCTTCCCTGTTTTAATGATCTGCTGAGACTAGGGACTAAAGCAACTTGTGGAACTGGGGCCACAACTACTTTGCAGTATCATAGTAGTTCAAAAAGAACTTCAGAAATAACATTTTGAGTCTATCAGCTTACCAGCAACTTTGGAGATTGTGTACAGCTGTGAAAGAGGGGGCACACTGCTCTGAAGTGACTTGCGTAGAATGAGGTATGAAGGGGCTAAGAACATATAGTTCTATTTTCAGTACTGTTTGTGTACTTCCTTCACAGAGAGAAAATAAATTAATCCTTTGTGGCAATAGGTCCTTCTGGAAATACATAAGTCTAGCATTAAGCCTACCTTCTGTCCTTTTTCACTTATGGGGTAATATGTGGTGGTTATCTGTAGTAACATCTCGGGATATTGCAGTTTAGACAGATTTACCAATTTTTATTAAGAGTTTGTTGGGTGGTTTGTTTTGTTTTGTTTTTTATTACTGTGTGAAAGATGCTGTTTATGCAATACATAGGATGGTTGCAGAAGATAAACTGCCCTGGATTAAAGAAACCCCCAGTCTTGGGAGACATAGAAATGCTAATTTGGGGCTAAATTGCTAGCATATACTTTGTACTAGACAAAAATTGTAGAAAAGTAATTTCCTGGCATTCAAACATGTATCTGAAACACCTCTTATTATAATTCCAGCTTTATGTTCCAAGTGAACAGAACTCAATATTTATTGCATTTTGTTCTCATTTTCCGTATACAGACTTCAGTTTCAATTTACATAAACCATATGTTATGGAGTGTTTTTCTGCTTCCTCTGCTTGTTGTTCTGTATATTTTCATGTACATGGCGGCACCTTGAATAGCTTTGCTATCTCTCTGAGGCATACTGGATGAGGGGATGTATTCCCCAGATTTGTTCTCCCAGTGTCAATTGTTTTACTCTGTAAAGAAATCCAGCAAGCCTAAAGTAGGATATTACATTTCACATTAAAGATTATGACAGTCAGGTGACGTGGCAAACCTACAGAGCCTGTTTGTTCCATGCTTGGTGATACTTGTATTGCCCTGGTATTCTAGGTTGTGTGTCTTTGGTCAAAAAATCAAAATATCATAAAAATTTGTTCAGCCCATTCTGTACTTCTGAATGCCTCTGTCTAGCAATCTAGTGCTGTGACAGGCTGGGAGCCTGAAGTTAGAGCGTGTCTTGATTTGCATATGGTGCAGATGGATAAAAATATTTGAAAGTTGGTACTGCTGCATTTCCCCCCTTTCCTGCTATTTCTGGTTGTTTGTGAAGTGTACTTTCCTACTGTTTCGAGTAACCCTTAGTAATGTAAATATTAATAGGTCTAATAGCAACCAAATGAGATGATTTTAAAACTGGATTTTAGTTTCTACATTCACATCATAATTTTGCAATTGTAACAGGGAGGAATAAAATACTAATCTGTTAGCTGTGTGAAAAAAGAACTTTTATTTATCTTGTGTTTAAAAATGGGCATAATTAAATCATTGCTAACCAAGAAAACAAATTATAAGTGCTTTCACTAAAATATATGCTATTTGCAGTGTTCATTTGCAAAAACCCAGGGGATAATGGGGATTGATCCTGTGATGGGTGCTGAATTTGATGCTTCTGGTGCATGCAGTGCTCTAATCCTAATGACTATAAAATGATGGAAGAAATTAGTTGTATTCATCTGCCCTCGCCTGAGAATATTGCTTGCATGTATCAAATGGTGCAATCAGTTAAGAGGACTGATGGAAACTGACAGCACATAAGCTCATTCCAGTGAATCTGTATGCTCCCAGCAGGTTTTTACTGGGTTTCTTTCAACACCTGTAGATTTTGCACTTTGATTTTCCTGTTTTATAGTCTTTCAAACTCTCCTTCCCAAACCCGTGTCTTATGCAGACACAGACTGGTTTGTGATTGAGGTCTTGCTCTTTGGAGAGGGAGATTTCTTTTGTTGGAGAGTTGCTGAATGGCCCTCACAGACAGAGAAAAGAACCAAAATGGAGGGAGATTCTTTGGTCATGGAGATACCATACCATACCGCACCGCACCGCACCGCATGACAGAATTAGTGGAGAGGAGAGCTAGAGAGAAAAGGAGTGAGAAGCCTTGTGGTCTCCCTCTTTCTCCTGTGCCCTGTGGAGCAAATATTCAGCCTGTAGCCATAAAATCAGAAATAAATTCATTTCGTCAAATTGATCAGAAATTCACTGCGACAACTACATATTAAATATGCTGGTTTGTGATGAAGATTGAAACCCTTTTCTTTGTCCTTCATGGCAAACTGAAGGAGAGATGGCTTGTCCTCCAGCCCAAGCCTGTTGACAACTAAGGACTTGGAGATGGGGATGCCTTTGTAAGCACAGGCCATTCTTAAGGCTAAAATGATTCTGCTTCTCTTATCAGGCAGCAGTATCTGAAGCAAACAAAAAAGGGCTCCTGAGCCAGGAGATATCTCTTATGACATGTATTCAGACAGAAATTGCTGTGACCTCTGGGTTACCTTTGCTTATGTAAGGCAGGGGCTGGCAGAACAGGAGGAGGGAGACTGCTGCCAGCCCCAGGGAGCAGTGTGGGCAGGGCATACTCTGCCGGCTTCCAGTAAATTAAAAAAACTCCCTGAGACAGTGCAGAGTGGCCTTAACTTCTTACTGGCATTGACATAACATCATATCTCGTCGTCATAGCATTTATGCTGTCTGGTCAGAGACAAACTTAATCTTCTTCAGATATTTCCATAGCATTCCTTTAGCCTGAGAAACTGAGGTTCCTGAACCAACACTCTAACTCATTTCCTCTGAAGATATAGTGTTTCCAAGCACTTAGTGAGCTGAAACCATTGATATATGGAGTATCACACAGTAGGAAAATATTGTGGGTATTTGATGAATCTTCTAAGTTCTTGACTTGAGTCCAACAAGCATGGACCCCTGTAAATTTCCATGCTGCTTCAAGCTATCTATTGCTTTTAATTTTTTGGGACGTTTTTGTATGTTTGGTTCATATTAACACAAAAGGAAACTACATGCTTTTATTTCTGTTGAAGGTCTTTTGGGTGCTAGAGTTGCCCATGAGCACATTTGGACTCCAGGAGTCTCAGGTGCCAGGAGTTCTTCAGTTAGCAGGGACTCTCTCCTGCCACTGGCTTTTTTTGCTCTATCTGTGTAAGTATGCCGCTCTAGCCTCTCCTTTTCCTTCTTAACTGATATTTTTCTCCCTGTCACTTTACAGCAGAAGTTGTAATGTTACTGAACCACTGCTGTGCCTCTCTGTCCTTTCTGTATCAATTGAGTCATGGGGGACAGAGAGAATGCCTTGAAGGTCACCGCCTCCCCTTTGTTCTGCCTATACATTGAAATTAAGGGTGCAGACAAAAAGGAAACTAGCTGTGATTTTAGTGGGGTGAGCTGAACTCTGCACCTCGGTTCTAGGTCTGATGCTGGCTGTCCCATTTATGACTTGCATTTCCTCACAAGAGCAGTGGTATGTGTTTGTTAAAGGAACTGGGATTTCTATAAAACAAAATTTCCCATGTTGCAATATGGAAAATCTCATCTGACCCATCTGTGATGCAAGATGAGTAATGTGAATGGAAATCATGTGGAAGATGTAACATAGTGAGGGATCGTGAGCAGTGGCAGAGAACTGAAACATAAAAATCCTGAATCCTAAATGCAACTCATTATTTCTCTCATTGCATTTAATTGTCAGGGTTCTTTTTTGTTCCCCCTGCTGTAGTGTTTTTAGAGAAGTGTAGTGCCCAGGCTTGCTGCAGTACTCTTGCTGATGCATCGGTGTCTACAGGTGAAACAAATGTCTGTAGATTCCAAGGTGAAGTTTGTTTTAGTCATTGTTTCTCTGTCATTTGTTTTTCCAACAGCATGACACAGACATCTATTTCTGATGCTATCTAATCTCCACATCTGCCCATTTTCCATGTTGAATTTGTGCAACTGATATGTTGCACATATAGTATGTTCATATGATGTTATCGTCTTATTTCAAGCCCATTCCAGTCAATTTAAGCTTCTAAGTCTGTCCTCCCATGTACTTGCAGTCCCTTCCAGATGCTGCATGTGCATAGAAAATGCATGTTCTCTGTCTCACTGTCTCAGTCAAGCCCTAAGTCAGTATCACACAACACGGCCTTTCTGTTTGGCAGCAAACCCCTGAGAAGGACGTTCTGGTTTTCTATTGTGAGAGAGCATAAAAAGCAGTATATTCATTGAAGATGTACAGTGTCTCCTACTTCTGTCTTACAGAAAGGCTTTTTATCCTGTCATAGGAGGAAGAGTGGCATGATCTGTCTCTGATAAATCTACATTAGTTCTTTCCTAACACTCTGTAACCTTCTGGGTGTTTGCAAAGAGAGCTCATTTCCTGTCCTGTTTCCATGTTTCCTGTGAACTAAAGTTCAACAAGGCCAGGCAATCTCTGATCAGTCAGCATTTGTTGCTCTCACAAAGACTGAAAATTTTCCGCTGAATGGAAGTTCCCGAACAATGTCTGTCTCTTCTGTGGAGGTAACTATCATCTATTTAATTTCTGTTTTCACAGCATTTTTACGGACACTGTGTTGTCTATCTATACTTTTAAAGGAAAATTTCTGTTAAACTTCCTTTCAATAATCACTGCTGAATATACTGTCCTTTATTTAGAGAATTACTATGGCAGTGGAAATTGTGGTAGTCTACTTTCCGAAATAGCGGAGTTAGAGCAGAGTCCTATCTCTGACGCAGAAGCATTGATCTGCCTGTAGCTGTTACTACTGGGAGATCGAGATACATCAGCCCAAATGCACTCCAAAGATTTTGAAGCTTTTAAATGACACCACCTCTTTGCACAGAATATAGCGAGTGTCTGGGATAGCTATTTAGGTGCCACAGATAAAGAAAGCAAGTCAGCTGGATAAACTTGGGCAACAGGGATCAAGTAAATGCACTTTGAATTCAATGATTTACTGCATGAATTGATGCAGTCACTTAACCTCCTGCAAAAAACATGGGGACCTCACTAAAAGTGGAATGGCTGAGGAGGACTTCTTTTGGTTACAATTGTGATATCCAAATTGCTGTGATTAAAAGACAGGTTGATCAGACAACTAATTTAGGTTGTGATCCAAACTGCACTAAAATTAATGCATGGAATGCAACTTCAAGAGAGCTGAACTGAGCTCTAATAGATAAAAGAATTCACTAAACACAGAATCAGAGACTATCCTGAGTTGGAGGGGACCCCACAAGGATCATGTCCAACTCCTGGCCCTACACAGGACTGTCCCCAAGAGTCACACCATGTGCCTGAGGGTATTGTCCAAACTCTTCTTCAAGTCTGTCAGGCTGGTGCTGTGGCCATCTCCCTGGGGAGCCTGTTCCAGTGTCCAACTACTCTCTGGGTGACGAACCTTTTTCTAATATCCAACCTAAACCTCCTCTGACACAATTTCAGGCCATTCTCTCAGATCCTGTCACTGATCACCACAGAGAAGAGACCAGTGCCTGCCCCCGCTGTTCCTTTCACAAGGAAGCTGCAGACTGCAGTGAGCTCTCCCTTTAGTCTCCTCTTCTCTAGGCTGAACAGACCAAGTGACCTCAGCTGCTTCTCATATGGCTTTCACTCAAGGCCCATCACCATCTTCATTGCCCTCCTTTGGATGCTATCTAATAGTTTAATCACAAGACACTTCAGAATATTTTTCTTGCTGTTTAAAAGTTTTATTTAGTTTAAAAATTTCAAGCCTTTTTCTTAAATAAATATCTGCATATGCTGAACTGCAAATGGCTGGTCTGATTACAGCAGAGCAGGACTTAATGAAACCTTTGTCTGTTCTTACCTATCCTCAAAATTTTCAGTTTAAGATTTTTTCTGTGTCTGAACCTGACCAAGTATAACATCTTTTGACTTTTACCTACATTATTTTTCACATTAATATCTTGCTCAATTTCAGCTTGCTAGTTTTGGAGGAGAGACAAATCCCAGAACCCGGTGGGCTGATGTTTTCCTCTCCTGCTCAAAGCAGGTCTTGTTAGAGCAGGTGGGTAGGCCAATGTTGGGTTTTGAGTCTCTCCAAGGATGGAGGTTCCATGGCCTTTCTGGGTATCCTGTCCCATCGCCTGGCCAAAACAGATCTGTGTTGAGCAGATGACATCCAAAACAGCACTGTCATGATCTTGGTGGATGGATAAGTATCCTGGGTTTCCTCTAGGATCAAGCAAGCATTCATAATTCCAGAGAGACCTTATGTGCAACAGATATTCCATCCTACCTAGGGGGTTTTTGATAGCCTCAGTTAGGGTTTAACTGGTATGTGCTCAAAGTGGTCTTGTTGGAATTTTTCAAACAGGAAGAAAACCCAGTCTCAGCTTGACCACTGTATCTCCCATCCAGCTTTTCTAGCTAGATTTCTTGGTTGGCTGCTACAGAGCTTGCTAGTAAGGGCTGGTCCTTTGGATCAGTGAAGAAGATTCCACCAGATCTTTTGGTGGACATGGAACTGTCTGAACTGACTGCTGAGTTCTTTACCTTGATCCAGTCACATTGTCACTTCTGTGAGTGTGTTGGATACTGACATGGTAGAAAGCCAGTCTGCGTGCAGGCAGGAGAGGGAACGTCACCTCCTGTAGCCTTCCAGCAAACATTTGGGACTGAAGTCTGCCAGGGTACTGGTCTCCATTTCTGCTGAGCTGCAGAAATCAGTTTGAGGAGACCAGAAAAGCCCAGAGGAACAGTAAGTTTCTAGGACTAGAATTAAAGGTGACTCTTTTTTGCCCACCGCCTAGGGCTTGCTTCTTACAAGATTTGCTCTCCTTATTTCTTGAGGCTCGGCCCACTTTGCAGAGATGGGATGGCAGGTAGCTGCCTCCTCCCCTCCCTGCTAGGATCTGGCACTACTCCAGCTCACACGTGGAGGGATGGAGGCTGCTGTTTTCCTCTTACAGCCTCCTGGAGATGTGTCAGTAAACCATGTGCATTGTGTTATGGGAAATATTAAATGCAGCAACTTTCTTAAAAGATTAATTTTTTCCCTTGGTAAACATATGAATATTAAATAAAATATTAGCTCAACAAGTTGCATGTATTACTAGCAGCATGCACTCACAGGGATGCTCATTATGCTCTGCTGGTTTTAAAGGGTCTTGCTCTTAAAATGGCGACAGTTGCTTCTTGTATTTAAATACCATTTCTCATTTCAGTCTCTGGGATAATATTAGTATTGAGACCCATAAACCAGAGGAAAAAAATGCTTTAAAAGCATACAATCTAAGATCTCCTGGTTGTTTTCTTAAAGCAAGGTTTTCAATCCTGGGGATTCTTAGTTTTTAAAAATACTGAAATTCTGCTTTGACTAGCCTTGCTCTGCGGCCTTGTACTTTCTGTAGCCATTAAAACCAGCCTCGGTTTTGGTCTCAAAACTTGAATGTTAATACTGCTAATTAACTTTTGGCATGGTAAAATGGCAAGACTATTAAAATATTTTTTAGTTTTGTGTCCCTGTGTTGACTGATTGGATTGTTTCTATGTCATTAGGCTACTTATTTATAGCAAGAGTATGAGCAATGCACTATAAGCAGGGGAAGTAATTCCTGGCTGCTTAGCTAGAAGTTCAAATGTTAATTTTTGTTAGTGTTTAAATTGAATGAGAGCATAATTTTGTTCAATTCTTCAGTATTCCAAAGAAATCAATTACACAAGTGCAATTTGGGCAACAACCTTAATCTCTCATTTTATTATACAAGTTGACAGTATTAGCCTGAAGTCTTCCTGACTTGTTTATGAATGTTGTACAATCGCTTTGCAGTCACTTAATAATATTAAATTTCCTGAACTGGAGAGAAACTGTTCAATTATTTTTAGAATAAGAGCCCATATATCCACAGCATGGAGATAAGAGTTATATTTTATTAAAAAAATTCTCAGTTGAAGGATATATTCTGCAAAAGATGCCCTAATGTTTAATCTTTCTGTTGTCTCTGGATTTTACATACATGACTGAGTTCATGATTCAACACACACGCACCATTACCACCTTTGCCCTGTTAACCAGCCCATACATTAAAAACCCAATACTTCCTGACAGGAAAAAAATTAGAAGCAATTCTTCCCTCCTAGCAGAGATCTTTCTTATAGACTGATGTTCTTCCTGCATCAGAACTCAATAAAAGAACTCTTTTTTTTTTTTTTTAAGGTCTAGCTCAAGAACTTGACCATTTGTATTGATTTTTACCTTGAGAACTGTGTGTGAAACTTGGGATCAGCTAGGGGACTTGTTCTGTTGGGTCATTCTGCTATGATTTAATAGCTGTGGAGCTCATCTAGCCTCTGTGAATGGAGCCTGCAAAATCTCCAGCGCCTTTATACAGTCTTCATGACTGTAGTGTTTATTAGAAATGGTCTTTGGCTGCTCAACAGCCTGCAAATGAGATAAGGGCAGAGTATCAGCCCCTGTAGTATAATTTTGTTTTTGCATATCCTATTTCTACCCTAGCAGCCATGGCAATGCTCTTGCCTGGAACTTTTCTAGTCCCTGAAGTTTTCTGCCCTTCCAAGCTGAAAGTATATTTTGGGTCTGGCTTCAAGCCCAGTGCGTCTAAGACTTATCAGTGACTGAAGGAGCGCATTGATTTAATCATTCTAGTTTGCTAGATATGTGGGGATATTGCTGCATGTTAGAAGTTAAGATAGGTTTTAAGTTTGGGTGGGGTTTTTTTGAGTTACATTCCTTAAGGTTGCCTACTGGTAATAGGTGGACATGCAGATGTATGTTCTATATGAGTAAACTGAAGAAGACTGATGCTATCATTGATGGTCCATGCTTTGGTATTAACTGGTAGTTATCTTTATGTGTTTGAGAGAGTGTTCTGCAATGTTAATATGCACCTGAGAGAAAACAGTGTAGAGAATGCAATTACAGGAAAAACAGCTAAAATTATTTCTAAAAAGGAAAATTTATTAAAGTACTTTATTTATTTCTGTACTTTATTAAAGTACAGAAAACTGATTGAAAGTACTGGTGAGCTAAGCACTACTGGTATGTTTTAACTATCCCTCACATTTTCTTCACTGGGGGGCTATGGTTTGGTGCAGATTTGTGGTCAGAATACCAAGCAATGCCCTCAGAAAGCAGATCAAAAATCTGTAAATCTGCTTTTAAAGCATGCAGAGAAAGGCACAACAAAATCATCCTCCTTTGCTGTATCTGTAATTAGTAATGAAACTGGAATGGTACAGGATGATAAAAGGACTAAATGAATGTGCTTAATGAATGCCTGTGTATAGGCTTAAAAATAATTTGGTGGAAACAGAAAAGTTCTGTGGTTTACTTCGGTTGCTATTTTGCAGTTCAGACTGGCTGATGAATACAATAGTCTTACTGGCCTTAATATTCATTTATTCAAATCATGTCAGTCATTATCTGTCTTTTTACTCTTCTTTTTTTAGAAGAGGTGCTCATGTATTTGATCAGTTCTTAGTGAGATGGCTCCATTGATTTCTCAGTATAATTCCAGTTTGTGCACATCCACAAGTAGTGATTCTGAGTTTTGCTTTTTATTGTTTCTTGTTTCAGTAAATCAGTCACAGGAGAAACTGTGGAGTCATCTGAGGGGAAGATCTAAGTAGCCCGCTGGGCTATCTTCAAATCAGATATCTAGCAGACTGGCCTGGAGAGAACAACACCATCTGGATATGCAAAAACCCTTAAGAAGTTTTTGCATCACAGAAGGTTATTGACAATGTAAATGTGCAGCAGTAAAAACCTGCCAGAAATCTGTGAGCTGGCCCGTGTGCTTTCCAGCAGCAGTGGGTGTTAAAACTTCCTGGACTAACAGCCTACAGCTGTACTTTCATTAGCTCTCTGTGAATTTCACCTCTCATTGAAGTTCAGTTCCTAGATGTTAGGACTACGTGAGGAAAAACCCCCTATGTTTGCTTTATTATTTTTGGCTCCCTGGTATGAGTATGTCCCAAAAGTTTTTCATTGTCAATAGATGAAACATAGTGTTTTATCCAATCTGAACTAGTGATAGTGAAAAGAACAGGGTCTAGGCCTTTATTAATTTTCAGCTCTTTATTAAAAAGATCAGCTATGGGGGGGTCGTCTGCTGATTTGGCTCGGGGATCGGCAGCATTGGCAGCAGGAAAAGGCGAGGAGAGTGTCCAGCAGGATTT
>VXBB01014818.1:533913-594688 GCA_013399915.1 Illadopsis cleaveri
GCTGCCACCCACACCGTTGTTGGTTTTTTTCTTTTCTTGTGGCTTTTCCTTTTTGGTGATGGGATTGTTTTAATAAATTGTTGCTTTATAATTTTTGATCTCGCTTTTCATTTATAACATATATGTACCTCCCCATCTGTATAAGGAACTCAGAACAAGAGAAAATTGCCTCTAGTTGCATCAGGGTTGTCAAGCACTGGCACAGGTTGCTCAGGGAAGTGGTTGACTCACCATCCTTGAAAGTATTTAAACAAATGTGTACATGTGGCTCTTAGGCACATGGTTTAGTGGTGGATTTGGCAGTGTCAGGGTAGTGGTTGGACTTGATAATCTTGGAGGTCTTTTCCAACCAAAATGGTTCTATCACTCTAAGAGTAATGCACCTCTATATCAGTGAGCAGTTGTTCTTGGCTTCCTCTGACTTAACAGAGTTACTCTTGAGAACACTGAGACTGTAGCATTTACTTCCAGTTCAGTTTTGTCAGTCACTCCATCTGAAAGACAGCAGCTCCTATCTGGCTTTGGAGCCTTGTCCATGAAACTGTACATCTGTTCATACCTCTGTGGGAGAAAGAGGTATGCTAGGTAATTCTCTGGCCTTCTACTATTCAAAATTGAGATTCATGTAATGATTTAAGTCACAAATAGCAGCACACTGGAAGTTTTACCTTCTCCTTGCACTTACACTCCTTGGAGAATCTGTGTTGAAGAGTGAATTACATTTTAGAGAGTGAGAGGTTGGGATACAAAGCATGAGCTACCTGCCCAGGAAGAACAGGACTTGATCCTTGCATCTTCAGTCTATCCTAGTGGGGTAAAAAAAATCCTGAATGGAGGCCAATCATAGTGCAAATCATAACCAAGCCTGGGATTTGCTTCTTGTATAAACTCCTGAGGTCAGTGTTTGTTCATGAGGCTCAGAAAAAGTAATCTCTCCACTGCAGGGGTTCCTGAATGACTTCTGTGTCCCATATGGTGCAGATCAGAGCTGTGTACTGTGGTGTTTGCTGACCTAAAATGTCTGTGCTTCACTGAACAGAAAAACACTAAAAAATTGAGCAGTTGTTTGTCAGAAAGGCCAATGGACTGCCTCAGCACCGAGTTTAATGCAAACCCTTGTCGTTAATTAGGTGTTATTTTGAGTTCAACAGGGGATGCATTATTAACCAGATCTTTGTTGTGCTGTTATTTCTTTATACAGTTAATGTGACACCAAATCCTACAACACAGTTCACTCCATTATTAATGACTTTCATCGCTAAACTATTTTTAGCCTTGTCAGAAAATACTTGAGAAGAAGAAAGGAATCCCCTGGCAGATAAATGTGAATGCTTAAACAGGGCTTTCACCACAGTAGTTTCTTACCACCTTCATTGTTGGCTACTTTGACTATGTGTGGGGAAATACCTCTGCATGACTGTGTCCTGGCTGGTGGCGTCTTCCTGTGAGAGAGAGTTGGATGAGATGATCTGGCACTACTGAGGAAGAATGCTCTTTTTTTTTTCTGTTAGCACAGGAAAAAGTGGATAAGACTGAAATGATGAAGTTTCTACCTTTGATACCCACTTGCATATGTAGCTATCTTCTGGAAAATGAAAAACCTAATGGTGTCAACCACTTAGGGCTTGTGAATTTACACCAGTCCTAAGCTGTAAAAACCACTACTTCTTGGTTTTTGGTTGCAGGCTTCAGGCAGTATTGCATGTAGGTGAGATTACTTGGCCAACTGAGTGTTGCACTTGTTAAACCAGGAGGCAGAAAGAGAGAAGGTTGTAGGAGGAATGGAGTCCACCTTTTGGAGAAGCAGGATTTAATTGATATTGCTAATCATAATGATTTTTTGCATTCCTTGTCCTTGAAAAAGTTTATCTGCAGCTTCTATTATTTGAAAGAATGGAAACAGAAAAGTATAGGCACTTGTAATCCTTCCAGACCACCCATCCTCACAGTCCTTTGATCCTTTTGTGTCTACTAGATAAACAGTTCCTAGAAGGTAGTGGTAACTGTATGCACTTATAATTTATTAATATGACCGATGCTATGAAAGTGTTCAGACTTCATTCAAAATCTCCTGTTTCTAGAATAGTCTTGGATTATGGGGTTTTTGTTTAGTTTGGCTTTTTTTATCTGTGGTAGCACATGAAGGTATCCAAAACCTTGAAGAAATTTGATTGGATCTTTTTCTTTTAAATACCAAATTATATAAAGCTAGTTACTTCCTGTTTTTTCTCAGTTTTATGACTGTTGCTTTTAGACATAGGTGTGTCTCTGTATAGTGGCATAGGTTGGGTATCATTACCACCAAAAACAAACCTCTGCCACACACCCTTGCTTTCACTCACTGCTAAGCTGAAAGTTATGCACAAGTACTTGACATGGGCAATAATAGCATACATGGCCTGAGGGAAAAAAATTTTTTTTCAAAATTTGGAACTAAGATTACAGCATTTTAGTTGCTTTCTTATGTCTTTTCTAGACTGGATTCCATTTCATGATCCTTTTGCCTTTACAAACTGGTAGGTTTTAGGTTAGTGATGTTAAGAGATAGAGAAAGCCTGCTGGATCATATTCTTCATCACTGTGAGTTCACTGTGAATTTTCCTACAGTATTTGTGATTCTTTTCACATTGCTTCAGCAAAGAAGCCTTCATTAGCTGCCTAAGGAAAGTGTCCCACACTTTGGTAGGGCTTTCTTCCCCAAGGCTGATGCTCCCTCTCTCAGTTGGAACTCTCACTCTTAGTTACATCCTGTGCTGACAGATTGTACTACATCTCATTTGGAAAACCTGAGCTGACCTTTGAAGACATGATATTGTTGCTTCTTCTTGGAGTTTGTTTCTAGGTTTTGTGCCCTTCCCTTTCTTAGGCTAGCACAGGTCAGGGTCTGCCCTTGCTATTTAAAAAAAGCTGTTGCCTTGTGCATTGTAGAGAGGGTGAGTTCTGCTTTGTTTTTTCAACAATACTTGCCAGAAGTGAAAACCTGTGCACAGCTATGATGCTGTTAGGAAAATTAATCCACACATGCCAGAGGTTTATGTCAAAAAAGGAGACGGAGGAGTCTTTTTACTTTATTCAAGTAAAGAGAGAGGCCATGGGGCATTCCCCCTGGGGTCTCTCAAATTTTGGAGGACCCAGACTCCTTTTTATCCTTATTTCCCAGTCACATTTCCCTCTTCCCATTGGCTGAGGTACTTGAGAGGTACAGACTTCCTGGAGTGTCTAATGCCTAAGATTCCCCTGTAATGTATAACTCCCCCTTTTAATTTTTAATTCTTATGGAATTTATGGGTTTTCCCCATTGTTTCTTTCATCTTTCAATATCTAACTTCATTTATCAGCAAACCTACAGTTTGTTTGTAAAGGCAAATATCTTCTTTTCCATTCATCAATCAGTCAAATCCTTCCCATTGTTTCTTTTATCTCTCAGTGCTAGTTTTATCTACCAGCAGACCCACTGCTTTTTTAAAGACAAGTCTGTCATTCCTCTCAATGCTTTCCTCTTGTATTTCTATCTTCTGGGCAGGGTGAACTCCTGCACAGAGGGGAGAAGAAGCAATTGCACTCCCAAACTTAATGACCTGCATTCCTTCTGACAGTAGAAATAACTGCTGCTGTTACCATTGCTAATTTTAATATAAATATAACTTTTACTGCATGTATTAAAGAGCAGCAGTAGGATCAGGCATTAAGCCACGGCTCTGCAAAGAAAGCCACTGGATTATGTTTTGTGTTCCATGCATTGTGCCAGGCACAGCATCTTGCCCTGACTGGAAATGCCACTGTGTTGTAACTAATAAGATCTAACCACAATTGTTTCATTACTTTAAGAGTCAGACCCTTTACTGGGGGGTTTGCTAATTGACAAACACGTTGTTCAGCTCTGCATTTCCATTAAGAAGCCTGCACCAGGCTTCTCCGTGTCTTTGTACTGAGATGAAAACTTGACGTTATTAATCATCATAATTAAAAAAAAAAAATAGACAAAAAAGTTAGACTTCTGAGCTTAATACCTTATTTAAGGATTCTCTCTGCTGCTGCAAGCAAGATAATGAGGGATTTCCCATGCTGGATGTAGGCTGTGTCTCTAGGTGACAGGAGAGGCACAAGGCAAAGGCAGGGTGAAAGAGGGACCAGCAAAGCTTGGCTTTGACTTGACAGTCCTTGCAAGCACACAGCTGCCCTGAGTATGTTGGAACTCTCTGCCTTGGCCACCTGAGACCACCTTGCTTGTGCCAGGGGCATGCTCCAGAGCACTGAGATGTTAAACTAACTTAAACACAGCCATAATACTCTGAAAATGGAAATTCCCTTCCTGGTCCTTACACACATTTCTGGTGATGGGTGATGTCTGGGGCAAGTTGTTTCTCTCCCAGTTTCTAAGGAACTATGGAAATACTAATTTTTCACCATCTTTCTATGTTTCATAGAATCACAGAGTGGTTTCCACTAGACCACATTGTTCAGAGCCTCATCCAGTAAGTCCTTGAGCACTTTCAGGGAATAGGCAAAGACATGTTTTCCTCCCACAGATGTTCTTTCAGGGAACTTAGAACAATTCTGCATTTTACTGGGTATAATATTTGCTTCACCTTTGCAAAATGACATTTAATCCACACCAATGTCCTCTCATGGGGCTGTAAGACCTGTCAACCCTTCAGCCATGTTCTTCTTAAGAGTTTTCCTCACAAGTGAGAGGGGCAGTGAGCCTGACTGAATTGCTAGGCTTGTATATGATCTTGCTGTATTAATTTCTGGTTCCAGAAGTGATTTTGAGTGATTTTTTTTTTCATGTTTTATGAATAAAACCTCCTCTGGCAGAGAAACATCACTTTTCTATGTGATGTTTTTCCATTCAGTTTATATCTCCCATTCTGATCCCAGGTTTATATCTCTTTACATTTATTAATTGGAGTAAGTGAACACTGATTTGATGGATTAGTCTCTGCTATTAGTGTAACCTGACTCTCCAACAATAAACTGGATAGCATAGAAATTTTTTTTTTCACCTAGGAGATATGAAGTGGAAAGAATTGAGAGTAAATGGTGCCTTGGAGTGTTTGTATTCCATGAATCACATTTCTTACTCTGCTAGCTATGAGTCGCCTCATGTGTTGAGAGATGATTTCTACAGACAGTTTTGAATGTGATTTGATGGAAGGCTATGGCCCAAGTCCTGACCACAGCTGAGGGAACACCACACTGTCTTCTAACACTAGTCTTGGCATAAAAGAAAAAAAATCACAACATTCATTTTTTTCCTGTTTCAGCAGTAGATAGGACCACATAAATAATTTCTGCTTATGAGAATTGCCACACTAAATTAATGCAAGCAAAGTCCCATAGATGCAAGAATGTTTGCAGGTCAGTGCTCAAAAAGAAAATGGTTCTGGCTCTACTTAAAAGTTGCAAATATTCTATTTTTTATTTTTTTTTTAAAGAGGCTTTAATTGAAGCATGACTTTCACTGGCAAGTTCTGGGGGTTTTTTTTCAATGTGTGCCATTGTGCTCAATGAGGGGAGAAAATGTTCCATGAGCAGAATTCAAATGTATTCTTTTAAATTCATGTAATGGAAAAAGGCCTATTAAATATAACACAGAAAGGACCACTAGGCATATTTCAAATTTTAGTGGGCACAGAAAGGGGGGTAAGGTTAGCATTTCTTCATTATTAATCTACTTTTTCATATTTATGACTAGCTCCAACTGTACTCTATTTCCTTTCTAATTTTTTAGAGTGCAGGTGTAGTTACATTCTGTACAAGTGATATTTTGGGGCAAATAGCAGAATTGCTGATGTCAACTGTTTGAAAACTGATACTGATCCAAAGAAAATGTCTTTCCTCATTCATCTTACATTGATTCTTGAGCTGTTGGATGTACTGAGATTCCATTTCACATTTGCTCTAAGACAGCTAAATACTTTCAAGTTTGGCATTGTTATTCTTCCACTGACAGGTGATATGTTCATCTGAGGACACTGATCTGGGTACTGGGCCAGAAGTTATGAGAACTGGAATGTGTGGTGGAAGGTTTTATAATAATAAGTTTACAACCCTTTAAATGTCTGAGTGGAGATAATAATTCTGAATATCTGACTTGGGCTGAATTGTTTGTCTAGAATTTGAGGGGGGGAAAAGGG
This sequence comes from Illadopsis cleaveri, assembly GCA_013399915.1. NCBI lineage: Eukaryota > Metazoa > Chordata > Aves > Passeriformes > Timaliidae > Illadopsis > Illadopsis cleaveri. The sequence goes on from VXBB01014818.1 coordinate 540,054, forward strand.
TTAATCTGTTTTTAGGGTAAGGTTAAAGCATATGATTTGGTCCTGTCTGCTGGACTGTGGGAGTAGGCTGGTGGGCAGCTTGAACCTGGTCTCTTTTGAGGAAAAAGAGTAAAACCTTTTGTAATACGTGACAAAAGTAGTTTCTGTTCTTGAAAGGAATGAAGGATGTGGCATGTGACTGTGATTGTTTTGCCTCCTACCTGACAGGCTTGGTGAAGGGATTTGGCTCCCAAATTTGCCTTCAGATTCCCCTCTGCTCTAAAACATGAATCCAGAAACACAAATATCCATTGTCCTTTGCTGGCCTATGAGTTAAGAAATCACCCATGTAGTGCTGGTGAGTCTCTGTTCCTATGGGACAGCTAGGCACGAGATGCTGGCTACCAAGAGATACAGCATGCTGTGCTAGTGTGCCCAGCCTGGAAGGGGGAGGGCAAAGATGCCTTTTCTTTGGCCATGCAGTTACCTCTAGACCAGGTTTGAATGCAAAGGGTGGATGGATGGGACCCTTAATTCTGGGAAAAGCTTAAGCATGAAAAAATGTTTGAACAACTTAGGTCAGAGGTGACAATCACCGAGACTTCCCAAATATGAGACACTGGAATTCAGTAGGCCAGACTACTCCTGCTTTCCAGAGAACTTTCTATCTCCTTAAAAAATTTGTGTAGAAGAACTGAGTGATCCAACTGGAAAACATATTGATTAAAGATGCATTTTAAATGTATTAAGTGCTATGAAAATATGAAGTTCTGTGCAAAATGAGACCAAAATTGGTGGATATTATGGCACTGTTATTTGTGTATCTTTTTTTCCCCTCCTCTAAAATCGTACCCTGCAATTTTCTAATGCATTTACGATAACTTTAGAAAAGCTTGAGAACTGATGATCCCACAGTAATGCCCTTGCAGACATGCAGAGTACTTGGGCTGGAAAATGACATTATAAAATAAGAAAAACACAGCTGGAATGTTAAATGGATAGCGATGGCAAGTGCCATTTTCTTCATTCAGGTGAATGCAATAATTATTTTTACCCATTGTCCTTTTTTGCCATATCTTTCAGCATCCACCAAAAATACTGCTTTGGTGGTATCCTCTGACCAAGTTCTGTTCAAGAGTAATCAGAAGTCCAGGACATGTATTTTTGTTCTGGGAAGCATGGCAGAGCATCCTGCTCACCTAGGCAGAAGCAAGTGGCCTTTCAACACAGATTTTATCTTGCTGCTCCCGAGAGTGAGGATGGCAGGGAGAAGTGTGCACAGCCAGAAAAAAAAGTGTGTTCCAGGATGTGTTTCTTGCTGGGTGCAGCCGAGCATTGTAGAAGCTTCCTTGTTTCAGGATGTGATTTCTTGCTTCCTTCTTACCCTTTGATTTTCCTCTTGCTCCTCCCCTGAGAGGGCTGACCTCTCTTGTGTTTCAGGAGCACCCTCTTTCCCTAGTTTCCTGGCAAATGCACTTTGCCATTCTCTCCCATCTTTGATTGACCTTCAAGCCTCCCTATCAGGGTCTCTGCTGGCCCATGGTACTCCCAGCTCTGTTCCCTTCATCTCCAGTGCAAAGAGTTAAAGGGCACTTTTAAACCTTTCCTCTCTGCATGCTGTGTCACCATGATTCAGTGCATGATGATGCAGCTTTGCTGTAATCACAGAGCACTCTGACCTGTGCTTGCTGAAGCTCTGTTAGCTAATGAGCAGCTCTGGGAAGATGTTACCTGATGTAGCAGGTGAATCTGTACTATGAGTTATTAACTGTGCTTTTGTTTTAGCCTGCCTGATCCTGGAAATGGAGGTCTAGCATTATGGAGCCCAGTGTTGGCTCCTGAAAATTACTGAGTAGTCTTATTTATAAGTACTTTGACACTGGTGTTCATATTAAGGGCTATTAAAAATAATTAGGTACTGCAGTTTTGCTAATGGTTTAAGAGGTTCTCCTTGCATCTCAGTATGAGGCTGATCTTATGCAGCTATCTCCTTGATAGTATCCAAGAGTGTTTTGTCTTTCTGAGTACATTTTGTTCTGGCTCATTTCAGAAACCTGCTCTTAGCTCCAAGGTCTGCAATCTGTTGGCCTGTAATTAGTACCAATATTACAGTGCCATTACTGCACTGGTCTGAAGTGCTGGCTATTTTTAGATATGACATTGTTCAGGGTTTTGTTGCGTGGTTTATTTCTCTCATCATCAATCAGGATGCTGAGCATAAAATAATGGTGTTTTTTAGAACAGTTAGTGCAGAATTATGGAGATACCAGTTAGCCAGTGTTTACACAAACTTATCTTTAGGTGGAGACTGTGGTCCAGTCCCAGGCTGAAGGGATCTGGTCAATATCTCCTTCTGGTAGCTTGAAATGCTAAGTTCTTGCCTTGCCTGGAGGCCAAGGAGTGGATTTACACTTAACCTGCAGCAAAATCAGATACTCAGCATGCAAATAAGTCATGTAGGTAACATCCACCATAACAGAAACTGTGAACTCTTTGTCAGTAAACTAAATACTGTTAAAGTATTATTGAGAAAGAGCCAAGCTTATGCCTTATGGAGGGCCAACAACAGGAAGCTTGATTTAATGAAAATTTGGGTAGAAACTAGGACATGTGCTGTGTCTAAACCATACAGGTAATGTCTGAGTTCTCTCAGCCTAGATCTTCTCTTTGAATAGTACAGCTTTAGCCCTCTGGTGGCAGTAGTATCATTGAGTCACAGTTTATATTAATCACAGACTGTGCAGCCTGTCTAAGTAAGTGGCAGCTTCATATTCAAAGATCTTCTTTGAATGCCATTAAGTTGTTTTTTTTTTTTTACAAATGAAGCTGGTTTGTCTTTTTCTTTTACACCTCTAGATGTAAAAATTCACTGAGCCCGGTGAAGAAATACCATGTAGCTAGATACAGTCCTTTATTCTGGAGGAGAAACTTCTGGTACTTTGAAATCCCAGAGACTAGACCAGTCTACTTATCGATGCAGGTTGAATGAGAGGTAATTAAAACTAAATTAGAGACTTGGGCAGTTTTCCTCTGCAATTTTAGAATCTTAGAAAATACTTACATAAGCAAGAAAAGGATCAGGGAACAGAACTAGAGAAAACAGAAGTGAGGAGGCTACCTACAACATGGATACTTGCTGTCTGTGCATACTAAGCAAGTCATCACAAAGTAGGCTAGAAATAGGATCAGCAAACAAAAGGGAAGTCACCCTAAAATAGATCTGGGGAGAAATTTTCATAGAAAGAGAAATGCTTGAAATGTTTCATTTTGAAAAAATTCTGGGAGTCAGAGCATGGTGTTAACCAGTTATGATGTTACAATTAATTTTAATTATTTTTAATATTTGGTAGCATTCAGAGGTGTCAACAATAAATGGAGGGCTTTTTCTATGAAAGGTGTTATTGTTTTAGCTATGTTTGCTGGCTAATTTTTGCTTAAATCTCAGGAGTATTATGAAGCTTTATTCATTCATGTGAAAAGCTGTTTTTTAGAACAGTTAGTGCAGATTTATGAAGATACCAGTTAGCCAGTGTTTATGGTTGAACATTGTGATGTTCACTCATAAGAGCCAAATGTATTCTAAGAGATCTGGTGAAAATGCAGACAGGGCACTTCTGAGCACCTCCAGTTATAGCGATCACAGTCTCATTTCTCTGGGTGTGGACATGAGCCTCCTCCATGGGTAAATGAGAGACATTTATACCACTGTTAAAAGTGTCCTGCAGTCACTAATGCAGAGGCCTGAAATACTGATGTGGCCGTTCACCAGAATAAAAAACTGCCTTTCTTCAACAAGGAATTGGAGCTAACAGAACAGAAACTTTTATGAGGTCAGTTTTCCACTCTGATTACTGAGCTCTCTGCCCTCCACAGGGAAGCAGAAGAGAAACCCTCCTACAAAACTTGGCTAATAACTAAATTGAGGCATAGGGGCTTTTTTGAATTACTTTTGGAAATATCTCTTCTCTTTAGGGAAATAAATAACTTATTATTAACCTTGTTCGGAAATACTGCTGCAGATCATCATCTCTTTTTAGTATTTCATTTCTAAATTGCATAAATGTGAAATTTCTAGGCCTCAGTGAGATGTCTCAGTAATTAATACAACTTTTCATTTCCCCTACTGCACAGCCTGCTTACTTTATGTGTGCTGAATCTACCAGCTTCTTGCCAAATTTCTTGAAGCTGTGTACACCAGCTAGGGTATTTGTATATGTATGTACACAATGTATACGTACCCCAGCTGTCAGGTATTTCCATACCTCATGCCACCTCATCCCCATCTTGAATTGCAGTTGATTAGGGCTTGTATCAGCAATGGTGTGGCCTGCAAGCCCAGGGCACTGGTCATCCCTTGTACTCAGAACTGGTGAGGCCATACCTCAAATACAATGTCCAGTTCTGGGCTTCTCACTGCAAGGACATTGAGGTGCTGGGCATGTCCAGAGAAAGACAGTGGAGCTGGTGAAGAGTCTGGAGCACAAATATCACGTGGAGTGGCTGAGGGAGCTGGGATTGTTTAGTCTGGAGAAATGGAGGCTCAGGGGAGACCTTATCACTCTGTAAGACTACCTGAAAGGAGGTGTAGCCAGGTGAGAAATGACCTCTTCAAAGTAAGAAGCAGTAGGTTGAGAGGAAACAACCTCAAGTTGCACTAGAGAAGGTTTAGATTGGATATTACAAAAAATTTCTTCAATTGTCAAACACTGGAACAATCTGCTCAGGGAAATTGAGTCGCCATCCCTGCAGGTATTTAGAAGACATGTAGACGTGACACTTCGGGACAGGGTTTAGTGATGCACTTGCAGCGTTAGTTCAATGGTTATACTTTATGATATAAAAGGTATTTTCTAATCCTAATAGCTGTATGGTTCTGTGATACAGAAGTATCAGGGAGTGCCTTTGTTCTCTTTAATTTCCTTCTGTGTGTGCTTGGAAGGGCAGAATGACAAGGTGAACTTCATAGGTATCACATGTGCATCCTGTCCTTCCTCTCACCGCCCCATATCCTCTGCTTCCAGCTGTATGAGAAAGTGCACAGGGCAGACACCTCTCCTGCCACATTCCTGCTGTGGCTGTGCTTTGAGCATTCAAAGTAATTTTATGCCAGATCTTGCATTTTGGGGTCTTGGCTTTCTTAGACATTCTTGTACATCACAAGAAGGTGCTGTGTATGAGGAAACCAAGAGCCTACTGGAGTTTTTTAGAAAATGAAAGGCTGTTCACTCCTGTTGGGGTCCTCTAATCTCCAGAATTGAATACTGGGTATGGCAAGTCAATCTACCTTTGTTCTGTGACAAAATACAATTTTGGGATTAATATTATACAGGGAGACAACCCCAGCTGCTTCTAGTCTCCTTACTAGGAGCCCAGCTGTCTAGCTGTCAGGATGTGATACAGTTGTATTACTAGTTGCATTGATTCATATTCTCTTTTTCTAATGATGCATAGAGATCTATCACCAATATGTTCTTTCCAATGAGTGTATCTGCCTTTCATACATTCTTTCCTGAGGGATTACTGGGAAATGGATAGGACTCCAAGCAGACTACTAATCTGTGAAGCGATCCTGAGGAGGGAGCTGGGAAATTGTTTCCCTTCCCCATGGTCTTGTGTGATATATGTGCATTTGAGTTCTCTCTAAATGGATTTTCACTTCTTTTATTTCTTCATTAAAAGATGTGTCACACATATCTTGTTCCTATTTCTTATGGCTAATATGCAGCTAAGCAAGTTCTTCAGTATCATGTCAAGACTAGAAAATAGTATGTTGTCTCATACTTAGTGCAAATAAAAAAAGGCTTGGGAAAAATATATTGAATATGCATGTTCCATTTACATGAAAAACAGTGGCTGCACTCCTGGGCCACTGTGGCCTCAGTTAAACTCTGAATTACAGCAAAGAATCAGCATCTGCTCATTTATGTATTTATATCATTTGAGTTCATTTGCTACCATTTGCTGTTACTTCCACATTAGAAATGTTTGTAATGAATTGTATTCTATGTTGCTCCTTAGTTGTTCCACTAAGGACTAAGCAACTTCCAGCACTGTCAAATGGAGCATCTCACTCCAATCATATTATACTGTGTTTTACTTTCGTACTGAAGGAGCTTGACTCTTCATTAGGTTTTTAAAATACTGATGTTAACCCTAAGTGGACTAAGATCCACACCATGAGAGAGAAATCCTCTCTCAGGCCATATTGCTACAGACAAAACATAAATGTTCTCAAGCTCATTGTTTTTATTGTTCAAGAGAACAACTGGCTGGATCTGCTGGACCAGTTGCTTGCAGTGGCTAGAGCAGGATGGTGTGTGATGGGATCCAGATGCGGTGTTTATCACTGAGGCTGCTCACCACTGTCACACAGCCTTATGTCTTTTGGCTTCAATAACCTGCTGATTGCTAGATTAGAAAAATGCTTCTTTACACTTGTGACTCTTAGTGTGCTTGTTTTACCTGGGCACATGGGCATGACAGCAAGTAGCAAGGCTTTCTGAAAAGAAATGGAAGGTTTACATTCTTTATCTTAGTTTGCCTTGGCTAAAGCAGAACCATGACACAGAACTTACCTTTTTTAAAATACTTGGACTTTGAGTATTTATTAATTCTTATGTACATGAAACTTCTACATGTGAAAATGTTCTCCCTTACTCTGAGCAATTCTTCCCTGATTTCATTTTTCCAGAGTTATTGCTATGATAGGATCAAAAAATTAATTTCACTGGCAGTGTTACAACTCTCCTATATGTGGTTTCCAGTCAAGAGATGACATGACACTCACTTAGTAGCCTGGTTGGTCTGTTTTAAAAGAATTTAATTACTGTCTGAGGCACACACAGCATATCAATAAAGAACACTCCTGTCTGCAGATATTTCTGGGGTTTTGTTTACTTGCTCTTAGTTGGTTTTGGTTTGTTTTTGTTTGTGTTTTGTTTGTTTTTGTTTTTCCGTATTTATTACTTGTATTTAATGAAGGAAGCAGACTACTTCAAGGCACATAGGAGTTACCAATTTGGATCACACTGGTAGTTCACTAACTCTAGTTATGATCACAGCTAAGGGTATCAGAGAAATGTATAGTAACATATACAGCATAGAGCGTACTTCATAACTTCTCTCCACAAAAATAAGCTTCTTGAACTTTTCTGTCGGCTCACCTTCCCCCTTCCAATCCGGAGGATGTACGTTTTAATGTTACTTTCAAATTTTCTGTTTATAAGCTGTTATTGTTCCTGGGTTGTTCTCATACAAAATCATTTGTGTCCTGCTCATTCCCCTGTATTAAGCCATTTCCTAACCCTGCAGGTTAGGTCCTGACCATCTGGGCAGGCTTCAGGTGGCAGGTGATCCCCAGGGAACTGTAACAGATATAGGATGCCCAAGAAATATCTTTGAAGGGAAGGGGAAATAGCCTTAGGATAGAACAACACCCTGCAAGAAACCTAAGAATAAATAGAATCAACATACCAAAGATACCAAATAACAAATTGGGCAGGATGGAACCATCTTTATGAGTTTTGTATTCTCAGAATATAATTCTGTCAAATGACAGAATGTCTCAGGCTGAGTGGAAATGCCTTTGCTGCCTGTTATTCTGTGAGACATCCACCGACCTCTGGAGAACATTTTCTTCCCAGCTCATGTTAACCCCTCCTTGCACTACCTGTGAGTCAGCATTTCACATCATCCAAGTGAACTTAACAGGCTTTAAGGTGCTTGATCTTATCCAGACCATTCAACAGCTGAACATAAGAGGTCATGAACTTCATTTTCTCAATGCATCAGGTCTCTCTTTACACAGATGTCAATAGATACCAGCAATGTGTTGAAATGTGCCATGCAGAAAGGCATCTCTACAAGAGATGAGCCTGGCTGCACTGTAGAGGCTCTGCACTTCAACTAGTCCAGCTAGCGGAAAAAAAAAATGCAATGGAAAGGTATTTTTGTAGATTCTTGTAAATAAACAGAGTTGTATCAGTCAGGCAGTAACCCAGGGCAGTGTCATTGCTCACACCCCCAACACTCTGGGTGACTCCCCAGTGCTTCCTCTGAAAGCTTTTTCTGTCGCCTCCTGCTGCACTTGTTCAGGTGTGCTCAAGGTTTCGCAATGCATGGCTGGAGAGGTGCAAGACACCCCTCCAGAATTCCATGCTGTCCTGTGCCTCATACAAACATTTCTGACCAAAGCATTTCTCTGCAGAGCTTTAACATTCAAGGTTCCACAGTGTGGAAAATGGATTTGTAGAGAATTCTCAAAGTCTGACAGAATGCCCACATAGTCTTGTGCATCTGTATGCTAACGTTGAGATAAAGTATGCTGACTTAGAAAGGCCATGGAATAGGACAGATATTGCTGAGAGAGAAATTGAACTAGAAACAAGTTTCAAATGATGACTTTGCAAATTGATTAGATATTTTGGAGAAATAGAACTATGAAAGATGTATTGTAGTAAGACCGATGTGGGGTATTGTAGTAGATTATTGGCTTAGAAGCATTAACAGCATTATGTGGGAAAAGCTGATAGGCCAAAAAGCGCTTATAATGTATTGTAATTAGGAAATAGTTTGCCTTCCAATTGTGATGGAGTGATTTGTAACATCTGTACATCTCAACCTTCTCATGAGACTGAAAATGGAATAAAAGTCTTTAAAACACCTCTCAGGAGCCCCGTCTCTGGGTCAGAAAAAGGGTTTTTCCGACACAACAGCCTTTGGCCTTCCCCAGTCTGGGATGGGAGGAGGGATGATACATCTCTGATACAGAGATACATCTCTGTCACCAAACATCTGTCAAGCTTGCTGGTCCCCAGGGGAGCACTGTGTCACTTTAGCTCAATGTTTTTTTACATAGATGTGAATTTTGGATTTTCTGGGTTTTCTTTTATTCCTTTTGGGACACTATTTGCTCATAACGGGAAGTGATACTACTATCCTCCCACTGGTTTTGTAGAAGGTGTAGAAGTTTCTTCTGAATTTATCTGGAAGATTGAACGCTTCCAGCCATAAATACTTTAAGGTAATTGCTTTACAAACACCTGATTTTATTAAATTCAATAAAAACTTTTCAGATTATAAATTGATAAAAATGATTAATTTTATCCATTTCTCATCACTGTTATGGAGACATTACTCTGGAAACATGAAAAGTATGTGCATCTGTCAGAGTTTTGGTTTTATTAGAAAGGTTGAGTTTTGTCTGTTAAAACAGGAGATTTGTGGACACTCAGAAACTCAGAAGCACTTACTGAAAGGTTAAATAAACTGGGGCACACTATGTATTTCCCTTTCCCCCCTGCTCTCTCCTGACTGGTAGAAGAGATGTATGCTATTTCTCAGACAGGTGTATCTTGTAGTTGAATCCCTTTAGAAATATTTTAGAACAGAACTGTGGCTTACAGTGTCTTAAATAATATTTTTCATAAATATACAAGAGCCTGCTTCCATCTTTGCTAAAGATGTTTTCTAGTGTCTGTTATGGTGTTGCTAAAAGCTATTTACATTTAAATGGCTTTAAATGAGGCAGTCTGTATAATGACTGGACAGCATGAAAACCAAAACAATGTGCCATTAATACATACCCCAGACACATTCATATAACCTTAAGATATTTCAAGGTTCTAGTTAGATTTGGTATCTTTTAATTAGAAGCTTAACACTGATCTGTATTCATGCCACAATTAACTTGGACTGGTGCTAATGAATTCTCTAAATAGATTTTTGTGCAAATTGTTTCTACCCAACGGCTGGGAGCGGGGGAGTGCTGGGAGTTGCAATAATAATGTCTGGGACTCATTGCCTTTTAGGGTTTGACTTTGTCAATTGCTTTGTTTTCATCAGCTTCACTGATTTTATTATTTTTTTTTTTTTACCAGAATCAGAGCCAGAAAATACGTAAGCAATCAAGTATGTTTGCTTTTGAAAATCATAATTTATTGGTCATCTTCAGCCTATGCTGAGGCAATGGTATCATTGGGCTGCTGCAGAGCGAGTCCAGTTCCTGCCATAGTTGAACTTAGGATTTGAGTGAGCTGTTTCTAACAAGACACTCCACAGTATTAATTAATTTTTAGCTACATCAAAGTTTGGGGGACAGGATGTACAACTTCTTCAATGCAGCATTTAGCTGTATTGCATCTTCTTTGCCAATTTTTGTACATAGCAGCCACGAATCAGACCTTCTTAAGTAATGAGATTAAAAACAGTGACTTTTTTCTCTTTGCCCTCTGTTTTATGAGGTGTCAGATGACATTCATGACAGTTTTTAGCTTTGTAATCACAAATTTACACTATTAAAGAATATGGAAGCTGAGAATCTCAGTTTTATCATTGCAGGACTGGGAGCTTTGAGAAACATTAAATGTCAAGAAGTTTGGCTAAAATCATGATAGTTACTAGGGCTGTGATGGGACCATAGAGCCCTCCCTTGGTTCTAAGTGCAGGCCTGCAGGAAGGCTTACACCGCTCTCCCAGTGATATCAAGGGCTCAAAGTCTGTCCAGTGATTGAGGCCGCCTGACCTGAGGACACAAGCCAGAAGTGACAGTAAATGACACTAAGGAAACATGCACTGTGAGCGTGGTTCCCTTGGAAAGGCTGTGTGGGATCCCAGACACTGCTTACTCTTATCTCTCTATTAGCTAGCTGTCCATGGATGGGGAGTTGAGGAAGTTAACTTCTTCTCAGCTGTACACAATCCCTGCCAAAAATTGATGACTTAGCCCATGTGCAGCTGCATTGTAGAGACAGCTGGTGCCATGAGGACTCTTACTCTAGGTGTAGGAAAGGTCATGGTCTGACCTAACCTTTGTCTGGACAGAAGTGCAGTGCTGATCTGCCCTTCAAGAAAACAGAAGAAAGTAGTATCTGAATGTCCTCTCTGGTAGTAAGCATAGGGATTTACTTGTTCCTCATGAAGAAATGTGCAATGTTAGGAAAACAGTGTTTACAAAACAGAGCTCCTGGTGGCATTCAGAGAGTATTCACCTTCTTGTTGGAGTGACTGCAGCCTGAGTTATGGGGGCACAAGAATAAAACCTAAAATTAGTAATAGTCGTTTGTAGTTGCACATTCTGACCCACTCAAGATTTCATAGCTGCCTACAATAAGGAATTAAAACCAAAGGAATGCTGTTAACATTGTATAATTCTTATGCAATAGCCAAATAGTAGAGTGATTGATTAGAGAAAATGTCAAGAGCGAAATTACTCTTGCATTCCACAGAAATAAAGTAGAAGGTTGTTGTCTTTTTAATTTCTGTGTTTGCATCACATTTGAAATCGGTATTTCCTAACACGATTTAAACAGGCTGTGAATATTCTTATCTGATATTAAAAACCTGATTATTTTATCCCAAGAAAGAGCTGTGCATCATTTGAATGACACATTTCAGCAGAACTGCCTGTTCTGCTGAAAAGTCATTAGACTAAGGATGAGGAATGGCATATATTAGAAACTCATGCAATCTCTCTACTCTGGCATTATTAGAAAGAACTCTGCCACAGCCTTTGATGCTGACCTTCAGTCTAGATCCAGTTCTTGAGGATCCCGACAGTTTTATTAAGAGTTACTCAGCCTGACACATTGCTGAGCCTCTTCTCTGTAGTCTAATGCTGTGCAGGGTGCTCCTCCCCTGGAGGAAATATGAAGGCATTTGCCTAAAGAGCATGTGTATGATAAAGCCATTTCCTTTACTGGTGTTGCAGTCTCACTTCCTTAATTTAGATGCATACAAGTGGAAACTGTCAGCATAGTGTGCAGAACTCAAATGTACTCTCTTCTGTCAACCAAGCCAAGAATTAGTGACACGCACTAAAAAACACAGCCCAAACAACCAGGTATCTGTCAGTTTAGGCATTTTGGTTATGATGTGCTCTTTGGTCTATCAGGAATGTGGAGTCCACAAGCTGTATTCTGGAATTAGGAGAAATTGAGAAATGAGCATTTAGAGTCAGATGTGTTGACTATTCAGAAAGTTTGATTTCTCCACCCCGATGACACTTTAGCTACGTGTCAGCTCCCTCACACACAAGGTATGTGCTGTTTCTACAACTCTCCATCCACGCTCTGCATGCCAACAACCAGCTACTGTGTGCTGCTTGTGGGAAGGATGTCAAGGAGAAGAGGCACAAACTGCACTTGATTTGCAAAAAGGACTTGAAAGGAAGAGGTTGGTCATTGTCTTCTGCTTCTGTGCTGTCAGATGTGCCTGCTTACATGTTACTTTTTTTTTTTTTCCCAAAGCTACTAGATGGGTAGAGTGATGAAAGCTTTGATATTACCAGGAAACTCAGCAGATCTGGGCCTCTGCTGAGATTTGCAGGAGGTATCATATTTAGCATATGCTTGGAAGATATTTTTGTGGTAAATTGTCTGTTCTTCATATTGGATCCAGTAGGAATGCTTGGAGAAGACAGTTGAACCTGAGAAGATTAAAGAAAGTCAAAGGGAAAAGGGGTGAATTGGGCAAAATAATGGGAGATTTATCAGTCTGAATGAAGCCAGCTTTTTTCTCAAAAAATTAGGTATCTTCAGGTGAAACGAGGAATCCCATACCAAATCTGTTACAGGTAACTGTTTATTTTTGATGTTTTATCTGATATGGATTGTTTTTAAAGAGTCTGGCAAAGCTGTCTCTGTATTCTCTAAGTTTTACTCAAAAATAAGTATAGCCAATTCATGTGCATGTTTGTTTGTTTCCCTTGAAAAAATGAGAAAATACTTAGGCATTTCTCCTTGTGAATTTGATTTGTTCATATTGAGTGCAAGCTAACCCTCCTTGAGGCTGATTATTTTGCTAGAAGGGCAAATACTCATCTATGGCTTTCATCAGATGAAGATACTGGGAAAAACTGGGATACTATAGTCAGGTGAAGGATGCTGGTCGTTTCCATATCCATGCCTAATTTAAAGACTCAGGCAATTGGTAAGCTGGTGACAACAGACATTTCAGCAATGCAAATTTCAATTATGACTAGAATAATTCACGTCTAAGTGTGACATGGTCATCTACATCATAGAGGTGCTTTGTGTATATGTTAGTCTTGTTAACAGGTAACACTGGGCTACTCTGGTGTTAAACTTTCCTCTTGTAGTAGCAATCCCCAGCATGTGGCACAAAAGTAGCTGCAGATGGCCAGTGGGTTTGAGATCCCTGAGGAAACAATTGAGAAGAGGCTGAAGGCAAGTTTAGCTGCAGTGAAAGCCCTTGTAACAGCCATTTGGCTGCTTCTGAAGGATGGATTNTCCCTCTGTGTACGTAAGAGTTTTGACATGTGAGTGAGGAGCCTTACAAATGCTTTGCTTGCAAAGGACTGCTTTGTACAAGACTCCAGCCTTCAGCTAAAATCTCAGTCTATTTTGCCTACATATTTCTGCCTTTCCTGTTGCCTGGGAGGGAGTTTTTACTAGACAAGAACCCAAGTCACAGACTCTGAGACTTGCAGCTGAATTTTGTCATTGCCTCATCACATGCTTCTTGATAATCCATCTGCAAATAAGATCATTGTCTGTAATTTGGGGTATCTCCACTAATGCAGATAACACAAGGATATTGAGTAGAAATACTCACTGTATTTAACTGCTGAAGAGCTGTTTGCAGATGTACTGTGCCTTTCAATGGCTAATTAGTGTTATTTAACAATGCTTCCAGCCCTAAAAATTCCACTGTCCCAAATCAAGCTTTTATTCTAACTCCTACACAGAGAATAGTTTTCCAGTTATGACTGTGTGTAACTTGTCACGTGCTCTCATCTGACCCATTTATTAATTCTTGACAGTGAATTGAGTTTAGTCTCCTCTGTCTCAGTGGCTCAGATGTTCCTAGACTGTATCCTGAAAAGCATTGCACACAGTTAATGTAGTAAATCCCCACTTTGCCAGAGCAATTGTCCCATATCAAGCAGTTGAGGGCTGAGAGCCCTACTCAGTAAGCAGGGGTGGAAGTTTAAAAAACAGTATCTGTCATACTCAGCAGGAAGCTTTCTCAACTGGTGGAAAGGGGACTTGATTGATTGACTGACTGCTCAGGCAATGGGTCACCCTTTGCAGGTATCAGAGATGCAGAGAGCCTTTCTCCAAAGAAAGTACCTTCTTTGTCAGTTCAGATATACCCCATAATAGCGTGTGCTTCATCTCTGCATGTATCAAGACACAGTGAACTAGGGTAACACAGGATTTTCCTTATTCTTGGTTTCACTGGCTGGAGAAAAGTTCCTTATTCATTTACTTAGAACAAGTGACAGAGCAGTCTGTGGAAAGTAGCACAAGAATTCTGATCATTATCTGTAATTTTCCTGTACCATTTATCACTGTTTCATAGAAGTGATTTCCTTTGTGAGACAATTTCATGCCCTGCTAATTCCTAATGTATCTTGCAGCATCTTCAAATGTACAATTTTAGCACAGATTTCTACAAAATCCTTCTCAGTTTCCAAATTTTAAAATATTCAATATACTCCAGTGTGAATGTCATTAGGCTTTTGAATCTATCAATCTACTGTCTTGCCTTTTAAATTTAATTTTCTAGAAATAGTTGATTCCCTATATCAATACATGATTGATGATACTTGTGCAGCCTGGCAGAATCCAATTAGTTGGTTTAGCAAAACTTCACTTTTCAAGGGGGGGGTCACACTGGAAGCACGTACTGTCAGAAGGAGTTTGGGGCATTTCCCCATTTTCTTCTCCTTGCACATACTTCAGTGTTTCAGCACTCATTGAGCTGTGCTGAAACCCTGTCTCTGTAAGAAAAATTCCTACTCCAGCTTTCCCCACCCAAAGCTGACACACAGCATCTAACCATTATTCCTTTCATCCTCCTGCCAGGCTTTTTTTTTTCAGTTCAACTTGAATATCTGTTGTCTGCTATCTGCCATGGGATGTGTGCTTTGGAGTAAACAAGATTTGTTTTCTGCAGGATAAGTTACCTGTAAAAAAATAATCATTGTTTGAAAAAGCTAATTACACTTAGTCAGTCTAAAACACACCAGTTAGCATGTCTCATTTCAGAGCTGGAGACGTGTCTGAGCCCGGTGCTCTGCTCACATGTCAAAGGCTGTTCCTAGTGAGTGCCTCTGGAAAAGGGTATCTGTATGTTCAGATCTGATACTAGTCAAATTTCTAAGTAGTTCTGAATGATGGTGACTGAAAAGCTAGAACCCCATGAACCTAAATATCCTTCTATCATGGGTAGTGCTGCTAGATGTACCCTTAAATCCAGTAACAGAATTTCTTTGTTCACAGATGAAAACACACCTGCGTAAATCCTCTCACATCTTCCTGCCCACCTGCCCACCTTGAACTTCTGAGTAAGAGGAATCAGGAGAGACACTGTGTTGAATCTTGGCCATGCATGTATGATGCACTTATATGTCAGGCCAGACAATAGCCATATTATGTCACCCTGATTAAAAAATGGACTGCTGTATTAATAAGCTACTGCTTATCATGATGTCAGTCTGCACAATGCCATTGATTTGGCAGACTTTTAACCTAAAGAATTATAACCTCTTTCCTCTTGATCACTCTATTAAATCCAGATTGATCTTTCATCCAAAATGTCAAGGAATCTGTCAGCAGCTTAGCAATTAATGAGAATAATGACCTGCTGTAAAACAAACAGCAGTGAATTAAAAGTACAGGTCATGTCTGCATTTGCCAACAAGATAGCTTTTTTTCACTTGTTCCTAATGCTCTTGTTTTTAAAAAGACGCTAAAGAGAGTTTGTTAATTGCATTTGAACTCAAGTTCCTTTTCAGTGCTCAAAATTTTGGCTCATAAATAGGGACAGCTTATGTTAAGTCTGCTGTAGCAATTCTGGCCCTAAGCTTTTTACTGTGTTCTTCAAAGATTTCTGCTTCTGCTTCCAGGATTGCTTGACTAATCATGCAGCAGTTGCAGATCTGGTTAAATCGTTGCTGGGAAGACCACATCATTGCTAGGAAAGACCAGAACTGATACCAGTTTATATTAATATGCCACAGTGATACAGCATCATCCTCCCTAGAAGCTGACCCAGTCCTGTAAGAAGGGAGACAGGCATTTAAATGGGCAGATTGTCAGAACAGAAAATTATTTTAAGCTTTTTAAAGCTCATCTATATCTACTAATGAGTCAGAGCTTTAATTCCCAATGAATTAAACAGATAATCTGAGAGTTTTATACTTAAGTCGTTAAGGGCTAAATTCTTAAAAATACTCAAGTTATTTTGATGGTAGGACTGAAGCCTCTGATTCACTCAGACTTTGCAGTGTTGGACCCAGAACACTGTACTTCCATTAGAAATTTAAACTAAGACTCAGACAGTATCTGTAAAAAATGTTCAGTCAAAAAAATGTGCATACGCCAAGTGAATGTACTGTTTCCACTTCACATTTATAATCAAAAGGATTTTAAAGGTTAAACACTTTACAGTTTTGCACAAACATGGAAGTGAAACTTGTAGCAAAATTTTACATCACTTCTACTTTCATGTTGACAGAGGCCACAGGTCAGATTTTATCTGCATAAAAGATAAGAAAGATCCCCATTACAGTACCAGGAAAAATGGGTGAAAGTGTAATTTAAGTCAGAGGCAAAACTCTTGCTTAGTTAAGTGAAATCAGACTTTTCCTAGTGTGTTTAAGAATATATTAGTTCTTTGCAAAATAACTCTTGTTCTTTCCCTTAGGATAAAATGCCAGAAAATCTCCCATATACATGAGGAAAAAGAGTCACTTGTAGCATAAGCCTGTAAACACCACTGGAAACTTTACTGCTTGAACAATGTGGGTTTACTAGCTTGGATTATTCAGCATCTGAAGATACACTGGTTGTTTCTCTTATGTGTATTAATATCAAAGCCAAATCTAATATATGTTAGATCCTATGGGGGAGAACCTTGGAGCTCCTTTCATACAAGCTGCAGCTTCTTGCTTGTTCTCCAGTAGGGCACATTAAAAGGCCTTTTCCACTTGTTTTTGAAGTGCTGGGCCTTTCCTGTGCAATCATCTCCGACCTTCCAGCTGGTGGCACTGTCAGCATAACCCTTGGCTCCCAGCTGTTCTCCCCAGCCCTTGCTCTTGTAGCATGGCCCCTCTCTTGTGGTGCAGAGGACAGAAGCTGTGACTCTTTTAACAAACAGTTTCTTGGTCAGTGCCTTCATACCAATTCAGAAAGATCACAGAATGGTTTGGGTTGGAAGGGATCTTAAAAATCATCTGGTTCCATCCAACCCTCCTGCCATGGACAGGGATGTCTCCTATTAGACCAAGTTTCTCAGAGCCTCATCCAGCCTGGTTTCTTCCAGGGATGGGGAGTCCACAACTTCTCCGGGCAACCTGTTCCAGTGTCTCATCACCCTCATTGTAAAGAATTTCTTCCTAGTATCTTATCTAAACCTGCCATCTTTAAGTCTAAGAAGGAATTAGGAAGATGTATTTTCTAGGGATGGTGAATAGCTCTTTTGGCTGTAATGCTGGCCCACTTTAGCTGGTGTGCTATCCCAGCTGTGAGATTTACAGGGGTTTGTGAGCATCTTCGGATTTCAGATGGTGCTTTTCATGCTGCTTGTATCTGTTAAAATGGTGTGTGTTTTGTGCTCTGAGACATTTCCTGACTACTCAGTAGAAATATCTGATTAATTAGGTATCATTAGGTTAAATATAGTTAAATACAGAAACACAGGTAATTGCTTGAAGGATGATGCTTGCATTAATAATTTTTTCCTGTTGTTTTTCTTTCTCTCTAGTTCAGCTGTTGAAATACAACCTGTTCTTTGTTTTGCCATGGACAGACCCCTTACAACAAAGAGACATAGCAGGAAGTCAATCGTGCATAAATGTTAGTGTGAGAAAATGAGGAAGAGAAAATAGTTTTTTCACTACCTTTTTGAAATCTATTAAAGGGTCCTGAGTCTGCTAAAGTTCAAATTTGGCCATTTACCATAGAAATAGAACACTGAAAAAAGGTATTTTCTAGCAAAGAATTTCTGTAATTTCTGTTTGTATAGAGTGCTTTGCTTGAATAGATAGGATTTTGGAGATGACTGGTTTGTACCTTATTGCATGAAGCTTCACATCCAGTTGGATTTACCTGGTATGTTGTATTTCAGTGGTGTCTGTGTTTCATTTATCAACTCATAATTTTTTATTCACATGAGCATGGGGAAAGGCATGCCAAAAGAAATATCTGCATTTGGATTGAAATGATCCATTAATATGAAAGACCAAGATATATCAACATCATTTGTATTCATGCACATGATAAATAATTGTATTTTCAGAGTGGGCTTCCTGATTCTGAAATAATTGCAAGGCTCATCTATATCTGAATTATTAGTTGCAGCGTTGTGAATACATAGACTGTTAACATGGTGTGGAGCAGCATGGTGAAGATAAATCTGTGGCTGTGCTGATTATTCACCTTTCTAGACAGCAACATTCATCTTTTTGTCAGTATTTGCACCCATCCCTTTCAGTAAAACTGGGAAACACTATTAAAATCAGATCCTTGTTCTCAGTAATTTTTTTAATTGAAACCATTATATTATTTAGTTTTCTGAGATCTTGTGTGCCACACCCCTGCTCATACACCCTGTTGTCCTAATGCTTTCAGCGCTAGTCAGTACTGTGCTTGGTAGGACTAAAATGTGCCAAAAGCATTTTATTTCATTATTCTGACTATTTTGCTGACAATTTGGTTTCTTTGTTTTTTCTCAAAATGGTTAGCACTTACTGATTCTTCTTTCTTTTTTTTTTTTCCCCTGAAAATTGTAGTGCAAGTAGCTAAAATGGGAATTCAAATAAGCTTAAGTACTTCATTTGGAAACATTTGCAATTGATTCATTCATAGGTGATAATCTAAGCAACAAGTACTGTAGTCACCACCAAAAAGTATGATAAAATTACCTTTTTTTTTTGCAAGAAAAAAAAAGTATGTTTCCAAATGAAGGTAAAAATGTTATAACTTTAGAGAGGTTGCTCAGAAGTCACTTCTCAGTGTACCTTAAAGAAATGAAGGCCATTGTTCCCTGTCTTAAGCAAGGGACAGCAAAGAAAGACAACCACATCCTTGCACTTTGTGTTCTCAGCTGCACCTTGGGGTCGGCAAACCCACTAACTTGCCCTTCAGCAAAGACCTGAGCCAGCTTTGGCTACAGGTTTTTGCTGCCCCAGACAAACCTGAACAGTGGCATGCTTCATTGCCTGGGCTGTACCATTGATCGTGTCCTCTACAGCTTTTTTACCTTCTGCAGAAAATATCTAAGATAGTGTCTGATAATACAGGACAAGTATTTTTTTTTTTTTTCTTCTTTTTTCCCTAACTAAGCAGAATTTATATTTTTAGCCTTTCTACCACTGAATTTATTAACATTTTTTCTGCATTAAAGTGAGTAGATGTTCAGCTGTAGCTTTTACCCAGAGAACTGATGTTAATCATCAGTGAATTACATGGTAGTGACTGAATTTATCAGAGTACAATGCCAGGACAGCATGTTTCATTGCTTTTTTTTTCCCTTTAATTTTACTGTAATGAAGGATAAGAGGAATATCTGTAGGTGGCAATAGTACTGAAGCTGTAGCCATATGCCATTTGAGGGTTTTAATGGGTAGGTTACCATCAAGTTAATTTTCAAGTTAGCTGTCTGCAATTTTGATTCAATAAACTGCTTTACTGATGCTGTAGACTGGGGCAGTGTGGTCCCTAAGGTCTGACTGCAAATCTGAGTGCCAGATTCTCCACAACACAGCAGTGTCTACCTTTAGGCAAAGTCATGAATGGCTTTCAAAATTTCACTGTTTGTGTATGTGACTATTTGTTTATTAATTTTGAATCACTGAGTGCAGACATCGGTTTCTAATGATAGCCCTGTGACATTTGTACCATTAGCATGATGTTAATGTGCAGTAGTACAAGAAGCTATAATAATAGTCACAAATCACAGATTTTTTCAATGAATTTGAAGGATAAAATGTAGTGTGTATCCAAACTAAAAAACACAAACCATATGAAGCCCAAGTTCTAGCCTGCACTTGTTTTTCTGAGATGAACTGACAGTGCTGACAGGTAACAGCAACATCTGCAGAGTGTAATGGTACCTGTGCAGCTTTGAGAGCAGGCAAGGGAGAAGGGATGCTGTGGGCATGAGCAGCAGCACGAGGCAGTATGTTAGGGTTAGCTGTTTGTGGAGTCATGCACTGTGGGTTTCAGGTATGCTCAGGACAGACCTTAGACATCTTATGTATGGGCTGCTGAAACATGGAATTGCTGGAGAATACTCTTGGAGGTGCAGCTGGGTCCACAGCTAATGGATTTCGAGCAGCATGCCAGGTGTTTGTGTGGCATTCAGTGGGTTGCCCAATGCCTTTTGCAGTTCTCTTCTTGAGAAGGATCACAGCCAAAGTGTCAGAAGTCATTTGGTCATTGCACTATGATACACTGGATTTCCCATTGCAGTGGATAAAGACCAACTAGGTTTATCGAAACATTGCAAGCAACTGCACAAAGTAATAAACAGTTCTTAATTTGCAGTCTATAACAATTTTTCTTCTGCTTCATTATTACTTGGGTTATTGAAAATTAGATAAGGTCTTTCTTTGACACAAGTAGTTTGCCTTAGATGAGGCAATGCTAACTGAATAGAAAAACCTAAGTTCTATTTATGGTCTATTATCTGTGGTGACATTTTTTATTAAATTCCACAAAATGGGAATATGATAAATCCTTCAAAATTCTAGTTGCCACTAGATTAACTTTTTGTCCAGAATATTATTTCCTAGGGCAGTCTAATTTATGCATTCCAACTACTTTGCTGACTAGCAGTAGTTCAAAATAAAGAACATTTTGGCAGAAATTTAATCATTACATTTAGTTGTGAATGCCCATTGCTCAGAAAATTGTCTCTGTAATTGTGCTACCATTTTAACTGGCATTTTAATTACGGCTCTTCTGTTTATCAAGGTAAATCCAGGGACCATTTGTTGTGCACCTGAATCCACTGACTAAAATGTTGGAAAAATAAACTCTGTGTTAAATGTAAGAGTTATTTGAAGTAATGAAATAGTTCCAAGTGCCAAATTAACATGTGAAATCAAAGTGAAAGAGAGTCAGCCTGTTGTGACTCTGGGAGCAGCAGGTGAGGTGGGAACTCTGTGAGCTACTTTGCTGCTCTGATCTATTGGTATTAGTCATCCCAGTAGCCAAACCCCAAAATTTCACATCTGTTGGTGTTGTTTAGGTGATTGCACTATCAGGTGATTATAAGAGAAAGTCCATTTCAAGCACATCTGTGATTTCTCATGCTGTGATTCACTATACCTGACTAGACTTGTTGTTCTATAAGGTTAGCATGTTGTTGTCCTTGACATATTTCATCCCTGTTTTTTCAATTCTTTTTGTTCTGCAGCTTCAAATAGTCCAGGCCTTTAAGAAAACTTTTATGGTAGTGGAATTCAGTAGTCATGTAAGTAAAAATCTAGCAAAGACTAAGCTCATAGGTCTTCTATTTAATTTTTGAGCCTAAATTATCTGAGCTACCTTGTACCATAGGCCTTATTTCTTGGCAGACTTTGAGTTCAGACTTGTGAAGGAACCACATTATAGCCTCCAAAAGTTAAGAAAAATGAGCAGCCAACACACATAAGAGGAATTTTATAACAGTAGTGGTGGGTGGAAATGAGGTTAAAAACTACTGTGAACCAAAGATCAGACGCTAGTTTCTGTTGTCAGGGTTCAAATTCAGTTATAGAACTATGACCTCAGCTGCCCTCAATTACCTTGTTGCATAATGATCATAAAAAAGGGAGAGTCTTAAAAACACTGCCTTTGCTGTCATTGCTGTGCAAGGAATTACTGGGTTATTTAGAAGCTGAGGCTGACTTCTATGTGTGTATGTGCATGCTTCAGATCTGTGCTATTGTTTGTGGGGTTTTTAATATGATGACTTAAAAAGATCATGAGATAGTTTAAAACTTGACTGAATTACACAGATTACTCAACTGCTGAGGAACCTGGGTGCCCCCCAACCTATTGTGCTGCACAGCGTAGATAAATGGTTTACAGACCAGCAGTAATGTTCTCAAAACTCATTGTGCTTTCTCAGTTTTACAACATGGGCTGATCATAAACATAAGCTACAGGGTTCATAGGGGACATCAGAACATTTTTCAGTGAGTTACAGACTTCTGTGTTTGCTGTGCTGCCACATTCCAGCTCGTTGTCCTGCAGCTCTCAGAGAGATGGTCCTTCCTGGGCCGTGGTGGGCGCTGGCCCAGGACAAACACACTAGGAGGTGTTACCTCAGGCTTTCTCCATGACAAGCATCTCTCTTCTGCCGTGCTCCAGGTTATCTAAGGGAAGGATCGGGAGATTATGTTACAGCTCTTGGGAAGGATGGCACAGTCCCCTGGCAGAGCTAACCAGCCTGTTAGCCACTCAGTGGCTCACACGGCCCCTCAGTCACCCTCTCCCCATGTGACACACCCTGCAGGAGTGGTGCTGTCCGCCTGACGGAGCCTGCAGCCCCTGGGGGCCACTGTGGGCCCTGCGCAGCCCCACTGCCACCCCCAGAGGCTGCCGACCCTGCAGGGCAGCCCGAAGTCACAGTCGATGCTGCTGCGCGCTCCGCGCTGCGTGTGCCACGGGCCGCCGCCGTGGCTCACGGGCTCCTCTCAGCAGTCCAGGGAGCTCGAAACAGGAGCTCTACCCCAGGGAGCTCAAAACAACGATGATTGTGTACTTTAAAAAACAGTGTGCTTTTTGCTCTGGGGAATGCAAGCATAGAGCTACTGCTCCTTCCCGCTTTTCTTGCTCTTCCCATACTGCTGCTGCCTCTCCTGAGGTATTCCATGTCCTATCACTTTCTCCTCCCCACACTTCCAGATGATTGTACAAGACATGGGTTAAAAATCCAGAGGAGAAACATGTTTGCAACAATGGAAGCTGATGTAAACAAAACCCAGTAGAATGGTTTTCTGGTTCACGGTTTTATTAATGTCTTTAACTTTAAAGGGATTTGAGATTTTTGTGAGGTAAACGACCTGCTTCAGGCTACACAGACATTTCAAGTTAAATAAAAAATTTAAGGCATAATACAGCGTTCATGCATACTCGTGTTGCTTGGGATTGGAAAAGTTACTGAAGATTTCCTTTCCTGTTGCTATGCATTTTATTTTCATTGTTGGGAAGCGTAGATGAAGGTGAAGGTAGCAGCTATTTCAGGAGGCTGCCTGTGAGGCAGAAAAGTGTTTTAGATACCTTCTATTCTTGTTCCCCCGTGTACAAAAGCAGATGCCAAGTACCACATGCTCCCCTATTTTGTCTGTCAGGTGCTTATGCAGGATTCATCTCGGCTTTTGTGTAAAGACTTCCAAGGAAGTGTCAGATGCTGAGCTGGTTCCTCTGTTGCCGTCCCTGTGTCCATTTTGTCAAAATGCACCTGGAGAGGCGTCATCAAATTGTATGTGCCCAGGTAGTTTTCTGTGACAGTCCCTGGGGTCCTGTGATGTGAAAATGTTTGAAAAACATAGCAACAGTAAGGCAGAGCTACCTGTGCTGCACCTCTTTTCCCCCCCGAGATGAACTGGTGTAAAGCAGGTCTTGCTGGGCATATATCCAGGGTAGCTGGTGTTAGGAAATAAGTCTGCAGGCAGATTTAAACAGAAAAAAGCTGCTTAAGAATTTATCATATCTGATCAGTAGAGGCAACAATGTCTCTCAACAGAGTTTTCACCCACTCCATGAGTGGACAAAGCAGGATGTATACTTGCAGGTCAACTCCCTGAGTACATGGTAGGTGACATCTGTCACCCCAGCCCCCTCATCTTCTACTCTTGCTGGCAGAAAGATAAGATGTGTAACTCCAGAGCAACTGAAGCCATGTCAAACTGAGTTTGCTGTCCCTCGCCTGGGATAAAAAAGCACAGGGATTTTACCAGTGCTGCAGCTAAAATGTGCACTGTACACTGTTTTTTAGGCTTCCAGTGATTGATATACATTGGGAAATAATTTTTCACAAATATAAGCAGATTGTTTACATTGAATCTTTTCATCTTAAAGCAATTTTAAAACATGGCACCTTTACATTACAGCATGCCAACAGCTGGGGTAGATTATTTCAGGCAAATTTTCGTGTGTCTTGCAGTATCACCTACACAGCAGATTGCTTAGCTTTCTTCCCTTGTTCAGCATCAGTTATAACTTTCTCAATGCCCACATGCTTTTATGTTCCCTTGAAAACTGGCTGCTGCCACAAAGTAACCCCATTTAAATGACATAGCACGGCCAAAACCAATCTGGGCTGACATGAATTTCCATCAGTACACAGCTGAAGCATCAGCCTTCAGCAGAAGAGTCCAGTTAACAATACCTATCTTTCTTGCAATTTATTTCAAAATCAGCTGTCTCAGGCATCCATCCTCTGTCTTCCATCTTTTAGAGAAGTTGACAGAAATTAGATTAGTTGTAAATTGTGTGAGGAGTAAAATTCATCCTGCTCTGACAGTGCAAAAATGCATGACAATGCACCTGATGGTAGTATGGAGCCCAAGACAGTGCTTCAGAGTTTCTGCTCTGAGGAGGGTATGATTGCAGATATGCTTAGCAGTATCACTTAGATGTATTTGTTTAGGTTATACTAAAGAACAACTGCTTCAAAGAATTTATATATATAATAGAAAATATCCTTCAGGCTTTATTTGAAAGATGTATCAAATCTTTCAAGTAAACCACAAAATCCAAGGGTGTAGAAAGATTGAGGTTGAATGTTAATGAAAGGTTGCTGCAGGAGGTAGGCCTTTCAAACTTCCTGTTTATCATGTTAGTGCTGGGACCATATCTGAAAGTTAATTCTAGTGGGTTTTTTTCTGTTGTTTTGCTAGTGCCTCCCCCGACACTCTCCAGATCTCTCTTGAGGAAAGACAGATTAAAAATGAACTGAAAAGACCAAGTTGATTATCCTGGAAAATTTTAACAAATGGTGCTTGTACTACAGCCCTGAGTAATGGATAATTTAGTAAAATATCAGTGTGCCTTTGAAATAACCTTATGGAAGAGCCACTGGCCATAAATTAAGTCAATGACCTGTACATGTGGATTCCTAAATTCTTGAAAATAGTTTCTGTGTTCTACTGATGTGCCACATGATCTGAGAAGGTCATCAGATTCTTCAACGTATAAGTGTTTGAAGGGAGGGTGTCAAGAGGATAAATCCAGACCCTTCTCAGTGGTGCCAAGCAATAGGACAAGTGGCAATGGGCAGAAACTGCTGCACAGGAAATCCCACCTGAACATGAGGAGGAACTTTTTCACTGTGCATGTGACTGGGCACTGGAACAGGCTGCCCAGAGGGGCTGTGGAGTCTCCCTCTGTGGAGATATTCATAAGCCATTTCAACACAATCATAAGTAATGTGCTCTAGTGGATCCTGGTTGGGCAGGGAGTATAGACTGGATGACTTCCAGTGGTCTCATCCAATCTTACCCATTCTGTAATTCAATACTTTCATAAATACATTGGTGTTTTTGCAAATCTACGTGAAATTTGAAGTCCAGAAGATTAGTCCTGAGTATCCACTGTGGCAGGTATCTCACCTATGTGGTAAGTTCTGCCGTAGCTGCTTCAGAGACTGATGCTGACCAGTACTGAAAGCATGATCTGAAAGGTCTAACTAAATTGTGATATGCCAGGGGTAGAAATCCCTGTTTGTCAAAGCAGTGGCACGATATCAAATGATCAAATCCTAGATGATCAAAGTCAGTTTAATTACTGTTGTTAAATTTGAATCAGGAAGATAACATACATACAGAAACCTAGAGACATATTTCTGAAATTTCTTACAGGGAGCAAACTGTCGTCATGGATATAGACCTTAGGTAGATTTTCTGCACTTATTCAATTAAATCCTACTAAATGGAATTAGGAAAAGCCAGCTAGAACAAATTATGTATTTCTTCCCTCCTCCTGAGACACTGACTGTTCTGATAGAAGTGCTCCTGCTAGCTTGCTAGCCCAGCTAGTAATATGAAAATATAGCATCTGCTCAGTCTTAAAACTGCAAGACTTCATATTTCTGATTCAATAACTATGAATTAGAATGAATAAGAAATTAGTAAGAAATGCTATTGCATATTCTTTATTTTGTATGTAGCTGTCTATATATGTATTGGTGTGTTTATGTGCACGTATATAATTTATGTATATAAATTCTAGCTTGATACACACAAGCAAGTTTAACTGAGAGCTCCATATCTAGCATTCAGAGGTATCCAAGTGCCATGGAACTTGTAGTGAAAAGCATTTCAAATTTACTTGTAGCTGAAAACAGAATTTTAATGCATATCTGCAGCAGGTCTGTAATAAACTAGAGACACTGATGCTGTGACTCTTTGAATGATTCTGCAGAGCATGAGAAGCACTTGCTCATTCCAATTACCAGACTGTTTTTTCCTTGCTTTAATGCCTGCCCACAATTTATAGAATTTAAACCCCTTGGCCATACCAGAAGTGATTTGAAAGGGTCCTTAGTTGTTGAAAATTGTTCACAAAAATCTAAAGGTTTATCGCAACTTCATGACATTTAAAAAATCTTTTGCAAGAATTGATTACTAAAAATCAGCTCAGAAACATCTCCAATCAGCCTGTAACAAGCAGAACAAGGCCACTTGCTTTTTTCTTTTTGAGGTAGAAATGTACCAAGACTGGTACATCCTTTCTCAAAGGAACTCTTCACTTTCTTCCCACTGCCCTCTTTTACTGTCCATCCAACAGAATGCCCAGCCAACAACTGCTCAGCCTTTTGAAAGACTGAAGTCAGGGCTGCATGATGTGGGTATTCCCCCTGCCCACCGTGCAGTGCCACACTCACTCTGCCTATGAAATGTTGTAAGCACTGGGGAGGCATAAATTAATGTGTGTTTATATATATGCACGTCTGTAGAATATCTAATGAAAAAAGAGAAGGCAGCTTGAGCAGTATATTTTTAACATCAGAATTTTCTGTCTAGTGTTATTCTTTCTGAGTTTGCAGGACAGTATGAGGGTGTTGATGATAGGCATGAAGAGATTTGTTTGCTGAAGTGTCATTCACAACTGCTGAGGAATATTGGGAAACTAGGATAGTGGGAAATGCTCACATGCATGTATTTGCCAACACACATTTGTATGCGTTCGAGTCTAGAAGTTACAAAAGGAAACAAAATCACAGAATCTTCTGAGTTGGAAGGGATCCACAAGGCTCATGGAGTCCAGCTCTTAAACGGATGGCCCATATTGGGATCACACCTATGACCTTGTCATTATTACTACCACACTGACAACTGAACTAATCTCAGGGTCAGGAGGGATATGTCAAGAAGTTCTGGGGGAATCAAGTCAAAAAAAGGTTTGTCACAATGCAAACAAGCTGCAGCAAGTTCAGTTCTGTGCATGCAAAGAGGATATAAAAAGCTATATGTAAATACAGAACACACCTTGTGGGGAGAAAACCTGATGATCTCGGCCCAATGTCTTCTGGTTTTAAATTGCTGTATGATTTTGATAGATGGTTGAAGATGTCATCTCTTGGCTGAGAGTTACTGAGCATTTGTTTGTTTTTATTCTCCTCTTAAAAATATTATTCACTTCAAGCTATTTGAATGCTTAGGGACATTGTTTAACTTTTTAATGTTTATTTGATGCTGTCTCCATTTACTACAAAGGAATACAAGAATTCCCTGCTGATTTAGTTGAACTTATCTACTTCTTCGCTTCATAAGTGAGGCTGAGTTGTGTATACATGCACCCTCATTTCATGTAAGTATTGGATGCTTTAGAAAAATAAATATATTATAGTTTTGGAAACTGACCATATGAAATCCAGATAACTAAAGGAAATTTATCAGTAGCAAACTTGCCAGTATCAGAGGGGAAAGTTTGTAGAGATTTAGTGAAGCATCTCCTGGAGATGACTCATTCTTGGAGAAGATGATCATATTTCTGTTGGGTCAGCTATTTAGTTGTATAAAAAGGTTTTTTCTCTTTTCTTGAAAACCAGATAATTGTTAATGTATGGTGCTTTATCTCCACAGATGTTCTAATGCCACATTTGCATTTTTGGTCCTTCAGGCAGTTCTGCTAGTTTTCATCTTTCCCTCATCTTAGTTTCAGCAGCTGGTATTATGATATTCAGATATAACTGCTGATCTCAGCTCTACCAGAAAATTCACGCTGAAGCTTCCTGCTAGGTTTTTGCTTGAATGAAGCTGTTCGTTATTTTTCCAAAGCCTAACCAATTCAAGCTGTTGTTGAAGTTCTGTTGGGAAAAAATTAGGAAAATAGTTCATTTTAAAGGTTGAATAGTTCATTTTTGGGTGCCTATGATTTTACAAATTTTTGTAAGTAATAGATTACTTAACATTTGACTCCATGTCTTTTACATTAAGAGTCTTTGGATACACACGTACCCTATGTGCTATGACACAATTTAAATCTTTATCACTATGAATGCAATTGCATGCTCAGCTTTAGTTTTTACTTCTGATGTCTGCTATGTTCTGTCTTCTGCCCTCAGGCATGATTCCCTGCCCACTTTCCTGAGTCAACAACACAGCTTGAGTAGATGTGCCAGTAAAAGATGAGGGAGCTAATAAAACTCAGACTTATGTGTTTTCACAATGTAATTATTTTGTTTTGACAGAAATAGCTCTCACCTGGACCAGGTCTCAGAGCAGCTCACCATTGTTGAATCTAAATACAAATCAGCTTTAAAGGATAAGATTCTAGACTAAACACAAGCATCTCTGTGTTACATCTCTTTGCCCTTATAATATACATACACGTGTAGCATTACAGGCTACCAGCCATCAGTTCTACATACTAGCTCTGAAGTTGTGTCAGCCAAGCAATCAGTGGTTTTTGTTGCAGCTTAATACATAGTATGAATACTCCTGTACACAAGTTACTGTCTGTGGGCAGCTTGCATGGGTTGCTTCCTCACTGATATCACCAACCAGCTATTTCTTTTTATGGCCCTGAGGCCTCTGATACCTTCCCATGCCCATAAATTCAAGGACGCTGATATCAGCCGGTGGCTGTGCTGGGGAGGCCCCACCTGTAGCTGGGATCATTCTTCATATAGGAAAGGGGCGTGTGTGGAGACTGCCCTTTGCAGCTGCTGGCTGGTGCTGGCTGTGCACTCAGCAGGGCTACAGGCCTGGGACCAGCATGGCTTTGCTCACCAGCTAAGGCAGAACTTCAGGCTTTCAGTTCAAGCAAATCCTCCAGCCATGTCTAGAGGTTTAGTGTAACAGAACTGCTGAAAAATGTTTTTTTGTGAAAACCTGTGGCAGAAATGAAAAATAATTTTAATAACATTTTCCTGTTAAGTTTTCAAACTGGGTAAGGTTTATGAAATGATATCTCAAAGGACAGAGAATGTGAGAAAATATACTCTTTAGAAAAAAGACAGCCTTTCATTGTAAGAAATACCAGATTTTGATGAGTGTAAATGAAGAATATGCTGTGTTGTTTTAGTTGTATCAGACCTGTGTGACTGAAATGCTGAAAATTATTTGAATTGGTGAGGGTAAGACTTGCAAAGTCAGACCTGTCAGGTCCTGTGTGTTTGTGATACCACTTTTTTCTGAAAAGTTTGTCTTAATTTATGTAATAGGACTTCTTCTTGGCTATGTTACTTTGTTGTAATTTTTGTGTCCCTGCACCTTAGAACTCTTAATTACTATTGATACATGCCTTGTTGCTTTTATGGTCTTTATACTGCTATTAGTTTATATATTGCACCAATACTTTCTACTGAGACTCCTAATTTACAGTGTTTCAAAATCTACATGAAATAATCTGTATTAGCGGAATGAACAAGCTGGAACATTAAAGTTCTTCCCTTACAATACTTAAAGTTGTTGATAAGGCTGTGTACATGTGTGAGATACACCCACACAAACACAAATAAATTTAAAGGAACCTTGTAAAAGAACACTGGTAGGCCTATAACAATAATAGTTTTTTCCTCTCTTTCGATATATGTGTGTGTCTGTGAGACTCTTGTTGATACCATCATGCCTTTATTCTCTCTGGGCCTGAAAATTCTGATAGCTGTAAAATTGTTAGCCTGAGATGGTTACAGAACAGAAGTGGGGTGCTACTTGTAGCTCAAGCAGAGGCAACTACTTTGCAAGTTTCCATGTCAGACCAACCCAAACGCTGCCGCCAGTTTCCATGTCAGACCAACCCAAACCCTGCTGCCAAAATTGGTTTTGGTTGTTGTTTGGTTTCTTTTTTTAAGGCAAGAAGAGGGGAAGCTTCATTTTTCAGTGACACTTGAGGCCAGCTGGTGATGACTACATTGATGGGCACTGAAGGGGAAGAGGGTTTCAGTTTATTCCAGTGCCAGAGCAGCCTGTCTGCTGCAGGATGTCTTCTCCTGTCCTGTCAGGTGTCTGTGGACACTGATGTTCTCTTTGTTGCCTTAGGATTGTTTTCTGTATAAATACTTCATCAACATAGCTGTATTGGTAAAGAAAAATAAATCCTACCCTTCATACGTATAATTCTAGTAAGAAAAGACTACTTTCAGTTATGCTGAGGATAAAGGCATTAATTTTGTTCCAGAAAATTGCATTGCTATATAGCAGAATAGGAATTTTTATTGAGAAATGTTGTGTCTTCACTGTTCTGTTTTCTAGTGATTTTATGCTGTAACATTTTCCACTAACGGAAGTTCAGGGGAAATTCCCTCTAAAATACTAGGACTCTCTGTGTTGATACAGCTTCCAAAAATATTGCAAAATAAGCTGCTGCTTATATATTTCTGCTAAACTCAGGTCTGAAGGATAAGAAAATGGTACTGTGTGATAGCTCATGTAATTTGTTGGTTGTATAAGAATGAAGCAGAAGACTTCAATCTGTCAAAAATTGTCCCCCAAATTTTGTAATGAATAATACCTTACTAAATCACAATTTGAAAAGCCTCAAAGAATCATTATGAATATTGTTTAAGAAACACATTTATTTGGTTTTTTCTGCTTAGATCTCTCATAGACTATTCTGAAGCATCTAATAGCACCCAGATAGTTACAAATAACAATCATGTTATATCTTATGGCTTGCCTCCTTGGCCAAATAGCCTCATGTCTAAATTCACTAAACGTGCAGGAAGTTATGAAGCTCTGCTCCTGTCTTTGGAACAGTAGTAGTGAGTGGATCTGCTGTGGAATATGCAGAAATATCTTATAAAGACTTTGCATATTGAAGCTATCGGCAAGACTTTGATCAATGGACCTGTATTTTTGCCATAAAAAATATTATCGTATGAAAGTAAAATGTAATATCTGCTAGCAATAAAAAAAGGAAGCAAATACAGCAAATACTTTATTCATTGAAAATTATCCTGTAAAATTATATAGTAATAACCCAGAGGTGGCTTCTAGACATATTACTATATTTAAATGTGTAAAGAGAGTGTGTTGCTGCATACTTATAAAAAAAGGCTTGATACCCATGTACTTAGCATAATAGAAATATCTATACTATGCTCTGAGACTTTTTGTTTGCAATTTCCTGCCTTTAAAATATTTGTTGTTAAAATCAGGCACTTGGAAAATTTCCACAGTTAAATGAGTTGTAGGTGATAATCTTTTACATTAGGGAGGGAATTTGCGCTTCTTGTCCCTGTAAGTTGCATCTCTATAGATAAAGAGTCACTGTAATAAAACTCAAAGGGCTATGTTGCAACAACTCTCACCAGGACAAGGTGTAGGATTATTTGTATAATCATTAATTTTTCTGTCCTCTTATAACCCATCTGTGTTTTCTGGTTGACTGGCAAGCAAGTCCTAATTCTGCATTTGACATTGTCAATTCATATGAAAATAATTGATGTCAAACATTTAGCATGACATAACTTATACAGAGCCACCACCATGCAATAGACTTCATAGATAAATAAAAATTGACAAGTTCCTGTCCAGCACCGTCTGCTATCTCTGTGTGCAGCCCTCAGCCACAAACTGAGCTGGGATTCTGTGCAGCCATGGCCACAGAGCAGTAGGGTGAAAGCTGTAGTATATTAACTTACAGAGCCTTTAGGATCTCAGATGTCAGCTACCCAGCTACATGCCACCTCAGAGGGACTGCAGGCGCTGCTGCTCACAGAGTAGGTTAGGCTGGCACATTCCAAGAGCAATTCTTGTGCTTATGGGCTATGTCTAATGTGCTTGTTTTAATATGAGATAAAAAGTTGCCCTTATATAATCACCAGAATATGAAATAATAGCAGATTCAGGCTGGTTGTCTTCTGGCAACAGCCTAAATGGTTTGGATGCAAGTTCATATTTGGTTTTGGAAGGGATTACACCCTTATGAGCCAGCAGGCTGCAGCTGTTGGTCCTGCATGCCTTATGACAATGTCAAAGTGGCTGTTTTGGGACAAAGAGGCTGCATAGATTAATTTTCAGGCAGCCACAAATCACATACTATGAGGCAGAAGAAAATGTGTAAGCTGATGAACAGCAACCATTCATGTTGCTAGAGGGGGAATTCTGTACTTGCCTCTGCAACACTAGGCTCCAGGGAAGTTCTTGGGTATACAGAACAGTTGGCATTTCAGTCTGCTACAAAGGTGGCTCTTATTCACAGCATTTGAAATGCAAAACGCTGCCACCATCCTGTAGGTGCTGTTTGCACTATCGCTGTCACTCAGCAGCAGCAGTGAGGAATTATGTAGCTGAATTTTCCTAGGTTGTAGAAGAATGAGGAAAGACCTTGAAATTGTCTCATTGCACAGCAAGGGACACACAATAGAATGCAGGGGAAAGGAAAAAGAAAGAGAACTTCTGTTACCCTGAACTGGAATTTTTCACTTGCTTCTCTATACTTCACTCCTTATAAATGCATCTCACTAATACATGAAAGTCTTTGTTTTGCAGGTTTTGACTGTGTAGAAAATGCATACTCCCAGAGTGTCCAGAGCTATTCTATTGTGAAAGCATATAAAACATTTCTTAATCAGAAGAGGACAGGGGAGGAGAGGAGTTGATTTAAAATTTTAGTTTGATATCTGAATGTTTATCAACATCTTCTCAATGCTTGTCACAGCTTGGCAATATAATCTGCAAGTCTTATTGTGATCCCATGGTGGTTTGTGCTGGGTACAAACAAGCAGAATATCTCCTTTGCTGTGGGTGTGAAAGGCTCATGCTTTGGCAGAGGAACTGAGAATCGTGACAGTGCACTCAGGGCTAACTGCAAGACCAGTTCCACTCAGCACTATCCCACTTGCGCTCAGACTTGGAAATGACTAACAGTCTCTTTTCATGT
Organism: Illadopsis cleaveri; assembly: GCA_013399915.1. Taxonomy (NCBI): domain Eukaryota; kingdom Metazoa; phylum Chordata; class Aves; order Passeriformes; family Timaliidae; genus Illadopsis; species Illadopsis cleaveri. Next base: position 573,323 of record VXBB01014818.1, read on the forward strand.
AGACCCTTTCCCTGGAGGCTGGTTGATGAAAACTTTTGGAAAAAGATTTGGAGGACAAGTTAAAAAGTCTCTCAAAAGAAGCCCCAGTATCCTGTTTAGAGTACAGCTGTTACCATTGTGGGAAATGGGACCTTCGTCTTCTTCCTGATTGTACCTTTGCCAACATACCTTTGGCATCAGATATTTCTTTTCTCCCCATGAACATCAGAACACAACATTTAATAATAGCACTTTTAATTCTGGAGGAGCTCAAGGTCCTCCACATGAGAAAGATGTGCCGTGCTTCTCCTTTTACAGATAGAGTAGTAGAAGTCTAAAGAAGTAAATTGCCAGATCCAGATTCATGATGAAACTGGAAAGAGAATGGGGCAAAACCTTGAGCCAGCCTCCAAATGAAAGAGTGTCCATGTTTTCCACCTCTATAAAAGTTTGTTTGGGTTTTTGGGGTTTTTTTGTTACTTCCCAATGTGTGTGCATGACACCATCTAGGGGATTTTATTGAGTGGGAGTTGGGTTTAGTTAGGCAATCCCACAAGTGCACTGGCACTTCTGCTCCCTCCGTGGCCTATGCATTAGTCATTATGGATAATTTATGGCTTGCAGGTAGGGGTGCTGTGTCTGCTGTGCAAGTGTTACACATGGTCATGGGGCAAAAAATGGATGGCGAAGATGCAGTTCCTGAAGGGAAGAGTGAAACAGGAATCATCTCTAGAAAGCTCAGATTCCAGGTGACAGGCCTCCTTTGGACAGTGCCTCTGCTGCCCCTTCAGAGATTTGATTTTCCTAAAACATGGCAATACAGGCAAATGCAATGTTGATGTCTGTCCCTCTGAAAACCAAATACCGTGGTGAATACTCTTGTACAGTGATCTTAAGTCTAACTAGACCTTCTGTTCCTAATAGGTATCACTTGTTGAAAGGTCACTTTAAAAGGTAGGCAAAATAATGTAAATACCAAGAGTTAAGCATTGTGGATCATGCCAGCATGCTGAAGTGAGGGAAAGGACTGGAAAAGAATGGGCACTAACAGCTGGGCATTAAGTGAGGGATTTTGACGTATTTGAACTTTAAAATTGGCAGAATGGATGGCCAGAATGATTTAACATTTTATCATTTATTTAAGCCATAGAAATTAATTTTTAAAATACTTTTTGAGAAGAACAAAGGGTGAGAGAATGAGTCTATGGACTACCATTTCTGTCTGTGTCACTGTGAGTCCAGCCTCATGCTCCTGCTGCTATCTGGAAGAATTTGCTTTAGTGGAGTTAAGGTTCAATTGAGAGCAGGTGCAGTGTGTGGGAAGAACATTTATTTAAACTCTGTGGGCTTTTGTAAATAAGTGAGAGAAGTACCCTGTGAAGCTCTCAGTAGTACTGTGCTGTGCAGTATTCTGCTACGTTCAGGGTGTCATGTCTCTGTTTTGGAGTGAAGAAGGAGTGCGGTACAAACCAGCTGTGTGTGGAAGAGGAGGGCAGGTGGTGTCTATTCAGCCAAGCCAGTTTATTCAGCCATTCTGCAAATGTGCCATAGGATAAGAACATGCTCCTACACCAGCTCAGGAAGGACCTAGTGGCCCATGTGTGAGAAGGAAAGATAAAGGGGGAAAAGAGCAGCCTTTGGTCAGAGAATTGCATTGCACCACAGTTGGACATAAATTCTGAAGACACAGATGATTTAAGTCCAACATATGAAAAGAACCGTTTCTTGAGATGTGGCACATGCAGATACTGTCTGCAAATGACAATGGCTCCTAATTCAGCTTGTGTGAAAGGACTCTCCTGATCTGTGGGACAGATGTCTCCACCCAAGCAGCTATTTCTCCTCCACTGTAACTTGCTGCTGTGTGCGGCAGTCATTTCTAATTGACTGGCCTGCTGTCCTGTGATCACAGCTCCTCCAGGAACCGCCCAGTGCCAGGGCTTTTGCTACTGGTGCAGAAGGCGGGAGCTGCTGTGTCTGGTGTGCACCACTGAGAGCAGTGACCAGGCAACAGATCCACAGGCTTGGTTGGAAGGTGTGACTAATGCAACACTGGGGTCTTATGAGACCAGCTATATCATGTTCTCTTCTAAGAGGCTACATTAGGACAGAGCTTTCTTTGTAAATATAGTAGTATGTATGTTGATACTACCTCTAAATATATATTGCATATTCCTGCCTCTTTATCTTGAAGAGAAGTTTCGCCATTTTGTGGCTAGTCTGCTGGTACTATTTAAATAAGGCTGATATGTAAACAAAACTTTTAAATTTTTGAATAAAGTATGATTTATAATAAGCCTTCTATTACTAAAACATCAAGCAGTTGCAGCATTTTATATGTCCCTATTCCAACTGCTTACCCTTTCTATGCTTTGATCAACTACATCTGGCAAGTCTTTAAAAAAACCTTGAAAGTTTCTGAGGAAATAAGGGTGTTTCGTCTTAGGTGCTGAAAACCACACATTCCTGTTTGGAAATGTGCAATTATTACTTCAGTGAAAACCCCAAACCCCACAGAATTTGCCTATTTAATTTTTACTCACCTTTACCCCCAGAGTTCCTCACCCTCTGGCACATGAATTAATGTTCATGTCTCAGCTGAAGGACTGAAAAAAAAAGTTTCCATTTCTGGGTTGGTTGGTTTGTTTGTTTGTTCATTCCAGCAGCCTTTTAACTTCAGCTAACTCATTCAGCTTCATAAGAAGCATAGGAAAGGTGGCAAGTACCATCCGTGTGCAGTATCTAGTGTTGGTTTGGTACTTTGAATATTGCTTTAGGAAAATAGTTCTTCCTTTAGTAAACCCACACATTGTTTATTTTGGGATAACTTTGTTAAAACTGATGTTAGGAAGAAACTTTAACTTTGTTAAAACTGGTGAGGAAGAAACACCTGCCGAGAAGGTGAGGTGTAGTATTTATTTTTATTTTAGAATTCCAGGTCTTTCATTTATGAAGACTTGATTAGTTAAAAACACCAATGAGGACCTCGTGTCAGATAATTAAGCTTTGACAGTACTGTTATCTTGGAACATATGATTCCAATTAAAAAAAACGAATGGCGACAGGGAAATATTTTCTAAAGCTGCAAGGTCCTCCTAGGGTAGTTAGCTGTGTTGATATTTAAGTATGTTTATATACCCACATGCCTTGGGACTGTTGCTGTCTCCAACTAGAGAAGAAAAGCAGTGTGACTTCTGTTATGAGCATGATTACAACTGTACTTAAAAGGTGAAGACCTGCTACTCTTGCAAGGGAGTTGGCCGGAAGGAACTCCAGATTTACTTGTGTAATAATTAGAGGTGGTAACTCAACTAGTCTGTTTATTTCAGACAGTACATTTCCTCTAGAACTTAGTGATTATAAAACAGTATTTTACTTGCACTTTTCAGCGGGTTAAAATATGTTAAGTGTCACTTAAATGCATTCCTAAGCATAGAAAGTCTGAAGATGAAGGTGAAAATCAGTCAGAAACTCCACTCAACTCTTAGGAATTTAAGTACATTTGGCATATGCCTGCCCTGGAAAACAAGTTTTCCTTGAGCATTCAGAAGTATCATTTGAAGGTCTCCTGTGCAGGATATTGAAGGATTTATCTCACATATGTAATGTGCAGAAAATGGGGCTGAATTGGTTGCTGTGCTGCACTGACCACTTTGAAGAATGCAAGGCCTAATTACTTAGTTGGTTTGACAGAATGTTTGTACCGTTTTATCGCGAAAACCTCTAGGTATCAAGGGCTTTCAAGCAGCAGTGCTCAGTTGTATCCAGGGTACCTTAGGCTACCAAAATCAAAACCTTACAAGTGAGTGTGCCCAAAACTGACAACACAATACTTCTGGTTTCTTCCTTCTTTCCCCTTTTGGACTTCTGAACCTTTAGGACATGCTGTGCTTTTGTGAGGTTTCACTGTAGCCACAGGGTTTACGTTTGTTTTAAGGGAAGTCGAGATTGCTTGATGGTCACTCCCTCCAAGACCTGGATCGGACCCAAACCTGCGGCGGTCAGCAGGAGGAACTGTCATCCCTCCGTCCAGCCATTCCTCTGGGAGATCATCGTGTCCCAGCTCCTGCTGTCCCCTCAGACACGACGGCCTTGAAAATTAAACAAAAGAAGGGACTTCTGGCCCAATCCCTCTGGCTAAGCTCTCTCCCACCTTCATCCCCTCTCAGGCGTCCTTCCCTTTTCGAAGGAGGGGGACAGCCCAGCANCCGGCACTCCGATCCCGGTCGGAATCCGATCCCGCTCAGTCCCGCGGCCGCGGGGCTGGTGCTTGGGCGGCCCTGGGCAGGAGCAGCAGCGACAACAGCACGAGCACAAGCATGCCGGGCAGCGACACGGCGCTCGCCGTGGACAGGACGTACTCAGACCCGGAGCGGCACCGGCGCCGCAAGGCGAGGGTAAGGCGTGTGAGAGCACGCGGCCCGGGGAGGCGCTGGGGCTGCCTGGGGGTTTGGGTGCCGAGCTCTGACAGGCAGCCCCCGACCTGCAGCACGTCCCCCGTGAGGTCTCCACGTTTGCTAGGCTGACGATCTGAAGGGAGGGTTTTTTTCCTACGTGATTCTTTCACGTTCATACTCTGAGCACTTCTTGGTATAGGAAAATCAAATGAAACTGGATATTGACTTCATAGAAACCAATGTTCGAGGTATCCCCTCAGTCGAAACTAGAGGGATACTAGAGAGATAGATAATAGAGAACTTACTCACCGGAGTCAACAGTGTCGATGATTTAATGCCATGACTGTCTCGATCACAGTGGTGAATACTAGGGGGTGGTTCTCTTTCTCAAGGTTTGTTTAATAAACTCTGGAGCAGGTGATTGTATCTGGCAGCAGAGTATTATTATGGTTCTTGTTATGAAGTTAGAAGAGGGCTGTGGCAGGAATGGAACTTGGCAGAAAAAGTGCACCTGTGTGTCCTAGGGATAAAGTAAAAATGTACTATATATCCGTGATGTATGGCTTTATGGAATAGTTTTTCTTATAGTCTCCTGGCAAGTTCATCTTTCTTTATTTTTAGGTTTTGTTCATATGATATGTATATAAACATGTACAGGCAAAACTTATGATCCTTTCATGTATTTAGTGGGGCTTTTATGGTAAGTGTTCTGTTGATGAAGGCACTTGGCTTTTTAGTTTAAAATTCTTACCTAAATACTCATCTCAAAGACATGTAAAAAAGTGGCCCTTTCTTCCCATGCGCTGCAGGAATGGAAAAACGAGGTTGCTCTGGCTGACTTGGGATATTAGCAGAAATTCGGTTTTCTGTGCTGAGATCTTCAGTCTGACAACAAATGAACTTTATGGTTTGAAGTGTAAGGATCAACTATTTGTGAGGGAAAATTTTTTTCTAGAGGGTGACTGGGGTAAAGGTTTTGAGGGTTTATTTTCCTGTACTGTGCATTAGCAGTATTCTCCATCCCTCCAGCCCATTAATTAACAGTGATGAAAAGGAGATGGTGTGATTTGGATTGCTTCAGAATAATGAAATGTTTTAAAAATAGGTAACCCTATACACTGTAGCATTACTACTAGAATCTACAATGCTCTTCACACTGTAAGGTGGACGCACATGCTAGTGATATTGGAGTTAACAATGTTATGCATTTCCTTTGATCTTCTCTGTTGAAAGTTGAACTGATTAGTTTCTCCTTCATTGGTCTTGCTGTAAGAATAGTGTACTACCTACCTAAGTGTGGCCGTGGAGAAAAGTTGCATATCTTCATAATTTTTGGCATATTTAAATGGTAAACTCTACTCTGTATTCTAGTTGATTTGCTTAAAAGTATAAAGCATCATGGCTAATGCTGTGTTGCTCATTGTACTTGTGCATTGACTTTTTTTTTTAAATCTCATGTTTAAGGCAGTTTTATAAAAGGACTCATCTTCTGTCTGATTTTGGATTTCTTTTAATCAGAATCAGTGTCATCTTCCCTTTCTGGGACCATGAGGACTGGAAATACAGCTCTATACAAGTTTAAAGTTGTATGTAATTGTGATGCTCTAGGGTTCGGGCTTTACAAATTGTGTCAGATATCACAGAATTTTTAATACAATTGCTAGGTATGGTAGCAGCACATTGTATATTCCAGATGATGGTAAGACCTTGTATTAAATCTATTTGTACTTAGTCCAGGAAAATTAGAATTTTTCCTGGGTAAATTGCCTGGATAATTTCAACATTTCTCATACTGCCTTAGCCGTGGGGGTAGAAATGGTCACGCACTGGAGCAGCAAGAACTGGCAGTGCTATGTAGAAAAAAGCAAGAAATTAGAATGCTGGTTTTTTTTATTTAGAGACTGCATAAAAATCATCAGAGCAGCTGAAGTTAAAGCTGCCATTCCCAAACATGGATGGAGAAGAGCAGTGCAGTGCATGAACACAATACAGAGCTGGTGGGGAGGTTCTCAAGAGCCTGGGCAGACTAGGGAGAATTGCTGTGTGAAGCATGCCTTGGGGCTGGATTTGGTAGCAGGATAAGACATGTTGTAAGTAAGGTGAGATCCATTTAATAAAGACTGGGGAAAAGACAGGTGTCAAAGCAGAAGCTGGTTCTCCTAGTCTGGGTAACATAGGCTACTGAGTCCGGTTTTTAGGCAGGTGAGTTTTGAAGGAATTGTCCAGCGTATACTGCACGTGTCTTTCAAGCCCAGCTAAGGATGCTCCTTATGAGAAAGTGACACCTTTTCTCTGGACAATAACAGTTCCAAAATTGCTGCTGTATATACTGTAGGAAGGCATAATTAAATTTAGTTTGCAGAAGTGCTGGAACAATTTACTGTGAATATAGCCTTTGGAGTTTGTAAATAGTAGAGTCTCAGGGGGTTTAAGCATTTTTGCTGCGGCCAAAAAGCTTCTTCAGTGTATAGCAACAGGTCTGTTCAATACCTTTTCCTTTGAGGTCATCTGAAGTATGAGTTCTGCTAATAATTCTCCATGTGTCACACTTTGTGTGACATTCACAGTGGCTGAAAGAGAGAACATACTTTACTGAAATATAGTTGTATAGCTGGATCATTCTTAACTTAGGAAAGTCACTGCTGCTGCTGAAGGCCAAATATTTTGAGGGAGTGGCTGTTCTCTCATCTTGGATGTACTCTTCCTTGGATAAATCACAAGACATTCTAGCTATGCTGTGCATGGCAGTACTGAGTGGGGCATAAAACCACTGTTACGTGAAGTGTAATGAAATTAGTGCCTTACAGTTCTGCTATTATGTGGTGGGTATAGATTTATAGCCATTTGGTTGCCTTAGTTTTGGAGAATCATCCATCTCCAGATTTAAGAAGGGTGCCTGTCCAGGAGACTTTGCCTGCCTCTCCTTGCCAATAGTACCTGGTCACTATAATCCAGATTACTGCAGATCGCTTTGGTGGTGCTGGTGAAATCCGTGGACGATATAACCATGCAAAATGTGTCAGGTCTTCTCTGCTAATGCCAGTTGCTGCAGCTTCACTGTGCTTAACATCCACTACTAGCTGATTCCTGCAACACTTCAAATACAAATCTTTGAAAACCACTCAAAATCAGGACCTAAGATATGAAGTAGGACAATTTGGGAACAGGAGTTACGTTTTTAGTTGTCATGAATAAAGTATTGCTCTTGCTGGAATTTAACTAGCAGGATAGTTTAAAAAGTGTTATAGTGCTTTCTTAAAGGACTTGATTTTGCAGTAAGCATTGTAGAAGACTAGGGTGTTCAGATTCTGGCTACACTGTATTTCTTGATCAGTAAGTCCATTGCAAAGGTCTATGCAATTGCAATAGTTAACATTCCTGACGCTCAAACTAGCTTGGCTGTGCTAATCCGTGCCTCACTGTGCTGACTTATGCTTCAAGAGCACTGTGTCAGGACTACCTTTCAAGACTCTATAAGGGTCTATTAAAGCTTTGCTTCTTTTTTTTTTTTTTTTTNTTTTTAAATCTGCTGATTAGGACATTGCTCTTCTCTTGATGTCTGACCCATTACCAAACTAGAACCCTCCACAGTTCATCAGGACTATAAATATGTATGTATGGCTCTGGAGGAGAAAAATCATTTTCCAGTACAACTAAAACACATGAATTCCTTTACTGCATCCCATCAGAAGTCTACGTAGAAATCTGCTTGCTTTTAGCAAGTACCAGATGCATTTGAGAGAGGCATAGGAAGTCCCAATTGATTTCTTGCACATTAGAGCCTATTGAGAGCTTTCTTTTTATTAGTGGAAAACAGAATTGTAAGAATCCTTTCTTTATTTGAAAGAAACATAAATACCTTACCTGGAACAGGTGTGGTTTGTTTATTAATCAATAGAGAAGCTAATTTCAAGCTTCTTGTTCTTTCAGCCTTCATGAGACTAGCGACAGAATCAGTGGTTTTTTTGATGATCTAATTCTTACATGATCACCCATATAAAAGGCTTACACTAAAAAAAACCCCTCAGAAATTCACTTGCTTTCTACTGATGAAAAAAACATTCTGTGGAACATTTCATGATCTCTCCCATTCATTTTGTCTAGAGCCAAGGCAGACTTTAATAATTACTCCTCTTATGTGTGTCTTCCTAAGCCTCTAATCACTTTCGTCATCTGTCCTTGAATTCCCTTTATTTCTTAAAATCTTCAGTAGGTTTAGAGGAAATGACATAAAGGAACCTAAAAGGATTGAAAACAAACAAATAAAAACCCCAAACAGAATACCTCACCAAAGCAAACAAATCGAACAACAAAACCCCACCAAGTCTAACAAAAACAAAAAACCACTCCACCCACAGTTTTAGGAGACAGGGAGATTTAATTTCCTGGTGTTCTTTTAAACACAAAGATGATGGTGGAAGACCTGCCTATTCTGGGCTCTTGTAATCTGTAACCAAACCTCCCAATATTTTGTGCTCTAAGACCTCTAAGACACACTTCCCCCCACAGTTTCCTTAGGTTTGGACATAAGACAAAAATAATTTGATGAGACAATTTTGCTAGGACTTCCAAGCTTTGTTTTAAATCCACAGTGCAATTAGAAATGTGTGAAACCTGTCAAAAGGTAGCCTGTATGATCCAAGGGTATCGAAAATACTAGAGAGAGAAGTCATAATTGTAATATGAACCCAAAAAGACTGACTAGTTTATTAGAACTGAAGAAAAAATTGGTTTGTTCATTTGAAACAGTAAACTATTGATTATTTTGTCCATTTAAAACTGTTTTTAAAAGTTCATTATGTTTTTATTATGTAGTGCCAGAAAGGAATATTAGAAAGTTTCTAAAGTTGGTTGGTTTTTTGTTTGTTTGTTTGGGGTTTTTTTGGTTGTTTTTTTTTTTTTGGGTTTTGGGATTAAATACTCCTAAAAGCTAAAGAGCAGTGTTAGGTCAAATGAAACAAAAGGGGGAGTTGTTTCTGTATAACTTAATTTAGCATTGCTGTGCTCCCCTGGTCCTGCAAGGTGAACCTCTTCGGTAGACTTGGAGGCTATAAAGGCTGTGTTCTTGCCAATTCATCTTTTCCCTAATCCAAGACGACAGTTTTAAACAATAAGAAGAATGGGGGATGCATCTTCTTTTTAAGGTTTAAACTGATTTTAAGTTTGGAATTTTTGTACTTAAACCTTCCATAATTTTTAGTTTCCACCTGGAGAATTCACGTCTCTGAAGACCATGGAGTCTTCCTTCCTTTGCTCTGCCATTGATCCATCATCATTGCAGTGGATGGTATTGCTTATAGGTCTGGGGATTTCTTATCACCCTTTGAATGTTAGGTATATGTATTTAAAAAAAAGTCACTGAGGGAAAATTGCCAGCCTTCTGATTTGCTTTCCTTTTGAAGGACGTGTAATTGTTCTTCTGTCAGGTTGCCAGCAGTGATGCTGGGGGATGGCCAGAGCTCTAGATCCCTGCCTTGTTTATTGTCATTATCTCCATAGGTAAGGCTTTCATTAGGCACCACCTGATGCAAGGTCTGCTCAGAGGCTAAGCCTTCAAGGTTTTGGTGGATTTGACATCTAATCTTGTTCAAGCTAAAAAGATTCCCACTGCACATTGTCCCATTTTGGTTCTTTTGGGAACATTAACTACTATGCAGCTTTCATCTTCACCCCCACAGAAGGTATGATTTTGGGAAAGACTTGTGTGGGAGATAAATTTCTATGTAGTGCTGGGGAATGGTGGAACATAATTCTCCCTTTTCACTTTTGCATCCATGTGGAGAAACTACAAAAGAGCACTGCAGTATTTACTACTGAAAGTTTTCTGTTCTTCCCTTAGTCTGAAAGAGGGAGGATTAATATGCAAAGCCAAAAATTAACCTGCTGATCTAAAGCATTCACATATGGGACCAAGCATGTACTGGAATGTCTTGAACCTTACCAGACACTCAGCAAGAGAGAACTCCTCTAAAGCATTTTTTAATATCATCATACATAGTCTAAGCTTTAATTTAGGGACAAGGCGGGGAGAGTGGAGGGATGTCTCTACTGGATGAGGTATAAAGAATACCTAAAAGTCGTGAACTGTGGTGCTGTTACTATAGAAAGCTGAAATGAGGCTTTTTGTTTGAAAAAAAAATTACAGAAAAGCTTAATATTGAGTGCTTGCTCACTTCATTATTGTTCTGTTTAGGGGTTGCGACTGGATAAAATTCCAGAGGGCAGAAGTTTTGGAAACCACTGCTACTAATATTTTCTTGCTTACCTCTGTATTGGGCAGTGCATTGCATTGGACCTTTGATATAAAGTATTTCAAAGTATTATCAATACTTGATAATTCTCAGTTAAGTTTTACTATAGTAGGCATCTTTTCCTTGGCTTTTCCCATTTGGATATAGTTTAGGTAACATTTGTCTTCCTTTGTAAATATTTGTTTTTAGTAGCTCTGGATGAAGAAATTATGCTGGGGATGTCAGGAATTGACACTGTGCTACTGAATTAAAATGGAAATCTAATTCAGGTAGTGCTGAATTAATTGGAAACTTCTGGTTAACATCAGGGGCCTATGGAACCAATCTGAGATGAATTAGAACAGACTTATGGAAACTCTTCTATTTGTTAAGTGTTCTTTACAGGATGGGAGATGCTGCCTGCAGTTGATATTACAGTCTCTTTTAGCTTAAACCAGGATGGTGTAGGTGGGTTTTTAACTTTGCTTTTGCTTTGTAAATAAATGTTCTTGTAGTGGGTTTGGCTAAAAATGTATGGAAACCTGTTTAGCTTCCTGACAAGGATTGTGATAAAAAGAGCAGCCACTGTATGTGCATCTAAGGACTGCAACAATTAAACATTCTAATTATCTATGCCATGTGATTTTTATTTTTCTTTTTGGTTAAAGTTAATAGAAGTATGGCTTTCAAAAAGGCTACAACATGATCGGCTTCTCAAGCACTAAATAAGATTTTTTTTTAATTGACTTGCTCCTCCTGTTTAAAGCAAGCGTTTGTAGTTGAAGATGAAACATTATGATGAAAGTTGGTGTTTTAAATATAGGGAAAATGGCAATGCTCTGGAGTTAGTTTATGTATACAAGAGGTGTTGATTTATAAGGTTAGAAAAAGGATTAAGTAGAGCTAGTAGAAGTATAGGACTTCCATTCTTAAATAAACAAACCAAGCCTGATATTGCCTACTGCCACCTAAAAAGTAAGTAACACATCTTACAGGCAATGTAAGGAGTCAGGGGTTTGGAGTCTTGGGATTATTAAATATAAGGGAATTTCTAAGTGGGCTTTAAGTGCTAGACTACAAGAATTACTGTTGCAAGAAGAGAAGCCTTGTTAGGGTAAGTTGATGTAGCAGGTTTCTCTGGTTTTACAGCATTCACTCCCTTTATTCTAAGTTATTCCAGTATATGTAATACAGAAATTAGAATTCTGCTAATGCTCATTGTTCAAATGCAAAATGATATAAATATGCACAAAATGTGCTGCTTTATATCAGCATGTCTGTACAGGTGAGTGATGTGCAAAGATCAAACTGACAGACCAATTACAACTGACTCTTTAAATTTTTCTAATTCAGGGCATTACAGCTTAGTGGCATACTGTACTTTATGTGCTGAGGACTTGCTAAGATTCACTGCTTCACCCTCACTTCCTAAGAAATTAATTCATATGAAATGGGAGCTGGCTGTGGGACTCCAGTGGCCATTGACTGTGTTTTGGATTATTGTAGACAAGAAGCTTTGGTTGAAGGTTGAAAGGACAAGTGGAAGCTTTGGAACCTAGTAAACCCAGGATCAAACTCAGCAGTAGTCTGAAAGAGACATTTAGTGTTAGAAGTATTAAATAAACAGATCTTGTTAGTAAGAGTTGCTAGGTCAGGTGTGGGAACCTCTCTGAAGAAAAACCAAGGAAGGCTTGACTGTTCACTCATTCATGGCTGCTTCTGCAGTCTGCAGCACTGCAGGGTGCTGCCTTCACCCTGACAGCTTTTCTCAAGCTGCTCAGAGCTGTCTTGTACCAAATCCATTAGGGAGGAGCCTGGGGCTCCTTCACCGTTCCTGTGGTCGCACTGTGCCTGCAGATGTTGCACCTAGCCCAGAGCCATGCTCCCTCACTCCCTGTGCTGGGGCTGAGGGCAGGGGAGGTGTGGGTGTGGCTGGGCAGCTCTCAGCAGCTTTGGACACTCCAGGGCAATAGCAAGGAATGGAGAAGATAGCAGGGAAGCATGATGAAGAGAGGGATAGAGGTAGGATTTCATGTGCTTAGCCCAAAATGGATTCACTGCCCAGAACAGAGCCTCCTTCGATGGCCAGGTGTAATTTTCTTTTTCCCTTTCTTTAGCCCACACAGATGACTTGAAAACAAAATGTTTCAGTATTTGCTATTACTCCAGCTACTGATACGTGTGCATAATATGGGATTATGTGGCTCTTACTGTGTTAGGAATCTTTGTTTTACCAGAGGTTTTGGCAAGAGTAACGTAATCCTGTGTCATGGCTGTCCCTGGTAAGTTTTGTCAGAACAACGAAGTGTCTCTTCACTTTATCAGGTTTCTAATTTATTTCTTCTCCCATTCCTGCCATGTCCAGGGAAAGAGGCTATCTTTTTTCATTCCCCTCTCCTGCCATACCTTAAGAAGAAATCTGGCTACATCTTGTCACCTGTATCCAGTCCTTTTTTGGAGCAAATTACAAAGTTTCACCTTGACAAGAAAAAGAAGAATTACAGCCTTCTCCTATAATAAGAGTTAAAGGGATAGTCTTAGTCCTCTCTTTTAAAGCCAGACAGTAAATGTCAGCAGGCTGATTAAAGCTGCCAGACTTCTGGTCTGCTAAAATAGGTCCACAGAAGGTTTACAGCGAGTTTGCCATACTCTTATGTTGTTGTCCTGATCAGCTTTTTGTGAAGGTCTCTGCAGTGGAACCCTTTCTTCACATGTGAATTGGTGCAGTGGGTGACTGAGGCCCTTCTGATACACAGCATCACCACAAGCAGGTGTTGGTGGTTCTGGTGAGGGCCTAGGATCTGACTTGTGCTCCTTCTGTCATGTGCAAGTGGTTTCGATTTAACAGGCTTTTGTACCAGAGGCATGGGAAGTTTAGGGATGAGAGAGAGAGCAAAAGCATTTATAAACAAGACCTGAGGAAGATTTAAGAAAAGGGTGATAGTGAAGACAATGAAAAGTTTGATGATACGTGAGAGCTGCTCTGGTTGCCAATAGTTATATGAAGAAATTCTGGGACTGTCGTTGTTGGCTCTTGAATGTTTTGTTCCCATAAACTGTATGGGGTCATGAGTAATTTGTCAACAAGCATTAATGCCTGTAAGAGCTAGATGCTTATTGCTACTTGTAAAAGGAAGTGTGCCATTGTCAGGTTATTCCTTTTTATCTTTCCCATGATAACTCATGTGGTATCCTCTCTCTAATGCAAAGAGAGATCCTATCGAGCAAATCTTCTGTTGCTTATATTTAAAAAACTGGTTTCAATGCATTTCTATCTGAGGGACATCATTGTGTCTTGCAGCATAAATTTAATGTAGAAAAATGTGCACCCATAGTTTTTATGAGCTTTTTTTTTTTTTCCCTCCAAGGAACTCTATTTCTCTTTTTTCACGAAGTAACTGGATGGGTCTGAACAGCACCTGGGTTCAGGTGACCTAATAAAGCTTGACCTGAAAGTGATAAAGGGAAGTCTCTGGTGACCTTCATAAAACTTGGTGTCAAGCTTTGGTTTGTGTTTGATGCCAGAAGCTATGATGTTTTTGGGGGTTGGGAAGCTGGACTTTGAGTGCAGGAGCTTACAAATTGTTTTTTCATAAGATTTTTTTACCTATATGGCCACTTTTTGTGCATAGTTTAGGTGGGATTTCTTGGGTTTTAGTGACTATGTATATTACACTGTAGCCTGGGTGCAAACTGCTCTTTAATTCTGAAGAATTTCTCTTGCAATAAAGATACACCCACTTGTGGTGTTTTGCAACAAATACCCCAGGCCTTGTTTGAGTTACTCTTTTTTTTTGGCTTGAGAGAGTCAGCTAGAATAATCTTTGTGTGTACTGTGCCATTATGTAGTGTGGCACTTAATGTCAGAGAAGGCTGAAGTTCAGTGATTTCCTTGAAGAGAATCTGTGTTTTGAAATGAAGTCTAGAGCAGTGGTGACAACTGTAGCCTAAGGCTCTGGTGACATGGGCTCAGGCTACTATGACAGCTCTCAGCTCTTGTGTAATGGTGGAAGTCATTTAACCTCTCTGAAGAGAGTGTGGTTTCTCCCAGCATCCACAGGGGAGGGCATAAACACTGTGAAAGATACATATTTTGGAATCATTAGCCATCCAAGTGGATACTTCAAGGAAAAACTACCTCTTACTATTTTTGGGCTTCTAAAAATATACAGTGGATGCATATTCCTGCTTTCCACATCAGGCAGCCTTTAAGACCATCTACCATAGGTGCTTCTTCCCCCCAAACTTGTAAGTCTGGTGTAACTGCTTGAAATTGGGCATTTTCTCCTAAGGCAGTTGTGCACCCTTTGTAGTTGACAGTGGGAAAGCACTTGCAGTGATCTGTCTAATCTCTGCTGATTTTGAAGAAGCTCATACTACATCACTTCAAGCTGCAAACCTGAAGCTGGGCGAGACTAAATCTAGTCTAAATAGCTGTGACAGTGAGTATTGCTAACACTGTGTAAAAGATGCAAGTTTCACTATTTCTCATGCGTTATAGAAATAGATGTATGCACTGAACATCCAGACATCTGTGCCAAATTACTCTTGAGTGGGATTTAAAGTTCTTTTTATTAGGCAAAAAAGCAAAAGAATTTTCTAGCTCTCTCTCTCTTACAAAGTGCATTTTTAATATTACTGATTCTTCATTTCACTTATGCAAAATTGTTTTAGGAAAACTTAAAAAAACCCCTACACTGTCTTTTTGCCAGCTTTGCCATTATGCAGAAAATCACTGGTCTCTGATTGTTCAGAAATTTGGCAGTACAGGATGTTACCTTTCCTTTCCCATTGCTTTTTTATATATAAAGGAAGAAAGGTGAAAAAATACCAATATGTGACTTGGAAAGAAGGAGAGGACTCTTAAATTTACCTTATTGTTATTGCAAGGATGTCTGATTTTAGGAAAAGAAAAGCCTAGGATTATTTTGTAGACTCCCTGATAAGATAGCTTTAAAATGTCTCTGTTGTGGTTTAACCCCAGGCCCAGCCACCAAGCACCAGGCAGCCACTTGTTCACTCCCCCTCCAGTGGGACTGGGGAGAGGACTGGAAGGGTAAAAGCTGGAAAACTCGTGGGGTGAGGTGAGCACAGTTCAATAGGAAAAGCAAAAGCTGCACGCAGGCAGAGCAAAACAAGGAATTAATTCACTGCTTTCAACTGACAGACAGGTGTTCAACCATCTTCAGGAGAGCAGAGCCCTACCAGTTAGTTGGGAAGACAAATGCCATCAGTCTGAATGTCTGCCCTCTTCCTCCTTCTTCCCCCCCTTTATAGAGTGAGTATGATGCCATATGGAATGGAATATCCTTGTGGTCACTTGGGGACGGCTGTCCTTGCTGTGTCTCCTTCCAACTTCTTGTGCAACCCCAGCCTCCTTGCCAGTACAAAAAGCAGAAAAGGCCTTGGCTCTGTGTAAGCCCTGCTCAGCAATAACAAAAACATCTCTGTATTATCATCCCTGTGTTCAGCACAAATCCAAAACAGAGCCCCATACCAACCAACTGTGAAGAAAATTAACTCTACCTCAGCCAAAATCAGTGCAGTCACATAGAGTTAAATTCACTTTATTTTTATCCCTTGCACATTGCAATAAGTGCCTTAATTTCTATTTTTGAGAGGAAATTTTTCTCTCTGATTTCATCCAATATAATTTGCTAATTTTAAGGGTGTGAACTCCTCGTGATTTAGTGAGATGAAATTTTAATAGCTGTGTCTGAATTCTTATTTAAAATTTATCAGTGTGTGTTTCTCTGTAGGGCCAAATATGTTGCTTATGATGTGGCTGTTTTGGTGACTAGCAATCTGATGGACTGATAAACACGTACTGTACTGAAGGTAGGGTTAGTGAATTGGAAATGGAAAGAAATTCTCCTTGCAGTATGATTTTGATCAGTCTCATGTCATAATATACTGAACCATTGTATCAGTGTAGTTTAAGGTTGCAGAGCGGCTTGGAAACTTATTTGAACTGAGCTTCTGAAATTCCAATGTAAGGAGCAGTGAACTTTCCATATATTTTATTAACCAACACATGAAGCAATGTCTTTAATTACTGCAATAATTACTCTTTGCTAAAATTGGGGAAGCTTTGATTTTAGAGTGTAATGCCTTGTACCATTCACTGCTGTTATTAACATATTATCAGAATCCAGTTCTGAGGCTTCTGTGATAAACTTGCATCGTTCTCTAAATGTTTTTTCTTCCTGGAGCAGGCAGGTCTATCTGTTGTCATTATCTTTGCAACAGCAATAAGATTTAGGAGACTGTCGTGTTAACCAAGGTAGAAAGTGTTGGCCACTCAACAGCTCATTTCCAAATGCAAAAACCCCTTGGCATTTTCACAACAGATGTGCTTTGTTTTTTGGTTGGTTTTTTTGTTGTTGTTGTTGGTTTGGTTTTTTTTTGAATGGTGAATGCTCAGAAGTACTCCTTAGGCTAACACTATGCTCACCTTTCTTCTGTCAGCACTACAAGCACCATAGGCAATTCAATTTATGAGACTTCTGGCTAAAATCATGATGTTACCTGCAAGAGTAGAATCCATTTAGCCACTGAAATACTAATGTTTTGAATAAAAATAATTAATACATGTTACTGTTGTAATTCACACTGGCCATTAAATCCCAAAAGAAGATATGTCCTGAGCCGGTATCAATGTGGTAGCTCACAGATGAGCAATTATTAACAAGGGCTATGAAGATTAGACTTCCTAATCTTCATAACCCTTACCTCCGTTCTGCCAATTTTGTCCTTTCATAATGATGTTAATAAACTACAATATCTGTACAAATTTCCCCAGAGATGGAAAACTGCAGGGACTGATATGAAATGTAGGTCCCAGAGAAAAAAAAATAATAGCATTCTACATATTCCACATGGTGTAATTTAGCAATATTTTTTTCCCACGAACAAAACATTGGAGGAAAAGATTAGTCAGATTTTCTAAGATAAATACAGTATTCATCCTTCCATACTGTTTGTGCTCATTTTTGTAAAAGGAAAAGAAAGGTTGCATACCAATAAAATATAGAAAGGGTATAAATATTTTATATGCTTGTAATGTATATCACCTATGTGCCAATAACAAGGAGAAGCAGTTGGGTGTAGAAGAGAAAGATCTAACTGCAGGTAGAGAGCGTAAATCAAGATAAAATTTTTATTCATGGTAGTTTTCAAATTACTTTCTAAACTTGAGGAACAGCAAAAATACATTACTCCTTTGGAAAGGAAGCCTATTAAGTTTATGAATGTAATTCAATGTTAGGAGCAAGGAATTTCCTTTAAGTCCTTTGTTTGTCTCCTGGAAATTATTTTACCTGTTTCCTGAGGCTTTTTTATCATTCAGATTTAAGTGAATTATATTTTGCCTAGTGAATATGAAAGGAGAGTAGAGGCTTCAAAGGTAATAAGCCCAGACATGTTGTGAAAATGATTTTCATGTGTCCTCACCAGGCACCTATCCATTCTCTTAGGGAGTAGAAGTCAGAGATGATTTTCCTCTTTTCCACTGTCTGGCATGCCAGTCCATCAGCAGGCAGACAGTTTATTATCCAGAGAATATGCTGTCTTGCCCATTTGTTGGGCCAGAAAGGTTTTGCAAGGGACACTATTGAAGTTGAAGCCATTATAAAGGACAGTTAGGACACTGGAGCAAGCAGAAAATAGTCTATAGCATTTTGGGGGCATAAAAGAATCTGAGGGGTGGGGTGAGGAGATCTGGGAAGGTGCTGCTGGTGTTGTTGCTTTAGGAAATAAATCTAAGTTCCATATGTTACCACGTTCTCTTGTTTTTGCAGAGGTAATGTTTCTGCAGGATTGTGAGGGATTATACAGCAGACTGTCTCTGCCTCTTCTTCTCTGGCGATGTGTCTGAGGAAATACAGCAATTGTTCTCTTCTGCTGTTCAGGCTGAGCTAAGGCTGGTTACTCTAAGTGGTGCCTATTCAGCTGCTGATCAGGTGTAATATATTCCCTCTGATCACAGAATCATAGACTGGCTTGGTTTGGAAGGGACCTTGAAGGTCACCTACTTCCAACCCTCCTGCTGTGGGCAGGGAACCTTTGACTAGCCCAGGTTGCTTAATGCCCTGTGCAGCCTGGCCTGGCCTTGACCCTGATTGATAGGGTCTCTGTCTGTGCCATGGAGCTCTGCCACAAAAGGCAGCTTTATACTCTAATTTGAATGAAGCTTCCATATCATCAGGGTAGTGATGAATTGACAAAAGTATATTAATAGTGAAAACTCGATTAATGATCTTCCCAAAGTGCTTAGGTTAAGGTGTTCTAGCATCTTCAGTGTCTCATGTTGGAGTGTAGAAAGAAAGAGCATTCCTTAGGAACATTGGGCGGGCAATTTTGATATGAATATAATATCCCAACCAACTCTTGTGCTTTTAGCAGCAAACAGGTGGCCAAAGAAATCCCTGTGAAGAGAGTATTGTGGGTGCCTCCAGAATGAGAAAGTTATGCCTTTGGGAAGGCATAACATGTCAAGTGAAGAAGCAGGTCTTGACAGCAGAGCACTTTGTTCTGGTGTGGTGCTTGGTGTTACTCAAAGTGCTTCCTACCACAATTGATGTGCAGCATTAATCCTGTATCCACTCCATTTTGATGTGCCTCTTTTCTCAGCAAATCATTGCTCTCTTCATTGAGAACAA
The DNA here is from genome assembly GCA_013399915.1 of Illadopsis cleaveri. NCBI lineage: Eukaryota > Metazoa > Chordata > Aves > Passeriformes > Timaliidae > Illadopsis > Illadopsis cleaveri. The sequence goes on from VXBB01014818.1 coordinate 592,589, forward strand.
GAGCTGTAGGAAGTCCTTGTGTAGATACACATTGACTGCATCTTTGAAATTTTACTTGGATTCATTCCTTTCTTTCTTTTCTTTTTTTGTCTTTAGTTTTAAACAATTGTTGGTCTTGATTTTTTCCATCCATGTTTCATGAGCTAATTTAAGATACACAGAAGACTAGTGTTAACTAAATTTGGGCATATGTTTCATCTTGTAGGGGGATAAATGGAAAATTCTTCTCAATCTGTATTTTAAATTCCCTCTCCAAGAATACATTGTATTCATTGCTGTCTAGTGATTTGTTTGATTTGGGCTTTTTTTCTGCCAGTAGATGCACTTAATTCTGTTTGACAGTGTTTCAGTGTCTTCAGGTGCATAGCATAGTGATGTGCCTGATAATTTTTTTGAGAATCTGGATTCATCCATGCTTGTGAACGCAAATAGAAATTGATGTTGGTCAAATATTTGAAATGCCTTTCTGCACTGCTTTGCTGCCACACAGTGTGGAAGAATGGCCTTTACTGAAGTAAGTCTGGTTGCTACTTCTGAAACTCTTGATCTAGAAGTCCTGACAAAGTCCTGGAGTTTTCAGTATGCCTAATTCCTGTGCATGACATTAATACTTCATTTTCATGACAACTGAAGCAAGAAAGTCATGATCTTCATAAAAAATTTGCTTTTTTTTTGGAATGGATTGTAGTGTGGTATCTTACCAAATATTAAGTGTTTTAACAGCTTGCCTACACTTCATGCATTTTCAATTAAGAAATAAAGTACAACTTAATGCATGTTGGACTTTGCTACATACAAGGCTGGATACTGCAGGTAATTTTTTAGCTCTGGCGCAGTTTTTGCTTGCCAAACTTTAGACATCCATATTAACATTCATAACCGAAAGAACTGAAGCTTCAGGTGAGTAAACTCTTTTTTTTTTAAATTTTCCTATTAACTTTTCCAATATAGAGCAGGCTTGTCCAATAAGATACAATAAGATATACCAAAGGATGTAACCTATTTTGTGCAGTTACTTGCTGTGCTCTGTCTAGTTGATGAAAATCTCTTTCATGAATATATTTAATAGAAAAAAATAAAGTCAGTAGAGTTATAAAAGAAAGTGAAGTGTTGAACCAGAACAGTTAAAATTGTTGTAACCAACAGCTCAAGTTTTTAAATGTGTAAATATACACAGAGGATCTCAGGAGGTACAGGCTCTCATGACTTGATTTCATACTAGAGTGCCATCACCTCTTTTCAGTGCTAAATTATTCCAGTATATAAGCCAGTTCAGTCTACCATGATTTTAGAGGTAAATAGATGGCATTAATTCTGTTAGGTGTAGATGTGCTGAAGATGTAAAACAATGTATGGAAAGCAGGTTGCCTACAGTCCATTTAAAGGCTCTAGCTTGCATGCAGGGCTGTTTTCCAGGTTATTGTTGTCGATATTGAGTAGTTATGGATGTTTTTTGGATAAGCTCCATTCAGATCATGGCTGGTGAAGCATTACAGCATAGTTGCTCTTTTAATGGGAGAGATATGTGGCTTGGACACTGCTGATTAATAAAGGTACTGAAAAAATGGCCCAAAATAATTTTTTACAAGAATAGGACAAAAACTAAACTTAACATGTGTCGCGGAAATGCTGCAACATAACTAAGTTGGTGCTGAACTAAAGGAAAGAGTCTGTTGGAGACCTTGAATATTCCCTACCATCTTGTTTGCTGAGCTCCATGGGAACATGCATTTCTGAAGTGTGGAAACTGACTGAGGCCTCTGTGCCTCCTGAGGCTGGTTGGCCCCAGCACTGTATGGGATCAGAGCAGCAAGTTAGCTGCTGAAGAATGAAAAAAGCAAGCCCAAGAAAGGAGGGCAACATACCAGTGTGCCCTCCTGCATTTCTTCAAAATACATCTGTGGTATGAGGACAGCTTTCCCCTTCCTGGGGCATGTCCTTGCTGTCTTACTATCTTTTGTAATCTCTCCAGAAATCTCAGGGTCCAAGGCCCCTAATTCTTCTGGAGAGGCTGAGTGTAGTGGTGCAAAATTCAGGTTTTCTAAAGTTGTGTATGTTTTTTTGCTATTTGTCTTGTAATGGTTCAACCCTGTAACCCCC